>WOXC01007025.1:0-389069 GCA_011680675.1 Gymnobelideus leadbeateri | reverse complement strand
TTTGAAATATTTTTCTGAGTTGTAGGTGAAACAATCAAAAATCCAATACCAAATAATGTTCTTCCCAACAAGGGAAGAACAATTATCAAGTTCATGACTAGTGTTTTTGTTTTGGACTTCAATCCCAAAGCCAATCACTTAAATAAATATCTTCTGTCTTGATTTTGGTCACTTGTAAATGAGGATGTATTTGTAGCTTAGCAAGTATATTTCAATCACATAGAATGTTTATTTTGCAATAGGAAATCAGGCTCATTTACCACTTTCATGTGTGAGCAGAACTGATCAAAGCAGACGGTCTTAATTTAAAAACAAGTGATATATTGATGTTGATGTGTGTAAAGGGAAGTAGATACATGAATTAGCTAGTGGTATTCATACTTTTCTATGTTACCTGAGAGTTAACTTTGATTGTAATTTATGCTAGGTCCCCCTCACAATGAGCAATGGACAGTCTAGCCTTGCTTTTTTTTTAATTCATTACCAAATACCATCCAAGATTTTCTATTACTATGATGGTGACTGTGGAAGCAGAAGCAATGATGGCAGGATCACAGATTTAGAATCGAAAGGGATGTTATGGGTCATCTACTCCAATCTTCACATATTTACATGTAAGGAAACTGAGATCCAGAGAAGTTGTGATTTACTCAAGGTCATACAAGTAGTAAACAGCAGAATTAGGATAGAAACAAGGTCCTCTGCTTCCAAACCCAGCATTTTTTCCATTTTCCTATGATGAGCATCCAAACTGCTTCAAAGGCCATCTTCCTCAGGCAATTGTCTTTAGCCACTGGGGATGTCAGTAATAGCAGCTGTGCTCCTTAATCCCAGTTTCCTTTTTTTCCTTCTGTGGTAGCTCCCATTTTCCCTTCCATTCCCTAACTATGAGTCCAAAGTGCTCTTAGCCTCACTCTTTCTTGTCTCTAATTTCTCTCAGCACTCATTAGTGTTTATGGATCCCATTATCAATAAGGATAACTCTTCCATCTCCAACCCTAATCTCTCACATGAATTATAGCACTGTATGATTAGATGACATAGCTACCTGAATATCTATGGTACTGCAAATATAGCACATCTAATATCATACTCATTTTCTTCTCCTCCAAACTGGCATTCCTTTCTAACTTTCTAGTTTCTTGTCAGTGGTACTATATTACTGTTCTGGTTTCCCAGGATACAAACTCTGAGATCATCTTTGATTCATTTAAAAAGTCTTTGAAGTTAAACTCTAGTCTGCTATTTCTAACAACTCCAGCCTACAATGGCCTCTTCCTTCTTTGGCTTTTTATTGTATTTTTGGATTCTAAAATAGAAAAAAATGATATGAATTATGGAAGAGAAAAGTAATAATATCCTGGTGCAAAGTAAGCACTTAATCAATATCTTTTGAAATATATAAATGGTAGGGGCAGCTAGGTGGCACAGTGAATAGAGCATTGGCCCTGGGGTCAGGAGGACCTGAATTCAAATCTGACCTCAGACACTTAACACAAAAAACTAGCCATGTAACCTTGGGCAAGTTACTTGACCCCAATTGCCCTATCTTCCCCTCTCCAAAAGTTAAAAAAAATGTCCCAGGCAGTTGAGGGTGACTGTTATCCTACATCCCCCCAAAGAAGAAATCAAAAGTCTCTCCTTGCTTAACCTTATCCTCTTTTCCCAAGAAAGAAATGACATCCAGTGGAATGAGATTATCTCTGACTCCCTCCTCAGTGAGGATTATTCTGAGTAGGAAAAAAATAGTAACTTCACTTAGTCAAACAAGCTCTGAACTAGGAGTCAGAAGGTCTGGGTCAAGAAGCAGCTTAATGTTGTGGGAAGAGCAGTGGTCTTCTAATTAATAATAGTTTGAATCCCACATCATACATATATAGCTATGTGAACTGAGGAAGTTACTGAACCTCTTAATCTCAGTTTCTCATGAAGTGGGTGGAGGCAAAGAACTGGAAATTGCTGGGATGCCCACCAACTGAGGAATGGCTAAACAAATTATGGTATATAATTGTGATAGAATACTACTGTACTGTAAGAAATGATAAGCAGGATAATTTTAGAAAAAAAACATGGAAAAATTTGCATGAAATAATGAAGAGCAAAATGACCAGAACCAAGAAAATGTTGTATACAGTAACAACAATATTGTTTTAAGAACAATTTTGAGTGACCAAGTCATTTTGACCATTTTAAGTACTCAAATTAATTACAAAAGACATATGTAAGGGGCGACTTGGTGGTGCAGTGAATAGAGCGCCGGCCCTGGAGTCAGAAGGACCTGAGTTCCGATCCGGCCTCAGACACTTAACACACACAAACAAACAAACAAAAACCTAGCCATGTGAGCTTGGGCAAGTTACTTAACCCAATTGCCCTCCAAAAAAAAAAAAAAGCAAAAAAGCAAACAAAAAAAAAAGACATATGTAAGAAAATGCTATCTGCATCCAGGGGAAAAATGATAATTAGAAGCATGTATAGAATATACATAGTTTACATGTGTGTGTATATATATATGTATATATATACACACACATATGTAACTACTATTAGATACAAATATATGCATACACACATTTATTTCCAATAGTAGTCACCTTTAGGGTGAGGGAGGAAAGAAGAAAAAAAGAAGAGTGGAAAAAAGAGGAAAAAAAGAAAGTTACATGATAACTTTATTATATATTTAAAAGGAATAGCAAGTTGTACATAATAATTTGAAATTTCATGTACACTCAGCTTTTTAAAGGAAATGCTTGTTTTATAATTTTAGAATAAAATAAATAAATAAATTCCACTTAAAAAAAGATAATAAAAGAATTGCTTAATTTAGTTGTTGAGAAGGTCATATGGAATTATATATGTAAAACTCTTTGCAAGCCATAAATTTCCAGATGTATTAGTTATTGTTACTATTAATATTATCCTAGAATTTTTTCCTTTTATTTGTAAAGACATTTTTTTTAAGCGATTGGGGTTAAGTAACTTGCTCAAGGTTACAGGGCTAGTTATTTATGTGTGGGTGCTAAGTACTGAGGCAACTGACTCATACTCATTGCGCCACCTAGCCGCCCCTTGTAAAGACATTTTGCATCCACTGCCCTGTCTAGTTTCACTCCATGGAACAAGGAGCCCCTAACCAGATACATTCATTACTTCTAAACTAACCAGCAAGCTGGGAACTCAAGCTTTGATTGATATTGCCTCTCACATCCTCCTCTCCCTTCTACTTGTAGGGCTGAAGGGTAGAGAAACAAACTCTCCTCCTAATTCCTTCCTTTATAGAGGGCAAAAAAGGGACTCAGCTCACTCTACTTTGCATCTGTTGCCCTGACTGGTTAAAACTCCTCAGAATAAGGTGCCCTATGCTAGGTACTCTCTAGTCTCTCATCCCTCAGCTCCCCCTCCTCTAACTTGCTAAGATTTCTTGCTTTCTTTCATGTGTTATCTTACCTTTTAGATTGTAACCTCCTTGAGGACAAGGCTAGCTTTCTTTTTATTAATTGAATCCCCAATATTAAAGATAGTGCCTGACATACAGTAGCAATAATAAGTATTTATTGGATTATGTATTATTGAAAGATGGGGAGAAAGGCAAAACTAATTCTGGTTTCAGAAGTGTTAAAAACAATTTAAAGAAAAACATACCTTGATGGGAGGTGGGGGGCAGGGAGAAGAAGAACCCTGAAGAAAGAATATCACAGAAGCAGGAATAAAGGGATGAAGCATTCCAAAAATAAGAGGCTTGTATTGATCTATTTTTAATCAAACTATTGTGTTCCTTTTAATAACCAAATGACATTGAATTCCATTTTTATATACACCTCCTAGCACACTCACCACTTCAAAGAAAGCACTTCAGGCAGAATGGAAGGATGTGGAGGACTGATTTAGCAAAGGAGAGTGGGAAAGAGTGGTCTTTTATTCATTTAGAGCACAGTTTGAGGAAGTAAGATAAAAGGCCCTGTAAAGCACATTAATTCCATTTTTACAAGGAATGACCTAACAGCGTGATCTTTAAGACACATGAAAATGACTAATATAACATTCTATTTACTTACCCACTAAGTAGAGCTCTGTACCCTTGATTTAAAATGTCGTAGAAGTGAAATGTGGGAAACTTTACTGAGTTCCCAGAAATGCAAAAACAAACACCTCATTCTATGAATAAACAAGAATCATTTCCTGAGAGCACAGCTGGTGACAGCTCTACCCACAAGGGGAGCAAGATAAGTGTATGTAGGGTACAGAATAACAACTACTATCATCATGATGGCTAACATTGACATAATGTGTTAAGCTTTGCAGAGTACCTTACATATGTTACCTCTTTTGATCCCCACTACCCTATGGGTTAAAGGCTATCATTATTCCTGTTAGATGGATGAGGCTAAATGATTAATTTGTCCAGTGTCACATAGCTAAGAAATATCTGAGGCAAAATTTGACCTCCATTTTCCTGACTCCAAATCTAGTGCTCAATCCACTAAATCCCCTAGCTGGGGGTACATAAGCAGTCACTCAACACAAAAGATCTTTTTGACTGGCTTACTCTGGTGTCCTACATATTTCAAAGTTGTTTCTTTGAGGTTGGGTATTCCCCCCCACAAGTTCCATGTCAAAATGTGCATATTACTTGTATGGTATAATGCACTAACATACACTAAAGTATTGGTTTATCACAAAATCACTGAATTTCTCAGTTTCAAAAGGAACCCCCAAAAGCAAAAAAAAAAAAAAAGATCAGACCTGGTAATGTGAAGATATATTTGGCAATTATACAGAAAAATGTTTTGGTGGACTGTATAGGCAATCCTCTTCCCTCTGAATAAATCCTGGGCTAATCAATACCCCATGTGGTTTTAGAGGTAAGTACATTTCTGGAAGAAATCTCTTTCCAGTGAAATATAAAGCTCATACCTCTAAAAATCACTGGTGCTTTTTACAGACGGTGATATTCATCTTAGGGCCAAGAGCAAGTTTAACTAAGGTAATTTTATCTTCTTTGTTGAGCTTTTTTTTATCTCCATGGTAAATAAATTGTTCTCCTTTTGTTCTTGCAACCTGTCAAAGGTCCTATTCTAGGTGAAAAGTGACTGCAATACACATGCTTCTATCACAAATGGGACATAGTGGTACAGGGACTTCCAGGAGCCAAGATGGTGGATTAAGCAGTAAATGACCATAGCTTTATCATATTCACCTCCAAACAACCATAAAATAGCATCCTAAAACAAATCCTGGAAGAGCAGAGCCAGCAAAAGATGGGGTAAAACAATCTTTGAGCCCAAGAAACTTGGCAGAGGCGTAGGAAGGGTCTCTTTCATTTGAGTAAAAGGGTAATTCAGTCCAGGAGAAGAAGCTTCCCAGAAAGCCAGCAACAAGCCCCACCTCAGCAAACCAGCTGTAGATCCTGAGCTCCAGTGCAGTAGAGCAAGGAAATGTCAACACCAGGATCCTCCACATACCTCAGCATACCCAGGGTAATGGGCAGATTCCAACTTTGAGAACCAATACATGCTTCAGTGTAGCCATGGGCAAACAGATAACCTCCAGCGACCAGACTTCCGTCCATATGCTTCAGTGTATCCCCTGGGAAATGCAGAAACAACCCACTGGCCTCACCACACACCAGACACCACCACGAGGATTCTGGCTTATAACCAGGTAAGCTGTCGGCCTTCAAGGCCTCCAACAATGCCAGCTACCCCCACCTCACATCCTTAGCATTTCACCAGGGAGGAGGGGCCCCCATGAACCTCAAGGCAATATCAGTACAACATCCACTAAACAGCCAGGGCTTTCAGGCCCTGGTAGAAAATGCCTGAGATAGTGTCCCTTCTACCCTGGGAACAAAGCTCAAATTAGAGAAAAAGAAAATGAGGCCAAAAAACATGAGCAAAAAACCAACAAAAAAAAAATAATCTGACAATAGAAAGCTATTAGGGTTACAGGGAAGATCAAGGCACAAAATCGGAAAAGGACAACAATATCATAACACCTATGGACAAAACCCAAACAAAAATGGGAAATGGTCTCAAGCCCAGAAAGAACTCAAGGCAGAACTCAAGCAGGAACTTAAAAATCATTTGAGAGAGGTAGAAGAAAAATTGAGGAAAAAAAAAGACAAGCATAAAGAGTCAATAGCTAGGAAAAAGAAAACAATTGTTTTAAAAGAAGAATTGGACAAATGGAAAAGGAAATACAAAAATCCATGGAAGAAAACAACTCCTTACTGAGGAAAACAATTCCTTAAAAGTTAGAACTTGGCAAGTGGAAGCTAATGATTCTATGAGACATTAAGAATCAATTCAATAAATTCAAAAGAATGGAAAAAATAGAAAAAACGTAAAATACCTCATGGGAAAAACAACTGACCTATAAAAAAGATCCAGGAGAGACAATGTCATTGGACTACTTGAAAGCTATAATAAAAAGGAGGACTTGTATAGCATCTTTCATGAAATTATCAAGTAAAAATGCCCTGATATCCAGGAACCAGAGGGAAAATAGGCATTGAAAGACTCAACTGATCCCTTCAGGAAAGAAATCCCAAAATAAAAACTCCAAGGAACATTATAGCCAAATTTCAGAATGAGCAGGACAAGGTAAAATACAGGAAATGGCTAGAAAGAAATAATTCAAATATCGGGAGGCACAATCAGGATTACACAGGACTTAAGAGCTGCAATATTAAAAGACTGGAGGCCATGGAACATGCTATTATGGAAGGCAAAGAAGCTAGGACTACAATCAAGAATAACTTACCCAGTGAAATTCAGCATAATACTCCAAAGGGGGAAAAATTGTTATTCAGTGAAATAGTAGGATTTCAAACTTTGCTAAGACCAGAATTAAACCAAAAATTTGATCTTCAATAATAATCATAAACAAGTAAAGAAGGAAAACATAAGGGATTCAATAGAGTTAAACTGTTTACAGACTTACATAGGAAGATGATGCTTATAATTCTTAAAAACTGTACCGCTAATAGTATAGCTAGAAAGAATACATAGACAGAGGGTACAAGCATAATGTGACTTTGAGAGAATGATATAAAAAATAATTAAGGGACAAGAAAGATGAGTACACTAAGTGCAGAAGGAAAGGAGAGGAAGAATGAGATAAATTATTTCATATGAAGAGGAGGTGTGAACAGGGGAGGGAAAAATGGGAGGGTGAGCATGGGCATCACTTGAACCTTATTCTTATCAGTACTGGCTCAAAGAGGGAATAATATACAAAATCAGTTGAATATAGAAATATGCCTTACCTGATAGGTAAGTAGGAGGGGAGGAGAAAAATAAGACAGGGGATTTGTAATGTCATTAAGGTATATCCCTGTATTGCATATAATTGTATGTGATACATTCTAAGTCTCCAGGCACAGACCACTTTGCTTTGACTCACTTTGACTACTGAAGACATTAATGACCATGTCCTAGTCTGGTAGAGGACTCATGGTGTCCAAAAAAAGCCAACAACACTGAACTGGAAATGTAGATATCTGGGTTCTGGTCTCAGTATCACCTCTACCACTGATTTTCTGAGGGGATTCTGGAAAGCTATATAACATCTCCAGGCCTCAGTTTCCCCATCTGTATAAGAAGAAGATTGGGACAGATGATATCCAAGGTCCTGTCAAACTGCAGTACTCTTGTAAGCTGAAACAGCAGTGAACTTGAAATGGCTTTCAAAAAATGAAAAACGAACTCCACAAAGTTCAAATTGTCCTTGGTGACTTAAGCTTGGCAGAATAAACAGTGAGAGGAAATAAGTCCTTTAGATAGCAAGAAATCAGAAGGCTGAAAACCTTAGAATTCTATGAAACACGACATATTTCAAATAGTTTGATTAGAAATATAAGAGGCAATTCTGTAACACAATGGTAGAATTGGAAGGTGCTTACCAAAGTAATTAGATTTAAAGAGAACAAAATTAAAATATAAATCTGAAGTTGCCTCCAGAGTTCATAGGCGAATGAGCCCAGAATGGAGCCTGAACCAATTTAGTGCCTTAAATTAGAAATCTCACTGGTACAGGTTGAAAAAAAAAAGGTAAAAAAGAGAATACTTCAGAAATTCTTGGAAAATGACTAACAAATTAAGTTCTGCTTTCCCAGTCCTTAGCCTAGCAATCCAATGGCAAGGTCAGATTTGTATTCCGATCAGGCATTCTCTAGGTCTGATTAATTCAAGATGAACTTTGCAATTGTACCATGGAAATACACTGAATAAAATTCTTTGTTGCACTGATCTGCACTTCCCAGCAAGAGACATTTTAAGTTCCCGAACCCCAACACTTGAGGGCTGTTTTTAACATTTATTAAATTCCAGGTGACTTTATCAGCCTTTGACTTTGTCTGAAGGCTTTAGAAATGTAGCTTTTGATTTCATGTCTTCAGACAGTCATAGGTAATGGGTTAAATCTCCAACTTTTACATGACACCCTGAAAGATTTTTTTAGGTTGACTATGAAGGTTCCAGATACTTAAAGTGTGGGTTGACTGGGACATTATTATATCATTAGAAAACTTCTTACTCTGTTCATGGTGGGGGTTGTTAATGATAAGAGGAGAAGGAGGTCAAGATAAAAGTAATAAGGAAATTTGGGTGCAAGGTCACACTAACCTGAAAATGCTGTGGGAAAAACAGGGCTATGAAGATGGCCTGTGATTCATCAATTCACTTAGTATCTGGATTATAAGCCTGAAAGGACTTTGGTGGTTATTGACAAAGCTGTCACCATTTGAAGAAAATATCACACTATGCACAGACTAGCATGCATACCCATTAATAACTAGCAATTGATTATTAGTATATTATTGCTACTTAATATCATTTATTCTATTACAAATTAATCATTATAACTATGTAAATATAACCCATTAGGGGGCGGAGCCAAGATGGCAGAGTAGAAACAGCATTTCCAATGTGCTCCGCCCCACACAAATTTCAAACAATGTGAAAGGGGTCTCCGAACAACTTCTGGAGCCACAGGACCCACAGAATGGCACAGAGAAGCTAACCTCCTGCTGAGGACAGCCCAGCAGCCCTGCAGGGAGCGGCCAGTGCAGTGCTCTGAGAGCAGGCAGCACAGCGTGCTGGGAACCAACAGCACAGCACGCAGAGACAAGCCCAGGTCCACGGTTTTAGCCCCAGGGCGTCCGGTCCTTCAGCCAGCTGGTGGAACCCCAGAACACCAGCAATTGTGGCGATTCCAGAATTATCAGCACAGATATGCCTAGGACAAAGTGAGAGGTTAGTGCCCTATGGACTTTGGGACCAGTATGTGGGGAACACGTGGCTTCCTCCCCTGGGGTAGAAAAGCTGCTGAAGAAACAGCTGCACAGAAGCCATTTTGCAGTGTCAGTAGTGGCTCTAGCTCCTGGTCTGCGAACTGTAGGGAGATCCAGCAATCAGTCTGGGGGTTAATCGCTCTTGCTTTAAACTGCCTGGATCTGGATTGTGGTCTGGGGGGGTGTTTGGGGTGGGTATCCAATTTGCCAGAGTGGGTGGAGGCTTTACAGAGGTCACCCAACTGGTGGAAGTTGTGAAGACCCCACGTTTGGGCGGAAGCTCTCCTGTCTGGTGGCAGAGTCCTACTGTGGCAACAAGCCCCAAAATCAAGTAATTAAGTGGCCATATGCCTAGGCAAATGAAACAAAATAAACATAAAAGTTCAACATTGGACTCCTATTTTAGGGGCAAAGAGGCTCAAAGCATGGAGGAGGACTGTGAGGTCAGAACTCCTGCACCAAAAGCCCCAAATGAAAATACAAGCTGGCTACAGGCCATAGAGGACCTTGGGAAGCAGATAGAAGTGGGGGAAAATTTGGGAAGAGAAATGAAAAAGATGCAAGAAAAGTATGAGATGACAGTCAACAGCCTGACTAAGGAAAATAACACCTTAAATAATAGACTAACTCAAATGGCAAAAGAGGCTCAGAAAGGCAATGAGGAGAAGAATGCCTTAAAAAGTCAAATTTGCCAGATGGAAAAAGAATCTCAGGAGCTCACTGAGGAGATTCATTCTTTTGGAGTTGGACTGGAGCAAATGGAAGCTAGTAACTTTATGAGAAATTAAGATACTATTAAACAGATCCAAACAAATGAAAGAATAGAAGGCAATGTGAAATATCTCATGGGAAAAACCATTAACCTGGAAAATAGATCCAGGAGAGATAATTTAAAAATTGTTGGACTGCCTGAAAGCCATGATCAAAGAAAGAACCTAGAAATCATCCTTAAAGAAATTCTCAAGGAAAATTGCCCTGATGTTTTAGACCCAGTGAGGGAAATAGAGGTTGAAAGAATCCACAGATTGCCTCCTGAAAAAGATCCCCAAAAGAAAACACCTAGGAATATTATAGCTAGGCTCCAGAACTCCCAGATCAAGGAGAAAATACTGCAAACAGCCAGGAAGAAACAATTTCAATATTGTGGAAGCACAATCAGAGTGGCCTAGGATCTGGCGGCTTCTACACTGAGGGATCAAAGAGCATGGAATGTGATATTCCAGAGGGCAAAAGAGCTGGGATTGAAGCCAAGGGTTACCTTCCCAGCAAGACTGAGTGTCTTGTTTCGGGGGAAGATATGGTCATTCAGTGGAATGGAGAACTTTCAAGCATTCTTGATGAAGGAACCAGAGTTGAATAGAAGATTTGACATCCAGACGCAAAAGGCAGGAGATGCTTGAGAAGGTAATCAGGGAAAGGAAATCAAAAGGAACTTATCAAGGTTGGACTATTTACATTCCTACATGGAAAAACAATAACTGTGTTTGATGAAACCTCTCTCATTATGAAAATAATTGAAAAAGGGTACATGGCATATGTTCACAGGTATACATGGATAGAGGGCACAGGTTGAATTTGATGGGAAGGGATGATTCTTTTTTTTTTTGAGGGCAATTGGGGTTGGGTGACTTGCCCGGGGTCACGCAGCTGGGTTTTTGTTTGTGTGTTGGGTGTCTGGGGCCGGATCTGAGCTCGGGTCCTTCTGACTCCAGGCCCAGCGCTCTGCTCGCTGTGCCACCTAGCCATCCCAAGGAAGGGATGATTCTTAAGGGGTGAAGTGAAGAGGTGAGAGAGGAAAGTGGCAGGGGGAGATGGAGAGAGACAGGGTAGGGTAGACTATCTCATGTGGAGGAGGCGGGGGGAGGTGGTTGCAGGGGAGGGGAAGAGCGGGAAGGCAAAGAGGCAAAAGCATATTCTCATTGAAGTTGGCTCAAGGAGAGAATCACATACATACTAAACTCACTCTCCTGAGTAGGGGAAATGGGGATGAGAGGAGGGATGATGGAGGTGAGGGCATTCTGTTGCGGGGATAGGTTGGAAGTGCCCACTATCAAAGAGGGACAGGATCAGAGTGGGGAATGGACCAGGTGGGAGGTGAGACGGGTGGGAGGGAAATATAAGCAGGCTTTTACAATATATCTACTATGGTAATGTTTTGCATAGCTATACATGTACAACATATACTGAATTGCTTATCTTCTCAGAGGGAGTGGGTGACAAGGGAGAAAGGGAATGGATCTGAAAATCGAAGTTTTAAAATTAAATGTTTCATAAGATGTCCAGGCAGTGGGGCTCAGAGATTTACCTTGCCCTAATGGCAAAGTCGAAGGGGGTATGGGAGAAGATATGGGAGAGAGCAGATTGGATGAGGGGATATCTAGTGGGACTGCTATTCTGGGGTGGTGGGTAGGGAAAAATGGGGGAAAAAATGTAACTCATAATCTGGTGGAAATGAATGATGTAAACCAGAAGTTAATAAAGCATTTGTTTAATTAAAAAAATAAATAAATAAATATAACCCATTAGGAATTTAACTCTGTTCATGACCATGTGTCATGGGTTTATTTTATATTTTACTATAAAATGGTATTTTGCAAAGGTAGAAAGAGGTACATGAGATTTAGTAGGGGCTCAGGCCCTTTCCACAGGAGATGATGGGTGAGGAACGTATTATATCAATTAAGCATCACTATTATCATGCTTTCCATAATTCCCAGCTGATCCCTATTGACCAAACCTATTCTTTTAGCAACATATTCTCCTAGTGATGCCATATGTTTGTGAATCAAGAAATATCATTATTTCTAAAGAATAAAAAACGGAGGCTATGCTAAGGGTGCAAATGGCCAAATAAGGGCAGAACACATTGCCACTTTCACTGTGCACAGTGAGCACTCTGAAAGATATCATTGGGCATATTTATGACAAGAAAAAGAAAAGATTCAGTTACAGAGCAAGAGTAAGAGATAAGATGACATTGATAAACTGGAGACAGGCCAGAAAAGGGCAGCAAAGAGAGTGAATGACCTCAAGGTAATGACATGTGAGGGGCAGTTGACAGAATCAGACATGTGTAGCCTGGAGAAAAGAAGACTCAGGGGACATGGGGAAAGATATGATAGCTGTCTTTAAATATTTGAAGAGCTGTCAAATAGAGGAGGCATTAGACTTGTTTGTTAGGCCCCAGAGTACCAAAATAGTGGCAAAGGATAAAAGTTGCAAAGAGAAAAATTTTGGCTTAATGTCGGGAAAAATATTTTCTACCCACTAAGCTGTCCAAAAATGGAAGGGTTTGCTTCAAAAATGGGAGTTACTCTTTGGAAGTTTTTAAAGAGAGGCTAGATGACTACTTATCAGCTATATTATAGTAGGGGTTCCTTTTTATCTGGGTTAGACAAAATGGTAGATGAAGTCCCTTCCAACTTCCAGATTCTGTGATAAGAGATGGATACCCAAGGCTAAGACTTAGAATATTAAGAGAACTAGAAGATTTCCAGTGTGTTGTATGTGTCCTCTCTGATGGATTCACGGCATATGATGGTTTGCACAGGGTGAGAAGGCACACATGGAAGGCTTGCAGTCTGAACCAGTACAGGAAGCATTTATATTAAAGAATAGATTCATTCAAGTATTATTACACTAAGAGAGTCAGGGGATCCTGATTTAGCACAGATCACCTAGCAGTTGCTACACAGAAAGAAAGGCTTATTTCTCTAGGTTATAGGAGAGGGAATAATCACAAGGGTGAGGACTATGATTTTACATAAGGATTAGAAATCTATAGGGATCTCAAAGTTCATATAGTCTAACTTCTTCATCTTATTGGTAATGAAATTGAGACCAATCAAGTTAAATGAGTTGCCCGATGTCACCTAGACAGTAACGAAGGCAGGATTTGAACTCAGGTCCATCTGGCTCCAAAGTCAGAACTTTTTCCCCAGTACTAATGGAGAGAATCTTCTGCCTCTTAGTGGATTATCTCTCTTTTGGATATTCTTAGGTTCTTGTGGCAGGGACTCAAGAGACAAAGTGGGAATTATTGGTGATACCCCCATTAAATAGACCATGGGCACTGTACCATAAGCAGAGCTTCCTGAGTACATCTGTCCTTTGATGAAAATATCTATTACTCTCTGGACTCCGATTACCAATGGAACTTTTGTCCTTAAGCATCTGAGAGCTTTTTGGAACATCTAGCAGACTGCCTTACAGAAGGAGAAACCAATAAAGATCATATGCCTTGATCCCCATATCTCTTTCAATTCAATAGTTTAATTCACAGATTATTCCACTATTGGTCCAATTTAGTCACACAGTTTAATCTTGTTTTCTTCCAATGTTACTCTCTCACTGCAATGGCCTAGTGATGGTCTCAGTACCATTTCTTGAAAAATATAATGAATCTTTCCTGTAAGTGACAGTAAATACTCTCAGAGAGAATCAATAATGATACATGGCATGCAGACTTGTAAATGTGCTCTTTCAATGACAGCACAAATGTCAGGCAATATTTGCTAGGAATGGGTTATAACCTTTTCCACCAACAGGACTGTAGTAGTTACAAAACCCTACTAATGCTTTCTTTCCTTTTGATTTCTTCTAAATCACAGTTCAGCATTTTTGACCTATATTGAATTTCACACAACTTCATTATAAAGGCAGAAGTGTTTGTGCATATGTTCCTTTCAACACCAGGTTTAAGTTTTAAGCCAAATTGAATAGAAAAAAAGGGATAATTTATATTGCCTTCCCCCAGCAAAATTCATCTCTACTGGCCTTTAAGCAATCAAAGACTTACTCATGAGAATTACACTGTATTGGAAAGCCAGTAGGAACAAAACGACCTTGGAGACTAAAAGCATACTCATATTGTCAAAACAGTAAGCAATTAATATTAATTTTCTATTCCCAGAATTAAATAAAAATAAGCAAATTCAGATCCTTTATATCTAAGGAATCAAGAGTAGAATTCCTAAACATAAATTGTTATGTGTATATTAAAAAAGATGCATGGCAAAAAGTATCAAAAAACATAAATTGGGTGATTTACTTTGGTAATATAACAATAATAATAACAGTAATAATTCACATTTATAGATTGCTCTTTTAGGTTTCCAAAATATTTTTAACAACAATGCTAAGTTCAAGTATGTTTATCTCCATCTCTGTAAAAAAAAATAAGCAAAAGAAAACAACAACAACCCAAGGTTCTGAAAAACCAAGTGACTTGCCCATAATTCATACAGCTCCTCCTCATAGTCATTATCTTATTGCTTCTCCTCTCCCTCTACTCTCCTCCTGCTCTTCCACTATTCCTATCCTTATTCTTCCTTTTCCTCTTCCTATTGTACCACATCATGACCAGTGATGACGCCTACCACCACCACTACTAGCTATCATTTATATAGATTGAGATTTAAGGGTTGTAACAGGATTCTTTATGTTTTCTCACTGAATCCTCATGACAACCCTGTGATGTAAGTACTTCCCATTTTACAAATGAGAAAAGTGAAGGTGAAAGAACTGAACTGACTTTGCCCAGGGTTACATAGCTTTTAGGCATCTGAGTGGGTATTTGAACTCCAGTCTTACTAATTCTGAGTCCATTGGTCTTACCCACTGTGCTACCTATTAGCCTTCAACATGTCAGAGGGGATATTCTTCTGAGTGGAGTTCTATTATCCCCCAGTTTCAGTGTTCCACCCACTATGAAAACTCACTTCTCAGGATTATCTTGAAATGGTGAGATCCCTGACAAGGACCTTTATCAGTCCTAGTGTTAGGAGCTTTTTCTGAATTTCTAAGTAATCAATCAAGTGATCAATTAAAATATTTCATCAGGATGTGTATTCTCAAGTTTACTGCATACTGTGCATTTTGCAAATTCAAATAACTTAAAATTTGTAGTCCTAATTAACTTCTCCAAGAGAGTATTGATAAGAACAGCTAGGTAGCACAGTGGATAGACAGCTGGGCTTGGAATCAGGAAGACCTGAGTTCAAATACAGACTTAGAAACTTCCTAGCTATGTGACCTTGGGAAAGTCACTAAACCTCTATTTGTCACTGGAGAAGGAAATGGCAAACCACTCAAGTATCTTTGCTAAGAAAACCCTATGGACAGAAGTCCATAGGATCATTAAGAATCAGACATAATTTGGGGCGGCTAGGTGGCGCAGTGAGTAGAGCATCGGCCCTGGAGTCAGAAGGACCTGAGTTCGGATCCGACCTCAGACACTTAACGCACACACAAATAAAAACCTAGCCGGGTGACCTCGGGCAAGTTACTTAACCCCAATTGCCCTCCAAAAAAAAAAGCCAAAAAAAAAAAAGAATCAGACATAATTTAAATGAATGAACAACAACAAAATGTGTTGATATTTCAAGGTCTTTTTTTGAGTGGCCATCAAAAGATTTCTATATTTGGACATTGTACATTTGCTCATTCTTAGTTGTATCTACCAGTTAATCTCATTAATTGGTCATAGTACATAAAAACATCATCTGCAAACAGCAGTTTGTTTTTGTTTGCGCTTTTATTTCAAATTATATAAAACTTCTATAATGAAAGCAGAAAAGTTCTGTATGAAGACCTGTGTAAGTCTTCATTAAGAGTTACCAAAAAAAGTATTTAATGTATTTAGGAGGCAGAGTAATGGAATGGATTCATAAAACCTTAGTCAAAATGTCATCTCTGTTTTGTGCCCCTGGGTAAGTAGTTTAGTCTTTCTGGATCTCAGTTTCCTAATTTGCAAAATAAGTACATGCAAACCTTTAACGGAATGTAGTCCCAGGTTGTTAAACCGTCACAAATTATACTCAGCACTACACGACTCAAGGAAAAACAACAACCATGGAAATGTGTCACAATAGGATGGCAAACCATACATCATAATACTAGAGAAAGTTGAAAAACAGCAGTAATGAGTACTTTGTGTTTATTAATGCTAAATTACAATGGAACATTCATCAAAACTGAAGTGAGATAGAGACAAATACCAACTAAAAGCCTTATTATAAGTATCATAAGAAACTATATGACATCAAATGAACTCATGAGGGTGACTCTCAAAATAAAGAATAACACTTTAAGTGCATTGTTATTACAAGCTCATCTGATATTCATTTTAATTTCAATGATTATAATGAATTCATTTTATATTCAAACAGATGCCACATATACTTCTGCCAAAGTTGCAATATAAATTCAGTCTTAGTTAAGTACAAGTAAATGGATACTTAAAATTGAGTGCTACCAAGGAAAGAAAAAAAATGTAACACCCATTAGCTCTTTAAAATGGCAAATTAGATATTTTTATTAGAATGTATTCTTCCTTATTTTGACACATATATAATATTACAGTATAAGGAAACTCTCTGTGACAACTAATACTTTTCCTTTCAAGAGCTACCCAGGAGATTAGACAAATTGAAAAGAAAAAAAAAAAAAAGAACAGCATGGTTTCTTAGTATGAGAATGGAGGGGGGTGGGGTAGGGAGTACCACAAGAACAGGGTTAAATAACTTGTCCATGAAATACATGACTTATATAGAGTATAAAGAATAAGCTCAGGGGAATTCTATATTTAGCCAGAATAAATATTCACTTATAAAGTTTATGATTTTAGGGTTCCAGATAACCCCCCTCAAAACTTTTCCCAAAACACACTAGCTGGTTGATATAAAATATTGCTACTCTGAGAACTTCATCGCTTTAGCTTAATTTTCTAATTGTTGTTATACAATATCCCTGGGGGGGTATAACCTTGTAGTCTGTTTTCTGTCAGTTTATGTAATAACATGGTCAAAGAGCAGACTTTGAAAAGGAGAAGGGGGATAAAGACAAAGGAATGAAGACAGCAGGGCATCATAGAAAAAAGTGTTCCCTGGAAGCAAGGACACCTAAGCTCTAATTCTAGCTATGCCAACACCCATGTATGGTCCATCACACAACAAGCTGTATTCTCTCTCTCTCTCTCTCTCTCTCTCTCTCTCTCTCTCTCTCTCTCTCTCTCTCTCTCCAAACTGGAGTATATATGCCAGTGCCAAGTTTATTTCAATTATCAGGAAATAGCAAGTGTTTGTTGGATCTAAATATCAAGATAAAATTCTCCACTTTGTATGGCTACAATCCAAAAGAGATGACATACTATTACTTTGCCTCTCCCACACAAATAGATATCTATGAATGTCTGCTAGATGGTTGATTCTGGTCACATTCACACCTAGTATATAGTACACAGTATTTTCTTTTTGAGTGCTTCTACATTTGACTACATTTTATGCTAATTCAGAGAACTGGACAGCTCATTGAGACTATGACATCATAGGATCACAGATTTAGAGACAGAAAAGCCCTTGGAACTCAAAGAGTTCAATATCTTAATTTTACACACAAAAAAGCAGGCATCAAGACTTTTAGTGACTTACCCAGGGTCACATAGTTAGGAAATGTTTGTGGTAGAATTTGAATCAATATATTCCTGGACCCAAGTCCAGTCCTCTACTCACTACTTAATTCTGCCCCACATTGATGACTCATTTTAAACCAGTGCGGGGTATGTTAAGTGGCTGTTTCCTCGTTCCGACGCTGCTATGCTCTTACTCTTGCATATAACAGGCATTGTCAAATGTTTGCTGAATTAAAATTCTTTCTTTGGTTGAGTTCAATTTTTATCTCAGTATAAAGACTCAAGTGTGGTGAGTGAAAGATGAAATGACTGAGGAAATGAAGATTTGAGCTAATAAGCATATCAATTTATGAAGCAACACATGTCAATCACCTAACAAATTGGGATCAAGTGCCCTTAGCTTTGGCACTAGACCTCAAATACAAGGGGAGACAGACTTACATGTTAAAATCAATGAATCAAATAAGACCAATTATTTAAAGGAAAGGCATTAACTAGGATTCAAAATTAGATAATCTGATTTCTAATTGGAGGAAAGATTAAGGAGAGCAAACAGGTCCAGTTCCCTGAAATCAGGGAAATTCCCTGAAATTCCACTCCCCCCCAAGTGTCTGTACTCAATCAGAAGAACATGGAAACAACAACTGATTGAACAATATGATGCCCATTTTCAGATCAGACATATGGGTTGCTTAAGATTCGTAATTGTAAGAAAACTCTTTGCACCTATATTTGCTTCTGACTTGGTTTCTAGTCAGCATAACCTAGGTCCTTATTTAAGGGTCTCTAAGTAACAAGTAGAGATGGTCCAGTTTCCCAACCATGAAAGGTTAGGTTTAAATAATGCAATACCCTCCCCACATACAATTTCTACAATTGAATGAAGTTTTCTCACAAGACAGGATTTGAACTAGACCCATGATTAAATAGGAAGGGAACAGAGTTAGCACCAGGAATGAGTGACAAGATGGAATCAGTGTGGCTCACTCAATTCCCATAATTAAACACTTGCTATTCATTCCCTCACAAGCAATTTACATACAAAACTCATCTGGATCCCCATCTCTCATGAAAAACAGCCATCACAAAAAAAAAAAATAGCAAACACACACACACACAAACACACTTATAGTACTTTTTTCTCTATCTAATCATATGCCCAAATACATCAGATCTATTTGATCACATCATTTTAACCATAGCATTATTTGGTGTCTCCCAGAAGAAGGATACCACTTTTTCCCCAACAAGGACACCACAGATATTTAACCAACATATACAAAATACATCGGTACGATGGCCAAAATTATAATTAGTGTAGATGACCGAGGCTTTGTGTTAGGTTATCAACATCTGAGGAAGAAGCAGAATACACTTTTCTGGCTTGTCAATTCCATGTTTCATAATTTTCCAATGTCTCTGAAACTATGCCATAATCATTCCTACTCCTTTGTCTGGCCAGGGTTCACCATACCAAGAGTCTTATTTCCATCATGCCACCTAGGGCTTGCCTTCCTCTCACCACCATGCCTCATGTTAGTTGCCTCATTTCACTACTCATTTCCTCTGGCAAGTTGGAATCTTCAATCATAGGAGCAGGCTGGTTCCTCGGTTAGAGGTGCCATCCCATTTCTAAATACAACTGGATGTAATCAGAACAGACTGTTCACTTATAAATATGTTAAACTCCTGCTGTACCTGTGGACCCATTCATAGGGTATTTGTCAGGTAAAGTGAGGTGAGGTCTTCTTATATCTTAGATGATCTCTTCCCCTAAGTGAATCTGCCCTGGGCACTAGAATTCCTAGTTACAGTTCTGGTGATAGGATAAGTTAGAGCATACATGCCAATACATCAGAGAGGGTATGGATAATGGTAAATTTCCAGAGGCAAAGAACACTAGTTGACTAAGAATTAAAAGTCTTTTTCTTTCACTTTAAGGGAAACAAACTTAGAGGTTCAACTAACTTATCTCTTAAGTTTATAATATACCAATATAACTCTTGCCAAAGGCCCTTCTCCTAACAAAAAAAGCTTCAGAAAAGAATATAAACAAGAGAAAATAAATCTATGAATAATGCAAGCCCATCAAATCAAGAATCATGTATTCTTTTTCTAATTCCCTGGAAAAACAAGAGATTTTATTTTATTCATTCATTCAGAGGTTATGCTGCCTGCACATCTAAGCCCATCCTCTGGAAGGATGAACCAGGTACCTGCACCTGTTGAATTGTTTAGGTAATTCCAGACACCAGCTGAGAGAGTAATTAAAAGTGACATTCCATTCTCAGCCTACCTGGGGTGTTCAACAACCTTGACATCCTGCAAGAATAGGAGACGAACTGCTCACAATACTCTGCGCTGCTGGTGATGGCCGTGATTTGATCCATGGAGGCACTGTAATTGAGCTGTACCACTGAGTATTTTTCTGGACTGTAGCCGACCACAGGAGTCTGCTTCTGCAAGTCATGATTTACAGTTGACCACACTTTATCTTCTGTGGGGGCAGAGAATGACAAAGACAATGGGTTATTAGAATTCATATAATTCCTCAAATGTCAGAAAAAAAGATTAGCCGGTTGGAACTGCTGTGTTAGCTGAGGTTAAGCTAGCAAGAATCAGACCTTCCTACTTTTCAGGAGGATCTCTATAAATTGGGAGTAGAGATGAGGATTCAAATATGTGTATCTAGTAAACACTGGGTAGTTTCAAGTAATTAAGGAGAAAGGGGTTTGGTATCCACATTATCTGGATAATCTCCCCAATTATCTACTTGTTTTCATTCAATAAATTCATTAAACAAATATTTATTGGTGTATACTATGAGCAAGGTATTATGTTAAACACTAGGGAAGGTGGGATATAAAGACATATATAACAGGGTCTCAGCCCTTAAGGAGTGGTCATTTTGGCGGATATGTAAAAAACAATGGCTTTGGATATAGGGGACCTGAGTGTTTACTATCTGTCTGACCTCCAGGAATTCCTTTAGCCATTCTTTGGACCTCAGTTTTCTCAGGAGAAATGAGGACATTGGATTCTCTCTCATCCTTTCAATCCTTTACCATCCTTCCTAGCTCCAAACCTATAGTGTAATTTTTTGTGAATAGTTAAAATCGAGGAGAGTGAATGTTTCATATGTGCTACTATAGTCAGTGTGATATGAGTTTAGAAGAAGAGGGAGTACAATGTATTAAAGTACTCAAGCAATATTTGAGAGAGGAGGTAGGGTTAAAGTCATACCTAAAAGATATCAAAGAATTCTACAGGAAGACATGTAGGGGGAGGGAAGGCATGCTAGGAACAAGAGAATGGCATGAGTTTCTTGTGTGGGGAAACAAGGTAGTGCTACATGAAAGCCTCTCAATGTCATCTCACATATCTCTTTAAAGTGGAAGCAACCTAAAAGAAAGAAAAAAAATCCCCCAGATATGAAAACTTAAGATTCTGTGAAGGAAATAAACTATAATACAGAATTACCTTAATCAAATATAATGAGTAAAAATTGTATGTATGTATATATGTATGTATGTATGTATGTTTGTATGTGTGTATATGTGACTAGGATTATCCCCTCAATTCTTCCTAAGAGAATGAAACTGGAAAGACTGAATTAGTCAGGAGAAAGAAGATTAATGTCAGAGAAGGAGGAAGAATAAATGTTAGATCTTAAAACACCAGGTCATTCAGGGAGAAGGGAACAATAACAGAGAGTTGTGCTCAAAAGACCAAACTGGAATAATTATGACCCAGTGGAGGCTCTAGTTTGAAGAAACAGATTTTGTTTCCAGAGATTAATTTTAAGAATGTCTACCTTGGAGGAAGAATCCCTGCCTCTTTGTCAGATAATTTCTCATTATTATTTCCCAAATGCCCTTCTTAATCAAGCTTAATCAAGATATTCTCCAGTGTCATATTATGCAAAGAACATTAATTAGATACCAGACAACCTGGGTTGGATTCCACTAATCAGCTGTATGACCTTGTCCAAGTCATTTAACTTCTGTAGTTTCACATCCCAAATCCAGCATCTTAGTTCCTCTATTTCCCTCACCTTTGGGACATTTTTTCTAAACAAAAACACCAATAAGGCATGTTTCTGTTTATATGAAATTCTGAATCTCTAAGGAAATGTGTGTTAGAAAAAGAGATCTTTATACAGGTTAAAGCATTTGAGTGCTCTGGGGGATAATCAACTTGATATGATCAGTTTTTACCAAAATATTTTTTTCTTTTGAAGAAGATCTATAGACTGTAAACATTCATTATATTATGCTTTGACAAATGCAGTGGATCTAACTTTACTGGTTATATATGCATTTTCTTTTGCGTTAAGTTTTATGGCAATTTCTTAAAAGGAATAAGTCCAAGAATTAGCAAAAGAAATAGCAAAAACATCTGTTTTTTAAATGTTATGTTTATTTTAGTTTACAGCATTCATTTCCAAAAGATATTGAGTTACAAATTTTCTCCCTGTCTTTCCCCTACCCACCACCCCAGAACAGCGATCCCACTGAATACCCCTTCCCCCAATCTGCTCTCTTGTATATCCTTCCCCATTCCCCTTCTAACTTTCCAGTAGGGCAAGATGGATCTCCATACACCAGTGCCTGTATATTTTATTTCCCAGTGCATGTAAAATAATAATAATTTTTAAACATTTGATTTTACAACTTTGAATTCTAGATTCTTTTCCTTCTTCCTTCATCACCCACCCTTACAGGGAAGATAAGCAATTCAATATAAATTGTTCATGTGTAATCACAAAAAACCATTTCCATAGTGAATATATTGTGAAAGATTGACTATATTTCCCTCCATCCTATCCTGCCCCCCACTTGTTCTATTTTCTACTTTGACCCTATCCCTTTTCAAAAGTGTGTGCTTCTAACTACCCTCTCCGGCAATCTTCACTCCCTTCTATCATGTTCCCTCTTACCTCCTTCCCCCCTACTTTCCTGTAGGGTAAGATATTCAATATAGTGTGTATGTTATTCCATCCTTAAACCAAATTCAATGAGAGTAAGGTTGACCCATTCCCTTTGGCCTTCTTGTTCTTCCCCTCCATTGTAACAGTTTTCCCTTGTCTCTTTTATATGAAATAATTTATCCTATTCTGTCTCCCTATTTCCTCTCATTATATTCCTCTCTCACCTCTTTATTTTATTTGTAAAATATCATCCCTTCCTATTCAATTGATCCTGTGTCCTCTGTCTATGCACACACACACAAACATTTATATTCCCTTCAACTATTCTCATACTGAGAAAAGTTTTATAAGTTATAATTATCGTTTTTCCATGTGGAAATGTAAAAAGTTCAACTTCCCTGTTTACCTTCTCATGATTCTCTTGCTTCTTGTATTTGAATGTAAAATTTTCTATTCAACTCTGGTCTTTTCATCAAGAATGCTTGAAAGTCCTCTATTTCATTGAATTACCATATTTTCCCCCAAAACATTCTACTCAGTTTTGCTGGGTAAGTGATTTTTGGTTTTAATCCTAGCTCCTTTGACCTCCTGAATATCATATTCTAAGCCCTGTGATCCCTTAATATAGAAGCTGCTAGATCTTGTGTTATCATGATTGTGTTTCCACAATATTCAAATTGTTTCTTCTTGGCTGTTTGTAACATTTTCCCCTTGATCTGGGAAATCTGGAACCTGGCTGTAACATTCCTAGGACTTTTCTTTTTGGGATCTTTTTCAAGAGGTGATTGGTGAATTCTTTCCATTTCTATTTTGCCCTCTGGTTCTAAAATATCAGGGCAATTTTCCTTGAGAATTTCTTGAAGGATGATTTCTAGGTTCTTTTTTTTCATCATGGCTTCCAGGTAGTCCAATAAATTTTTAAATTATCTCCCCTGGATCTATTTAGAAGGTCAGTGGTTTTTCCTATGAGATATTTCACATTGCCTTCTCTTTTTTGCATTTGTTTGGATCTGTTTTATAGTGTTTTGATTTCTCATAAAGTCATTTGCTTCCATTTGCTCCAATCTAATTCTGAATGAATTATTCTCTTCAGTGAGCTTTTGAACTTCCTTTTCCATCTGGAAAATTTGGCTAAGGCATTCTTCTCCTCATTGGCTTTTTGGGCCTCTTTTGCTATTTGAGTTAGTCTATTTTTAAGGTGTTATTTTCTTCAGTCAGGTTGTTGACTCTCTTTTCATTATTTTCTTGCATCATTCTCATTTCTCTTCCCAATTTTTCCTCCACTTTTCTTACTTGGTTTTCAAATTCCTTCTTGAGTTCCTCTGTGGCCTGCAACCAGTTCATATTTTTCTTGGAAGCTTTTGGTGTAGGAGTTCTAACTTCATTATCTTCCTCCTGCTTCATATTTTGATCCTATTTGTCCCCCAAAAAAGGAATCTAAGGTTTGATTGCTGTGTTTGCTTTGCTTCCTTTGTTTGCTCATGTTGCCACTCAATTACTTGACTTTTGAGCTTTTTGCCATAGTAGAACTCTGCTTCCAGAGAGAAGAGCTTTGTTCCAAATCACGGGGGTTTTGCAGTTGCCAGAGCTATTAGTTGGGTGCCCTATCTGAAGCCTCCACAAGCTCTGGCACCTGGTCACACACCCCAGGACCTTCACCCTAGATAGTAATCCAGATCTAAGCAGGTTAAAACAAGAGCAATTACTGCTCTAAATGTCCACTTCATCCCCTTACAATCTGCAGGCCAGGAGCTCTAAAATAGCCACGCAGTGGCAGCTACGTGTAACTCCACTGCTTCTCACCTTCTCACCCACTGGCAGATGTCGAACCACACTCCCAGACCCCCAGTTCTCACAAAGTCCACACTGACCCTTTACTTTGCCTTTAGCATTTATGGGCTGATAATTGTGGAAACTGCCACAGCTGCTGGTGATCCACTCTCCTGAAGTCCAGCCACTGCTATTCAGAGCTACCCTAAAGCTAAAACCATGGGGTCACACAGGGCTGGGCTCTGCTCCTAGTGTGCTGTGATGGATCCTTCCTGCCAGCCTGCTGGGCTGCCTTCAGTGGGAGATATGGTTTTCTCTGTCACTTTGTGGGTTCTGTAGCTCTAAAGTTTGTTTAGAGTCACACTTTATAGGTATTTGAGGTGGTTATGGGGGGACCTCATGGAGTTTTCCTGCTTCTGCACTGCCATCTTGGCTCTTCCCCACCTCTCAGTATTTTTTCTCTTAATTTTCTTTATGTTGAAAATTTGTATTGGGTCTTAATTTTTTAGTCATACTGCAAGTGCTTATGAATCAGGATCTTCCATTAAAATTCTTATTTAATGCTTCATTGTAGAAAGAAGGTGACTTTGGGTTTGAAGACTGGATCAGCAGAAAGTAAGACTGGGTAGATAAAGGACACCAGTGACATGCTGTGCCTGTCATCCAAGTATGAGCCTACATACATGACTTCTTACCAGAAGGTTACTATGACTTGGTAGATTTTTAAAAATGTTTACTTACAACTCATGAAGACTGTCTATTGAGGCATAGAAGGGTTGTAGTCAGCATTGATGGAGTAAATACACTTATGGATAAAAAAATGGATGGTTTGAAATGTCAAAGCATCAAAGTATGAGTTGGGAAAGCTCCATTACTTTTTTCTTTAATTCATGAAATAAATCATCACCATCATACTGAATATAGCAAGGGCTAAACCTACTATTCAATATGCATTTGGGAGAAAAGAATTGTGTTGGATAAAAGAGAGGAATTTAATATTGCCCTTGATGGTTTGTGCTTTTCCATATTGGAGTCTAAGTTCTGTTATCAAATGATGATCCAGGTCACTTTATGACATCAGCTAAGTAAAGATGATAAATTTGTTATCCTATTGCCATACATATGTATGCCTCAAAGTATGACACATTTTAGAATGGAAACTGTAGTTTGACCCTAAAATTATGAATGTTGTTCTCCTCTGTGGTCCAGCACTGTCCAGGTCACTTCTAATAATTTAATAGAATCTTTATTTGTTTCCTGTTGAATACTGTTAAGATTTCTAGGGTCTAATATTCAAAGTTTTTGACCACTGGATCAGACTTTACCTTTCCCGGCTCTTATCATGCTAACGTCCAGGTAAGGAAACTCCATGTACCAATGAAGGTTGGCATTTTATTTTGACTTTAAGATCTTTGAGATTTGCCTAGAGCACTGAGAGACTGAATGATGTGCCCAGGGTCACACAATTAGCATGTGTCAGAAGTTCCAAAGCCAGACCTCAATCCATTATGTTTCACTGCATTCCCCCTCCTCTCTCTCCATGTATGATATGGTACATATTACATATGTGTATATATATATATATTACATAATATGCTATGTGAACATACACATATGTGTATATTTGGTAATTTCTTTTCTATGTACACACATGCTCATATAGAGCAGAAATATAATATTTTTCAGCCTATTTCTTGAACTAGCCTCAAAGATTCTTCAATCTACTATAATATGGGCCCTGCATCTGAACTGTGATTTACAATATAGAAAACAAATCCAGAACAATGTATGGAACTTAATGAAATTTGATGGGTTGGAAACAAAAAGATCTTTGTTTTATACTGTTTAAGAAAAACAATTATCCAGTAAAATGCAAAGGAAGCAAGCTTTTGTGAGACCAATGCCAAGAAGCTGTTAAACCATTTGGCTGCTAAAGCTCATGTAACTCAGACAGACAATGTGTTTCTAAGGCGTATAAATTTATCTTATAGTTCACAGATGGGATGCTGCATAATCCCTGACCTGGGCTGGTTCAATGGACTATCTAAAGCAAAACTAAAAAAAAATAAAGTAAATTAAGGCTGGGCTTCCAGCCCTTGTTAAACAAGGCATACTTAAAGACTGACTTCATTTATTTGTTCATTGAACAAGGGAATGCTACCTCATGTGCAAAGCACACAAAATAGGCACTGAGAGAATATAACATATGCCATATTAAGGGCTGCTACTAGAGTTCCTTATAAAATCCTTCTTCTGTCAACACTGGGGAGTCCATTAAACAGAGAGACCCCAGTGGGTTGTGGGAGAGACTTACATTAGGGTCTGATGGGAACTTCTTTTGCCTCAAAGTGATAGTCCTACTTTTGATTGAGAAGACAAAGAGGAAGAGGCAATTAGATATGGGAAGCAGTCCAAGGTTGAAGATCAATAAGGAACTTACAAAACTACAAGTATTTGGAACTAAGGGTCTCGGTGAGGAAAACAGCCATGGAAGTGGAAAGCAATGAGCTGTGAGTTGTCCACAGGGTTATTGGTACAAGGTCATCTGCTAGTGCCTTAGGTACCTCTCTACCTCTTTGCTATTTCTCCAGTAAATGATTAAATGTGTGACAGGCATGGCTCTAGCTCAGTGTGTACTAGTTTAATCCCTACTGGGTACCAGACTCTGGAATCCTAGGGCATTTCCCTGCTGTCAATAGAATCTGCTGAAAAAGAATAGGTTGTTAGGTATGAATTCCTACTGTCTGACTCATTTGGAAGCATGGATAAAGTAAATTTACATAGTATAAATGAGATAAAATCAAAGATTTTTAAGTGACAGGTTCTGGAGGAGTATATTCAAGTGCATAGTATTAGTAGGGGTCAAGATTTAGGATAATAATTTGACCTATGACCATTTCTGAATTCATTCCTGAATTTTCAAAGTATCAAAGAATTTCCATTTGAAATCCCAGATGCCATGTAGTTCAACCTGTACCCTAAAAATAGTCCCTTCTAGAATATCCTGGCACATCAGTAAAAGCACTAAGTCCAGAGTAAGGGAGACCAGGTTCTAATCTTGCCACTGATGTTTCTTACTCCGTTTTCCTGAATTAGTCATTTAACATCTCTGGGCCTAACAATTCCTCATCTGCAAAAATGAGGGGGATAGATTAGAAGACCTTCATGGTCCCTTCTAGGGCTTTGATATGTGATCCTATGGGGATTGAGGGAGAGATTGTACCTGTGATAAGGAACTCGGGTGGGAAACTCCATGGACCAAAACAAAGTAACAATTTCTCCACAAGCAGTATGAAATTAATGGATTTACTCAGGGTCAGCATATAACAGAAGCAAAACTAGAACCAAGCTCTTCTTGGCTTTGAGAACAGCTTTCCAGCTGCATCATGTGTAGTCACAAATGTAAAGAGATGATTTGAGCTGATCCCGTACAAATGGTTATGCAGCTTTTATTTGAATACCTAGAAAGACCACCTGCTCTTAGGTAGCTCTAATTGTTAGGGAGTTTTCCCCCTAAATCAAGTCAAAGTCCAACTCTTTGCCCACTCGCTGCTCCTTATTCATATGCTTGTAATTCTTATGAATTGCTTTTTTAAAAAATTTCATTTATTTTTAATGTATGGGATAAAACAAACATTTCCATAATATAGTATAATCAGTATAATGTCCTGGACAAAATTTTTTTTTTAAATTACAAATGTCTGTCCTTAAAGTGCAGGTCTGACCATATTACTCAATATCTTCCAATATACCACCTAAGGCCTTTAAGATCTAATAGAAATTCCTATGTCTGACCTTTAAAGACCTTTAAACCTGGGACCAACCTAGTTTTCTAGCCTTGTTATATATTTTTCCCTTTCTCACACTATAGTACAAACAGCCTGGCCTTTTTGCTCTTACTCTTACATAATACTCACCTCTCATATCCATGCCTTAATGCTACTTATTATCTTGAATGGCTGCTATATACTCTCATTACTCCTGTCTTAGAAGTTTTGTTTCCTTTGAAACCCAGCTCAATCAGACCCTTTCCAAGAAAGCTGCTAGTGCTCTTTCTCCCCAAAATTATCTCATTTATTTTGTATATACAAATCCATATATAAATTATCTCCCTTAATAGAATGGTAATCCTCCATTCAGTGACCAGTGTGATTTTCCTGAAGGGTCAGTCCAACCATGTCATTCTGTCACTCAAAAAAAAAAAAATGATGTCATCTACAGAATCAAACAGAAAATCTTATGAAATTCAAAAGTCCTTCATAACTTGTTACATTCACACCTTTCCAGTCACCAGGAAATACTCTTTAATCTAGTGACACTCTTTAATCTAGCTTCCTTGAGGTTCCCAGAGGAAGACATTCCACCTATCGACTTTAGCCTTTTCCTATCCCCCGTGCCTGGAATTCCTTCTAACCTCATTTTCACCTCCTCACTTCCTTCTAGTTCTAGCTAAAATCCCAGCTTCCATAGGAAGCCATTCCCAGTCACTCTGAACTTTAATGCCTTGCCTCTGCTGATTATTTTCTGTTGATCTTGTCCATAGCTTATTTATATGCAGTGGTTTGCATGTTGTTTTCCCCACTAGACTGCAAGCTCCTGGAGGGCAGGGGCTGTCTTTTGTCTCTTCAAATTCCTGGCACTTAAGACCTGGCACAAAGTGAATGATTAATAAATGCTAATTCAGTTACTAAGATCCTTGAGGGCAAGAACTTTCATTTTTATCCTCATATCCTCCCTGCCTAACAGAGTGCCTGGCTGATGCTTAAGAAATAGTTAATTGAGGTGCTGCTAGGTGGCGCAGCGAATAGAGCACCAGCCCTGGAGTCAGAAGGACCCGACCTAAGACACTTAACACAAAGCTAGCTGTGTGACCTTGAGCAAGTCACAACCCTAATTGTCCTACCTTCCCCCCTCCAAAAAAAAAAAATAATAATTAACTGATTGGTGCCATTATCCCTATATTACAAATGAATAAACTGAAGCTAAAAGAATTTAAGTGACTTGCTCAAGGTCACACAGATATTAAAAACCTGAGAATGAATTTGAACTCAAATCTTTCTGACTCTCATTCCAATACTACAAGATGTAAAAGATATACATCTATGCATAAATGTAAATATATATATATACATAATATTCACTATGCATGAGAGTATTCCTTCAAATCAATTAGCTGTAATTTTAATACTTTTGCTCACCATTATCAGCAGCAGCATCATAATTATCACTTTTTTATTTGCTTAAAGATTTATGATAATTCTTATCTGAACTTTTGTAAACCAAGTCCTGAATTTAATCATAATTCCTTGGTTTCACTCCCACCAGGTGCTGTTATTTACCAGTAGCTTAGGTAGCTAAAAATAAACAGCTTGAGCCTGACCACTACATGATTAGGGTGAAACAAATACACAGATTTCCTAAATTAAAGACACAGTATTCTTGTTTATAAGCAAAACATAAGGTGTTTGTAAACTTGTCATCCTATGTGGTAGAAAGTAATAAGTAAATAACAAGAAACAAAATGAACTGCCAGACATCTGCAATACTAATTAATACATAAAATAAGAATGAACTATTTACCAGAGAAAAATACTTGAAGATGATAGAAAATCATTTCAACTTTGTTGTCTTCAAAGCAACCTGGGGTGTTGGCGACAGAACACTGACGTGGACACCTCTGAACACTCACTACTGCTATGTACTTTCCCTTTTCCCTCTCTACTTTCTTAACTCCATATCACTTTTTAAGCACATTTTAAGCCATACTCTTTTGAAATCATCCCTCCAGGATTTTTTTTATTAATCTACATTATCCTATTTTTATTAACCTTTATAGAATTGTTCCCTACTGGTAGAAACAGTCCAAGGCACTCTCCCCCCAGATCACCTCCAAACTATGTAAAAGGGGACTCTGAACAACTTCTGGAGCCCCAGCACCCACAGAATGACACAGAGAAGATAACCTCCCACTGAAGACAGCCCAGCAACCCTGCAGGAAGGACCAGCACAGCGCTCGGGGAGCAGGCAGTGCAGCACACAGTGTGTGGGGAGCCGAGCATAGGTCCGCCTGAGTCCCGGTTTTAGCCCCAGGGCAGCCAGGACAGCAGCCAGCTGGAGGGACCCCAGAACACCAACAACTGTTGCAATTCCAGAATTATCAACATAGACATGCCTAGGACAAAGTGAGACGTTAGTGCCCTATGGACTTCGGGACCAGTATTTGGGGAATGCATTAGCTTCCTCCCCTGGGGGCTAGAAGCCGCTGAGGAGACACACCATTTTGTAGTTTTCAGAGGCAGCTCCAGCTCCTGGCCTGCGAATTGTAGGGAGATCCAGCGATCAGTCTTGGGGGATAATCACTCTTGCTTTAACCTCCCTGGATCTGGATTGTGATCTGGGGTGGAGGTCGTGGGTGGGTTTCCAGCTTTCCAGAAACGGAAGTTGTCCCCCCACACGTTTGGGATGAAAGTTCCCCTGTCTGGCGGTAGAGCCATAGTGTGGCAACGAGCCCAAAAGTCAAGTAATTAAGTGGCAACATGCCAAGGCAAAGGAAACAATTTAAACAGAAAAATGCAACCTTAGACTCCTAATTTGGGGGCAAAGAGGATCGAAGCATAGAACAGGAGGAGGCCTGTGAGGTCAGAAATCCTGCTCCAAAAGCCCCAAAGAAAAATATGAGCAGGTTACAGGCCATAGAGGACCTTAAGAAGGACTTTAAAAACCAAATAAGAGAAGTGGAAGAAAAATTGGGAAGAGAAATGAGAAGGATGCAGGAAAAGTATGAAATGAGGGTCAACAGCCTGACTGAGGAAAACAACACCTTAAAAAATAGATTAACTCAAATGGCAAAGGAGGCCCAAAAGGGTAATGAGGAGAAGAATGCCTTAAAAAGCCAAATTTGCCAGATGGAAAAAGAATCTCAAAAGCTCACTGAGGAGATTCATTCCTTCAGAGTTAGACTGGAGCAAATGGAAGCTAATGACTTTATGAGAAATCAAGATGCTGTTAAGCAGATCCAAACAAATGAAAGATTAGAAGGCAATGTGAAATATCTCATAGGAAAAACCACTGACCTGGAAAATAGATCCAGGAGAGACAATTTAAAAATTATTGGACTACCTGAAAGCCATGATCAAAGAAAGAACCTAGAAATCACCCTTCAAGAAATTCTCAAGGAAAATTGCCTGATGTTTTAGATCCAGAGGGCAAAATAGAGGTTGAAAGAATCCACCGATCACCTCCTGAAAAAGATCCCAAAAAGAAAACTCTCAGGAATATTATAGCCAGGTTCCAGAATCCCCAGATCAGGGAGAAAATACTACAAGCAGCCAGGAAGAAACAATTTCTATATTGTGGAAACACAATCAGAATAGCCCAGGACCTGGCAGCTTCTACACTGAGGGATCGAAGGGCATGGAATATGATATTCCAGAGGGCAAAAGAGCTGGTACTGAACCCAAGGGTCACCTACCCAGCAAAACTGAGTATTTTGTTTCAGGGGAAAATATGGTCATTCAGTGGAATAGAGGACTTTCAAGCATTCTTGAGGAAAAAAAACAGAATTGAATAGAAAATTTGACATCCAGACACAAGAAGCAAGAGATGCCTGAGAAGGTAATCAGGGAAAAGAAATCAAAAGGAACTTATTAAAGTTGAACTATTTACATTCCTATATGGAAAAACAATAACTGTGACTGATGAAATCTTTCTCAGTATGAAAATAATGGAAGAAGGGGGTGTGGTCATATGAATACATATGTGAATGTGTGTATATATGTTTACCGTTATATACGGATAGAGGGCATAGATTAAATTTCTTGGGAAAGGAGGATACTCAAGGGGTGAAATTATGAGTTGAGAGAGGAAAGTGGCAAGAGGAGATGGGGAGAGACAGGGTAGGGTAAACTATCTCATGTAGAAGAAGCAAGGGGGGGGCGGCTAGGTGGCGCAGTGAATAGAGCGCCAGCCCTGGAGTCAGAAGGACCTGAGTTCGGAGCCGGCCTCCGACACTTAATCCATACAAACAAAAACCTAGCCGTGTAACCTTGGGCAAGTTACTTAACCCCAATTGCCCTAAAGGGGCGACTAGGTGGCGCAGTGAGTAAGAGTGCCGGCCTCGGAGCTTGGATGACCCGAGATCAGATCTGGCCTCAGAAAATGAGCACCCACGCATAAATTATGACTAACCGTGTAACCTTGAGCAAGTTACTTAACCCCAATTGCTTTAAAAAAAAAAAAAGAAGCAAGGGGAAGTGGCTGCAAGGGAGGGGAAGAATAGGAAGGCAAAAAGGCAAAATCACATTCTCGTTGAATTTGGTTCAGGGAGAGAATGACATACATACTAAATGGGATATCTCAACCTGCAGCAGAATAGGGGGAAGCGGGATGAGAGGAGGGATGATGGATGGGAGGGCATCCTTGGGGGTAGGGGAGGTTGGAAGTACCCACTATAGAAGAGGGACAGGATCAAGTAGGGAATGGACCAGGTGGGGGGTGGGATGAGGGGGAGGGAATTATAAGCAGCCTTGTACAATATATCTACTATGGTAATGTTTTTCATAGCTAGACATGTACAACATATACTGAATTACTTATCTTCCCAGAGGGAATGGGTGACAAGGGAGGAAGGGAATGTATCTGAAATTCGAGGTCTTAAAATTAAATGTTTCAAATATATATAAATACTATTATTAATGCTCTTTTGCTTGTAGTTGGGAGATGGGGTGTGCAGGCATTGGGACACAGAGATTCACCTTCCTCTAGTGGAAGAGTCGAAGTGGGTATGGGAGATGATATGTGAGAGAGCAGATTGGAGGAGGCGATATCTTGTGGGACTGCTATTCTGGGAGGGTGGGTAGGGGAAAAACAGGGGGAAAAAATAATTGTAACTCAAAATCTGGCAGAAATGAATGGTGTAAAACATAAGTTAATAAAGCATTTCTTTAAAATTTGAAAAAAAATTGTTCCCTACTTGCAAAGTCAGAAACAGGGACCCAATATTTACTGGTCCTTAGCTCATTATAATCCCATACATACATACATATGTATGTGTATATATACAGACATAAACATATGTGTACACACACATATATATGTATATACATATATACATATATATATATATATATATGAAAATCCCTCATCTCCATAAAAAATCATAACCAGTATACAAAGGATGAACTTCCCTCTTGCAGAAGTGTCAAGGACTCAAACATCTGAAGCAATGACTAGAAAGAGAAAGCATGGGATAAGAGAAAGAGCTCTGGCTTTTGAGTAAGAGAACCCAGATTCAAACATTACCTCTAAAAGTTGTGACGACTACTAATACTAGTACTAGTTCTACTACTACTACTACTAGTACTACTACTACTACTACTACTTACTACTACTACTACTACTAGCTTATATTTATATAGTATTTACAGTGTGCTACACACTGTGCTAAGTGCTTTATAGCTTTATAGTTGTTATTTTATTTGACCCTCACAATAGCCCTGGAAAGTAGATGCTATTATTTCTATTTTATAGATGAGAAAACTGAGACAAACAAGTTAATTGACTTGCCAAGGGTCACACAGCTAATGTAAGAGTCTGAGGTCAAATCATAACAAAAATTTTCCTGTCTCCAGGCCCAGTGCTATATTTGTTATGCCTAGTTACCCTACTATATGTATGACCTGGGTCAAATTATTTAGTTCTCTGGACATCAGTTTCCTAAAGTATAAAACTATGGTGGGTAGTGGTGAAAGGTTTGAATGAGACGTTCTTTGAGGTCTCTTCCAATTCTGGGTCTATCTATGATCCCAAGGAAAGAGGGAAAGCTTTGTCTAAGTAGGGATGCCAAGTCCTCAGGTAGCCTTTCTGAAGGTCCTGTGGACTGACTCTGCTGGTGACAGATTCAGTTGTAGCCAGCCTCCTCAGCAACTGATACCCACTTGTTTCTACTCCTATTTGTATCTAAGAATGAGAGAAATCTCTTGCCTCAGTTTTCTCTTCTTTCCCTCCCCCTGACTCTATAGCTTTCATTTTAGCACTGGACTCTCCCCTAATATGAGTTGAAAATGCCATTATATTGTCTTCTCTGGTTCTTTGCACAAAGTCTCCACATCCTAAGGGAACAAATACAGTCCCTTATTAGCATCAGTTATATTAATAACACCATTTATGTACTATTTTGGTGGCATCTTCAATCTCCTCTAAATTCAACTTGAGTTACCCTTGGGTTCCCAGCCATATAAAGAAACCAGCCACTGTGTTACTTAACTCTGTCTTCTTATCTTCTGACAGAATTCTGACAGTAATCGAAGTGTCATTTATGCTCTAACATTGAGGTTTGCCTTTAGGTGAATTAAAGTTCCATTAACTTACACAGGCCAACTGTATTTCCTTCCTGTTAGAAATAGCTTCCAGCCCACAATTTTCTATCCTCTGAGTGACATTGCATATTTTTGCTTCCATAGATGCTTCCTTCTGTCTTAGTAGTTTTGGTCAAAATACTTTTTCTATGCTACATTATATGGTAACATAATAAACTAATAACTCCCTTGAAAGATCATATATATATTTTTTCATTATATATTTAATAAGATACAATTATGTGTATTTAAAATTTTAAATTCAAGCAACCATAATCACAATAAAAAACTTATGATTTCCTCCTAGTCCCACCACAAGGAGCTTACTTTAATCACCCAAAACCAGAGTGTTAATGAAAATAATTCATTAATAATCCTGAGCTAAAGTCGTCTTAGCATCATCATTCACACACATCATTACTTATCCAGGAAACTAACTTTTTTTATATTTTCTTTATAAGGTGTGTCTCGCCAGTAGCCTCTAGTGACTCTGGAACAGAAAGTGACTTTGTGCAACTCTACCTCCCTTCAATCAATTCATGCATGGGTCAAGGCATCACTTCTGATATCATTAGTTTTCTTTGAAAGGGAAGGATGTACAGCAATATGTAAATATCTATAATTGTCTTCTTTATGGAAAATCCCTTGGTTCTAGTCATCGTGACTGACAGCCTTTATATAGCACTGTAAACCTTGCAGAGCACTCTACAAACATGACATTTTATCTTCATGACAACCTTGGGAGTTAAGTGCTAATATTTTCTCTATCTTACAAATAAGGAAAATTATTTTTCTAGGATCACACAGCTAGTAAGTGTCTAAGGCAGGTTTCAAACTCAGATTTTCCTGACTCTTGCTCCTATTGTCTTTTTTTTTGTACCATATAGGAATACTATCTGAGATCTAGAGTGGGAAGGGACCTCAGAGGTCATCTAGTACAACCCCACCATTTTATAGTAAAGGAAATTGAGGTACAGGGATGCCTTGCCCAAGGTCACACAGGTAGCAGTTGCCAGATGCAGAATTTGAACCAGGTCCTCTGCTTTAAAAGGCACTGTACCTTCTTTCCACTGTACCATATGGATTATGTAAGACTTAGCCAAGTTTGTTCAATTATTTTTAATAAACATTCATAGCAGTCTTCTGGCTCTTTAATACCTGTTCAATAGTATGTGGACATCCATACAAAATAGAATACAGAAACGCTATTTTGTTGGCATAAAAACCACTTACTGTGTATGCATTTTGTATTTGATTCCTACTATATGTGTCTATCCCATTTCAGTGACTCCTTGGGTGCCATTAAATCTTAGGTGTTAAATGAATATTAACAGTTATGAGAATATCTTGTATCTAGAAGAAGGAAAGAGGGAATATAGGATAGGTTTTCCTTTTCTCAACACAAACATATATAATTAAGCTCTTTAATTCTTCATCATAATCATAGTAGGTTTATATAGTAAAAAGACATTTAATGTATAAGATTTACATGTATATGTATACACATAACATAAAAAGCATGCCAATTTCTGACACCTTTTGCTTCATATATTCACTGGAAAGAATTTGGTAAAGTAGTAAATTTGACATATTCTTTCAATTACTATGTTATGTGAAATCTATACATTCTTTATGAGTATAGAAGTGTTCTATTTTAAGCATCTATGCTTTTGGAAATCACACACATAGAAACTACAAAGTCGTATTTTGTTTTCCCCAAGTCCTTGAATTTCCTCTTACAATGTGGTATTTTGGGGGACCTTTGAGACAAAAGTGGAAAATGACATGGAAAATTCTATGTCCTCAGCAATCAACCCTAGTCTTTGAGATCTCCTATCTTTGCTCCATTGAGGCCAGCATCTCAAGAACTCCTGAGGACCCCTGACTCCCACCTCCGAGGGCCTTAAAGGCTCAACATATGTAGAATCCTTTGGTTAGTCTGTTTTTCAGTAGGTCAAGATTCTTGCATGGAAAGAACTCTGGCCAGGAATTATTGCAGATAAGCAGATAGAAGTCCTATGGGACCATTCTAGAATGATGAGCCCTTTAAGATACTATCTTAATTCAATAATTCTTTATTGAGAGCCTGTCATATGAAAATGATTTTGCTACACACTTGGTTTCATGGAGATAAAGATGAATGGAGTGCATTTCCTGCCCTCAAAAAGCTTGCAATCTAGCCTGGTGAGATAATGTGCCGAAACTCAGCTACTTCCCTTTGGACAAGAAAGCAATAAGGAATTACCCATAACTTAAATGTGTCCAGAAGGTTAAAGGGACAGGAGTTAGTTAAGTTAGCTCAAATTCTAGGACTTAAAAAGGCTATTAGCAAACTCAGAGCAATGAGTCATTCTGATATTTAGTCAGTCAGCTTGATGTGTTCTTACAAAACTTCCAAACTTTTCAAAAAGAGCAGTCAGTTTTGACTGTTTCTGGATTTACTGAATTTCAGACACTAAAAATCTCTCTTTTTCCATGAACCTCTCCTCTTTTTTTCTACCAACACCTTGCTTGATCTCCATGACTCTTGAGAAAATGCCTGACTCACTAAGGCTGCCTGCTTTATTTCCTTCTACTATGGGATTCTGGCAATGTTATGCCCTGTGGAAAACAGTGATGAGAGAGCATCCACAGAGTGATATTCTCTGCTCTTAGCTCTCTACTGACCCTGCCTGGTTCTTCATTTCTCTGACCTGGCTAGGATAGGCAGAATCTTTTATCAAATTTAACCCTTGATAGCCTAGGTTCCCTCAGGACAGGGCAGATGACTATGACAAAAAATGACTGACAGGTTGATGTTGACTCATGCTTCTTGGACTGACTTTGGATGTTGCCAACTATAAATGGACTTCATTATAAGCAAACCTGAGCAATAAACACCTAACTTTAAAAAAGTTAGATGTGAGAAAGGGTCTTTATCCACTTTATAAGTGAATTATTTGTTTTACTAAAGGAATCATTTTCATTCACTTGTTTTTAATTTTTTATTTTTTTAACAAAAATGTACTGAGTTTTCACCATGTGCCAGGTACCCTGACAGATGCTGAGAGTATATATAAAAAGAGAAAAAACACAAGAATCCTTGCCCTCTAGATTATATTAGGGGAATCCACATGCATACAGAGAAGAAAATATATACGGAGTATATAAAAGTAATTTTTAGAAAGGTGCGGAGGCCACTAGAAACTGTGGGATCAGAACAGTCTTCATGCACGATAACGAACTTCAGTTAAGCCTTAAGGGAAACTAGGAAATCTAATAGGTAGAAGGATAAAACAGAATATTCCAAGTGTGGGCGGAAAGTTTGTGGAAAGGCACAGAAATGGGGTGGTTAAATGCCATGTATGGAAATGGCAGATAGGCTAGTCTGACTTGAGGACTTCAAAAGTTTCCCTAGTACCTTCAGAATATGATTTGATTTTCTAAAATTAGATTTAAACACAATTTTTAGGAACATTTTTGTTGTTCAGTTATTTCAGATGTATCTAACTCTTCATGACCCCCACTGGGGGTTTTCTTGACAGGGATACTGGAATGATTTATCATTTTTTCCTCCAGTTCATTTTAAAGATGAAGAAACTGAGGCAAACAGGGTTAAGTGACTTGCCCACAGTCATGTAGTATCCAAGGCTACATTTGAATTCAGGTCATTCTGACTCCAGGTCCTCTATCCCCTGCACCACACCTAGCTGCCTCTTTAAGAACATATCCATTGTATAAAGAGAAGAAAGTATACCTTTAAAACAATTATTTGTAAATACACCAAAAAATATCCAAATGTCTTTTCTAAAATAAGCATATGGGTCTATAACACAGGGATTTTTTTGTTATTCTTAAAAGTCATTGTAATACATCATTTAGGATTTAATTTGTTAGCTGTTTGTTGCCAGCTTTTTTCACTCAAAATAAACCTACCAGGAACATCTCTAGGTTGCCCTGCCTCTGACATTAGAATGGCTCTGTGCTTCCTTTTCACTCTGTCAGGCTGTTTAAGTCTCCAGGTACTCCGTAATATCATCTATGTATGCAACTCAGGTGGTATAAGTGGCTGTAATCACATGTAGGGAAATAAGGCATGTGAAGCAGATGGATCCTCTGCAGGGAACACAAGAAGCTAAGGAAATGAAGTAAAAATTCAGATGATGTTCTGCAGGTGGTAGAAAGTGTTGATTATTCTTATGTTTCCCATTCTAGCCCAAAGATGGATGACAAATCAAAGATGACTATGAACAAGAAATTATAAACAATGGGAGCTTATCCAACTCTAAAATAACATGGGTTTTATTTTTTTCCAAAAATATGTTACCTTTATTTCCTAGGAAGGAAAAAAACACACCCATATTTGTTCATATTTCATTCCGTTATGAGGTTGGTAAATTTTATTTATAATAATGCCAAAATTAGTGAATGGATTTGTATCAGTACTAGTACAAGATAATCTCCCTTTCCCTTCCCCCCCTCACAATAAGAAATACATATTTTCTGTATATCAAATAGCCTATACTTCATCTCAATAACAAAAAGACATTTTATTCATTATGAAAGAGATAACTCAGTTCCCATTTAGAATAGGAATTGGAAATTAACTGAAGTTTATATGTATCTAAATTTGACTATAACATTGACCATCTTTTAAAGCTTAAACATCCTAAAAATGGAATTATCAGTTTTTGTTAAGCACATTTTTGATGAAAACAATCTGTCTTATTCATGCTAACTATTGCCCTGACATCTTATTCCCCCTCCTTTAACCCTTTCCCCATCAAAATCTACATCATCACCACCAAAAGGCATTTAAGCACCCACATACAACATTTATATGAACTGTAGTCTTCTGAGTTATATCCCAATAGACAATTCTATGGACTCAAGCTTCATAAAACTTGGTTTATGCTTAGAAATGCGCTGTAAGAAAAGCAATCATAAGAGATTGCTTAGAATGATAGAATTACTTAGACTTTTCTACTTAGGAAGTATTTTTAAATAGTAAAATGTGAGAGCTTAAAAAGAGCATAATGAAAATAAAATGAATGATTCCAAGGACTGTTGGATAAGAATTTCAACTTAGAATTGGGAAAAACTCTCATTGGCCATATTCTAGGTTATAAATCACAAGGTGTTTACAGAAATCACTATTATTAGGTCTTCTGTCAGGTGTTTATATTGCAAAATGATAATTATTTTATGAGAAAAAATAATGAAGGCTTTTGGAAAGTGAAAACATTCTCTCTGTATGTAGAAGGGAAGCCTGGACAAAAATCATGTTGGTTGTGAGTCTTTTCAATGACATACCAGAAGAGAATGATTATTTTAACACCCATTAGTTCATGTGTTAAACATCCTATTTTTAAAAATCACCTTAAATCCTCTTGGAACTTACAGTAAATTCAAAGGCAGATAAAATGCTTAAAATTGTCTGGTAATCTGCTTTATGTTTCTTTTTTTTCTCATTATTGAGGCTTTTCATCTTCTTTTAGAAGCAAACTTAAGTGTTTTTAATTCCAAGTTTTAGCAAACTAACCTTAGAGTTGAGAGCTTTTCTGGTGCTGACCAATCATTCCTATATGAAGAGCTTTGATGTAACACAAAATATTCAATTAGAAAAATAACAGCTAGATTCTACTTTAGCTAGAGAGAAGTGTGTGTGTAAGGGACATTCCTTTCATGTTGACCCTCGTTTGCCTCACTGTCAACCTCCTCCACTTAAAAAGATCCAGTGAACAGCATCATTTTAGTTCTATGAGTACATTCAAAATGGGAACCCCCTGCCAAGATTTTGCCAAACAGAGCCCTATTTTTCCTGTGTGCTAAACAGAATATTTTTGAACATGATAGAAATATTATTTAACACTCTGGAAGAAAATGTCCAAATACAAAACCACTTGGGACTGGCTAAGAAATAGAAGGGTAGATCAATGGAATAGGTTAGGTACACAAGACATAGTAGTCAATGATTATAGCAACCCACTGTTTGATAAACTGAAAGACCCAAGCTCCTGGGATAAGAACTCACTGTTCAATAAATGTTGCTGGGAAAACCAGAAAATAGTATGGCAGAAACTGTGTATAGAACAACATCTGGCACCAAATACCAGAATAAAATCTCAATGGGTACACAATCCAGGTATAAAGGCTGATACTATAAACAAATCATGGGATCAAGGTATAGTATACCTGCCAGATTTGTGGAGAATGGAGTAATTTATGAACAAACAAGAGAGAGAGAGAACATTATGAAATGCAAAATGGATCATTTTGATTACATTCAATTGAAAAATTTTTGCACAAAGCCAACGCAACCAACATAACTAGGGAAGCAGAAAACCTGGAAAGAATTTTTACAACCAGTGTCTCTGGTAAAGGCCTCATTTCTTTTTTTTTTTTTTAAAGCAATTGGGATTAAGTAACTTGCTCAAGGTTACACGGCTAGTCATTATTTATGCGTGGGTGCTCATTTTCTGAGGCCGGATCTAATCTCGGGTCATCCCAACTCCGAGGCGCCGGCACTCTTACTCACTGCGCCACCTAGCCGCCCCCTCATTTCTAAAATATATAGAGAACTGAGTCATATTTACAAGAATACAAGTCATTCCTTGATTGATAAATAATCAAAGGATATGAAGACGCAGTTTTCAGAGGAAGAAATTAAAGCTATCTACACGAAAAAAAAATACTCTAAATCATAATTGATTAGAGAGATGCAAATCAAAACAACTCTGAGATACGATATCACACCTATCGCATTGTCTAACATGACAAAACAGGAAAATGATAAATGATGGAGAAGATAAGGGAAGCTTGGAACATTAATTTATTCTTGGTGGAGCTGTGGGCTGATCCAATCATTATGGAGAGCAATTTGTAACTATACTTAATGGGCTATAAAAATGTGTATACCCTTTGACCCCATCAATACCACTTCTAGTGCTGTATCACAAAAAGATCATAAAAATGGGAAAAGGATCCACATGCACAAAAATATTTATAGCAGCTCTTTTTGTTGTGACCAAGAACTGGAAATCGAGGGTATGCCTTTCAAGGAAAGTATGTGAAGAGCCCATATCAGATTGCAAGCCATCTTGAGGAGGGAGGGGGAAGGGAGTGGGAGAAAATTTAAAACTTATGGAAATGAATATTGAAAACTAAAAATAAACAATTTAATTAAAAAAGGAAAATACTCAAATAATCATCCTCTCCTAGTATTTTATTTTTCTGATTAATTTAGGTTCTATTAACTGAAACAGGCTCCCATAGTGAAGAATATTAGCAAGATAGTCTGACAGATTAATTTCTTTAGCAATAATAATTATCTTGAAATAACTTTAGGAAGGGAAAAAAATAATTATCTTGAAATAACTTTAGGAAGAGAAAAAAACCCTCTAGAGATCAGAATTATCAAATTCAAAGGAACTAAAATTTTGTGATTCTGACTCAATTTCAACTCACATACAAATATAAAAGAATACTCATTCTTTTGTGAAGGCATAGGATAAGTGTAAGAAAATCATTCCTGATAGAATTTAAAATACACATATTATATTATATACATATATGTGTAACATATGTATATGTATACACATTCCATATACATGTACTTGTATGGATAGTTTTCACTAGAATAAAAAAACACAAAAGAGCACATACACACAATATACTCAGAATCATGAGTATGTTTATTTTCTTTGAGCCAGCTGATATGCTATATAATAGCCATTTTTAAAATATGAGACTTAGTATCCCTTTCTCTCATTATTTATGTGGTTGCCTCAATATATTTCCCTGGAGACTAAAAAGAAGGTGTATTCTCTAGTGGCAGTAATTAAGAAATTTATCTAAAAAATCTAACTTTTTTGGCAATTTGTGCAAAAATCACATGATTAATATTAGTCTTTCTTTTTCATATATAGTGATATCACAAGACTGAAAAAATTCTGAAATATTTTGTGTCTAAAAATGAGAGTCTAAAAGATGGAATTTCTTAAGTATGTTGACAGAAACCCTCATCTTATCAGATGAAACAATTTAGAGGTAATACATAGACACAATTATTACCAAATAGCTAAATATATCCATTATTGCAAGTGTATATTTTCATACCACAAATACAAACTGCAACCCTCAATGTCTTCTTCTATTATGTAATTATTGTCCATTTTTTCTAAAAATGTCCAATAGAGGCTCCGTTATAATTTTGAAAAAATTTATCTTGGGCTATCATTGGCATTCTATCTGCTGCCTTTTGTTTTTGTTACATCTCATGAGGGGATTAGACTAAATGGCTTCTGAAATTCCCTGTAACTTTCAATCTTTATAACTATGAAGTAAAGTTGCCCTATCTAGATTTATAATCATATCATCCTTTTTAACTCATATCCACCTTCAAGAACATCTTTCAGGCTACTTCTTGGTACATGTTGATAACGTGGGGTTTTTAACCATTTAATCTGGGTGTCTTATAATTTTGCTCCTTCCAAGACTGTTGTATTGCAAGATTCACAAAAATATAGCCACACCAGAGAAATCATGAATAGATTGGACTTTGTGGCAGTGTTTAGTTCATCATAATGGAAAGAACATCATCTCCCAAATATAACTCAACTCCATCTCTTTCTCATACTCTACAGGAGTAGGTCCATCTGCTTTGCCTTCTGTATCTGTGTGTGATTATGTATGTATATATGTATGTACATAAATGTATATATGTATATATATGCATACACACACATATAGACTTTCCCAAAAGTCTGCTTTTTTTAAAAGCATTATTAGCTTAAAAACCTACCCTAAGGTTTTTGTTATAGGTCATATGTATGTTTGTATATTAGGAGTTGATGTGTTGTTATTTAGTTGTTTCAGTTTTGTCCAGCTCTTCATGGCCCCTTTTTGGGGTTTTCCTGACAAAGATATAGAAGTGGTTTGCCATTTCCTTCTCCCACTCATTGTTCAGATGAGAAAACTGAGGCAACAGGGTTAAATGACTTGCCGGGGTCACACAACTAGTAAGTCTCTGCAGCCACATTTGAAGGTAGATCTTCCTGATTCCAGACCCATGCTCTATCCATTGGACCACCTTGATTCATGTATATATAAAGAAAAGCAGGTCAATGTGATATACTAGAGAATTGACCTCAAATTCAGGAAGACTAGGGTTCTCTATAGCAGATTGGTTCTGGGATACTGGAAAGGCTCCTTAACTTCTCAGTGTCCCAAGCAAATTCCTAAAACTAAAATTACAAAGAAAATGCAATCTGTATTGTTTGAGGGAATTCCTCATTGGGTGGATGCTTCCTATGCTGATGCAATCAGGAATCAGACAGAAGTTATCCTAGGATAAAAGCCCATTTGCCTCCTAATAGTTCTACTAGTTATGGTTTTAAAATAAAGATGTGGTCTGCACAGGGTTAAATTTTTCAAAATATCTATCCTTATTTTTGTTTTTCTTTGTTTTCTTGTTGGCTAGTTATAACAAAGTCTTTCATATTACTATACATTTCACAAAAAAGCTTCTGTAGTATTCCAGAACTTCAATGTAGTTTTTGTTGCCGTTTAGTCCTTTTTCAGTCATGTCCAACTCCTTGTGACCTCATTTGGGCTTTCTTTGCAGACTTACTAGAGTGGCTTGTTATTTCCTTCTCTGGCTCATTTTACAGGTGAGGAAACTGAGGCAACAGGGTTAAGAGATTTGCCCAGGGTAATACAGCTGGTAAATATCTGAGGCCAGATTTGAACTCAGGAAGCTGAGTTTGTCTACCTGACCCCAGGCCCAGCACTCTATCCACTGTGCCATGTAGTCCCCCCCTCAAATATAACTGATATGATGTAATTTAGGAATAGGAACATTTGGAGAATCTCACTATTAAAAGGGAATTCCTTTCATTTTGTGCTATCTTCATAGGAATTCTTTCAGAGTATTAGTAAATGCTGTTGATAAGCTTATGTCTCCCCTTATAATACTTTGCAGTGATATGAATGCAAAATAATTGATTGAACCCACTCATCTCTGTGGTTGCATTTATCATAGAGTCATATATTAACATATATGGGAGATACCTTGCTTGAAGAAAGCATTCAAGGCTATTTTTACTGGGTCAAATGTCTTATAAAGATTAAACAATGTATAAAACAATGTCTTATATCCCATGTGCCTCTCAACCTACTATATGTCAATAAAGAAGGGCCATAGCTCAAAAAGTTTTCACCTATAGCAAACATAGTTAATATGGTAGCAGTGTAGAAGACAGTTTGATCACAGGTGAAGATCCATCCCATACCTCCAATAGGGGGTCTATTCTGATCCTCATACTTTGATGGTTCTGGTGCAAGTGGGATTTACATAAGTTACCTTGCAATGAGAGCCTGGAATGGATGAGGGGGTGGGGTAACAGTGAGGAAAACATTAGAACAGACTGGAAAAGTAATCTCTACAGAGAGGAAACAGATAGCAGGTACCTTAGGACAAAGACCCATTTGCCTCCTAGTAGTGATACTAGTAATGGTTTTAAAATAAAGATGTGGTCTGCACAGGGTTAAATTTTTTAAAAGGGGTTATGGTGGTTTTTACAGATGGATTTCTCAACAGAAAGATAAGAGGCAACAAATTCATTTTATGTTTATCAGTTTCTATGAAAAAATACCAAAGCATGGCTAGACCTTATATTTATTAACAACAATCTGTATAATGTTGAAAGATATCTCGAAATGGTAACTAAGGGAAGAGATGATAGGACTAAGAACTTTTCACATATAATTCATATTCATATTGCATTTCCCCAAAGACCTCACCATCCTTACTCCCATAAACTTATACAAAGATTTTCAATGACTTGAAAAAATCAACTGAAGATCTCAGTTCATCGATCAGACAACTAATAAAGACATTGAACATCATAACTGGGAAGGACCCAAGATATTCTAGGACCCTAGGTTTTCAATACACCCATTTCAAGGGTGATGAAACTGAGAAACAAGGAAACTATATGACTTACCCGAAATTGTATAGGCAACTACCATAAAAGATAGGAGTAGAACACAGGTGTCCCACTATATAACACTTTCCTTTTCCATCACATTTTTCCTATCTTTCTCATCTCAAAAGTCACCACAGTCCTCTCATTTAACAAGTCTGGATTTTCTTTGCAGACCCAAAGAAGCAGACCTTAACACATTACCCAGATAGAAACATCACTTCCCCATTAGTGACATTAAAATGGCAATATAGAGAGAAGGCTGACACGATTACATCTAATGTTACCCACGTGTTTTGAGGAAATGATTTTTTTAGATAAATGCCGTTAATTTGTCCGCATTTGTAAAAGAAGAGGAAGCATGTAAAAATTAGCAAAAAGGCAGTAAGATACAGCATAAAGAATGAAAAACTCTGGAGTCAAGAAAATGAGATTCAAATGCCTTTTCTCAACTTCACTGGGAGACCAGGAGTAAGTCTTTGTCCCTATCTCTGTCTCAGGTTTTCTTTTCTCTAAAATAGGGAATTCCTGAGTTACAGGTGGAAATTTACTCACACTCACTATTTGTTCCTCCAGTGCCCTCTGTGGGATAATTATTTCTATTTTTTTCAGAATTATCTGTGTTCCATATCTTCTTTGACATAACACAACCAGAGGAATGTTGGTATTGCCTTAGAGGAAATATTGGGGAGGGGGTAATCAAATGAGTTCTGCAGTTTTCCAAAGGCAAGTCAACCTGTTCTCTGCAACCCCAGGCCCATCTCACTATCCAGATGCACCGTCTGTCCCAGACACACACTAATGGGCGAGTTCTATTTGATCTTTATTGAAATTCTCCAATGAAGAACAAGAGTAAAAGAGAGCATGAAGGAATTGCATGAGAAAGAGAAAGACTGATCATGGGGCAAGGTGAATAGCCAGGATGCTCTACAGGCTTCCTCATAATTCCAAGAGAAAGGGAAGAAGGCCTCCATCACAGTGGGTGAAAGCCCTCCAAGTGAATTTATGGGATGACATAGACTTGAAATGCAGAGGGAAAACAGTCATATATATGTTATAACCTCTGTCACTGGAAGAAACTCCCAGATTGATGGGATGATAAATCCATTCGAACATAAAAAAGGAGGAGGGTAGGGGAGGATGATGCTAATATTTATTATACTATTCAACTGACAGAGCTGTTATGAGCTAAGAGCTTTGTGAACTTTAAAATGCTGGATAAAAATGACAGTTATTTCTATGGTTGCTATTAAAAAGATCGCTTGACTTAATTTACTTATTATTGAACTAGAGACTCAGAGATCAAATTTAGCCCATGCTTGCTAATTAACCTACTTCATAAAAATGAGCAAAACTTAAAACTCTTTTGTTTTTCAAATTGCAAACTTTGAAAACAGGAGAGTAAGAGCACAGGGAACTTTGCCATTTGGCAATCAGTGGTTGGGCGCCAAGTAGAATACTGCTCAGATTGACATTAAGCCCATGGATCTACATGAAACTTTCAATATGATGCATCATTCAGAAATCCAAAATAAGGAAGGACAATATAGTCATGTGTAGAAGCTGACTCACTTGAGTGCCCAGGTTAGCAGATGGTAAATGTAATTCAGGGTAACTAAATCTAGTCCAATGATTCTTAAAGTTAAGAAGAAAGACTATAAATGTTTATTGGCTATACAGCTGCTGTGGAATAGTGAATAAGGTGACATGTTAAGAATCAGAGCTTTATAGGGAAATTTATGAGCTCTTTATTCCTGTATTCAGGTGCAGGATAGATAGCAGAAACATGTGACTTACACTATTAAGGGACCAGCATTATCATAGTGTCAGACAGTAATAATGCTAATTGAGTCCCTTAGGTATAAGACAGCTTGTATTATTTAGGGTAGCTAACTATGGGAAGGATGGAGAAAATGGTACAAAACATTTAAAGGACTCCCTCCTCTTTGTGCATCCTATTCTATCTGTGTTACAGCATCCTATCCTATTCCACTCAGAATGATCTAGTTCATCTCTGGACTCAAATTTCTACCTCTGTGCCATACCTGGAATTTACTCTCTCCTCACCTCTGCCTTTAAAAATTCTTAGCTTTCTTCAAGGCTCAGCTAGATGCCACTTCCCATGCAATCCAATCTACCTTATTATTACTACTTTCTCCCTCCCTCTACTAGCTTCTATTTACATATTTGTTTTATAGATTGTGCCCCCCAATAAATTCGAGACACCTTGAAGCCAGGGCCCTTTCTTTTCTCTTTGTGTAATGAAGAACTACCAAAATGCTTGATCATATAGTATATACATGATATTTTCATATTTCCATATTCTTTGGATCCCTGAGTGATCAGTGGTTAGCACGACTTGAGAGTGAAAAAGGATTACCTTTCTGCTGGGCTGATGTATGCTGTCTGAATCCCTAATCCTAAATTGAAGTTGGTATTATCTTAAGAAGCAGCCTGGCATAGCAGAAGGAGTGTGGGATTTAGGGTCAGGAAGAACTGAATTCAAATCCCACATCTGAAATTTACTAGCTATTTTGACCATAGGCAAGTTAATTAATTTCTTTGAACCTCAGTTTTCTCCTCTGTAAAATAAAACAGGAAAACTCAGAGTACCTAAAGACTCGATATTTCACACTCAATGAATAATACAAAACAGAACTATAAATAATTCTAAAACAATAAAAAAATGTTGACTGAAGAGGTCATTGTAGATATTTGAGGAAATAGGTGATCAACTTAGATTTATAAAAGATGTTTATTTTTGTAACCGAGGTTTTCTTTTTTATTGCTTTCTCAATAAAGGTCATCAAGATACGAGAGAGCAAAGATGCATTTTCATGAGAATAAAATAAAATTTAATATTAAAATAATTAAAAAATAAAAGTCTATAAAAGAAGCTTGTGAGGCCAAGTAAAAGAAGATGGACACAAAAAGAATAAAAGATTCCTATAGTTGTTAAAGTACATGTGCAGACAACATAGAAACTGGGAGGGAATGCTAACACATTAAATAATAAAAGTTATCAGCCCCCAAAAATAACTTTAAGAGTTAGAATGACTGACCAGACTTGATTCATTACTTGCTATATTTGTGATATTTATGATCTGGATTAGTGCATGCCAAGGCAGCTAGTACATCCATCTGTTAGATCCCTCCAGTGGAGTTGAACTCCTATTCCTAACCCAGTCCTGGGCAGATCTATACTCTTGTCCACCATGCTATTCCCATAAAAATAATGCTATTAATAGTGGCTAGGTTCCCAGATTGCAACCTATTCCCCACTCCTACTTAATCCACAGCATAATTGAAGATCTTATGCAATAGTATTTAATTTTTTCCTATTTGTCATTGTAAACAGACATGACTTCTGATACATAATAAACTAAAAAGACTTTTGTGCATCACCTTAGAAGCTAAACTACTATTTATATCATGTTTTCTATGAGAAAATACAGTCCACATGCCAAAGCATGATTTACAAATGAGCTTTTGGAATAAAACTCTTGTGTAAGTCTGGAGATCTTTGTTGTTCACATGGTACACAGTAGTGAAAGGATATGGAATGAAAGACTACTTCAATTGGGATGAGGTTAATCCTAGAAGGATTCCTGGAAACAACTGAATATAGAGTCAGGTAAATATATACTAAATAAATATTGCAGTAAAAAAAGTTGAAGAAATTATAGGATTATAAATGATCCCCCAAATTCTTTTCCATATCTTAAATCACAAAATGCAGATGCATTTTGTGGACTACTGTGGGCTATTCCAATATGTGGACTATTCAAATTGTGAAACTTTAAAGACTTCATGACTAAAGCACCTTTTGATTTTTTATTTTTAAGCAGAAAGCTAAGCCTTTGTGAAAAATTTAGTAATCAAAAAAAACTTTAGATGACATTTAAAGACATAAGCAATCGTTGTCATGTTTTATAGTAATTAGTCATAAGTGGTAAAGCAGTTGATGAAAATGACAATAGTTATTTTCATAAAGTCAAAATAAAAATGTCTTTGGGTCAGCTTTGGGGAGGTGTGAAGGGGAATTGGATAGAGAATCAGATTATTCCAAAACTGCTCTTAAAAGCCTTTGATTAGAGTCCATGGGATCCCAAATTCTTCATCAGCAAGTATATATAACCTGGGTAGTAGCAGCCCAGAAGTTGAAGACCACAAGTTTTCCTTTTCTGTCTCAAGGTCACCTAACATTTGAAATTCCTGGCCTGTGATCCCACTCTCCTAAATGTTGGTTGCTTCAGCCATCTATATCCTTAAGTGCAGGACGGACTGTAGCCACACTTCGCTTTACTAACTGGTCATATCCTGGCAAGCCACTCAGCTGCCATAGGTATTCCCACCCTCTCTTCAATTCCAGTCCTGGAACCATAATGAAGTCAGCTTTGTCCTCCTCCTCAAAAAAGGGATGCTAATCCAATCCCCTGTACCTCCACTCACCATTGAGGGCTTGATTCCAAACCTAATATCCCTTCTAGGTTACTATTTCCCATGTTTCTGGTCTCCTACTATTTGAATATAAATTCCTTGTGAGCAGGAAACATTCATTTTTGTCTTCATATTCTCAGGGCCATGCTCAAAGCACTTAAGAAATGGTCACCAATTAATTGTTTGCTTACTTTGATAGGATCAAATAAGGGATTTAGAAGTCATCTAGTCCACTAAATCCATTGTACAGATGAGAGAACTGGGAAACGAAGAATTTAAGTGACTTACCCAGGGTCATACATGTATGAGGTAGAAGAGCTAGAATTTGAATATAGGTTAGCTGGCTCAAGATCCAACATGCTTTTGACTGTACCATACTGCCTGTCTCTTTCTAAATCTTATTTCAAATTGTTTATGAGATTCCAAGTAGATATATATCAAGATAGGGCTAAAGTGAAATGCTACTTGAATGCCTGAAGGAACCCTTTTCAGTATTGAGAGCTGAACTGAAGCACTGGGTGCTGTTCCCTATAAAACTAGGAAAGTCAATGAGTCCTCCTTTTATACTTTCAAATTATATAAAATTTTAATGCCCCTACCACACACCTAGGTGGTGCAGTGAATAGAGTGTAGGTCCTGGAGTTAGAAGTACCTGAGTTCAAATTTGGCCTTAGATTCTACTAGCTGTGTAACCCTGGACGAGGCACTTAGATTCCTTTTTGCCTCAGTTTCTCCATATGTAAAAGATCTGGATTAGGAAATGGCAAAGCACTCCACTATCTTTGCCAAGAAAGCCCCCAAAAGGGTCACAGAGTGTTGGTGACGACTAAAAAGACTTAACAGCTCTAATGTCCCCCATACAGCAAGCATTTAGCATGTTGCAGGGTTATCAATAAATGAAATACAATAGAAAATAACAGCCATTTTGAGGGGAAACAGCATATTACTCAACCATATTGAGAGGTTTCTCTAGAATTGTATCTAGACCCTCCAAATGAATATAGGAGAGGGAGAGTCAAATAAGATTGCCATGGGGCCATCATCTCACTAGCATCTGGGCTTCCCCATCAATGCTCTTATCATGGCACTCTGATTACTCCTGATAATTCATCAAAGAGAAGAAAAACTACTCCACATGGAAGAAAGACCTAGTTGTAGTCAAGGCTTTGTTTGAGATATGGAGGCACTATATTGAAAAACCATGACCAATAGCTTATTCTTACCCACAAGGACCATGAGAACCTGGAGTACCTTCAGATTGAGAGTTCAAACCCAACATGAGATATGTTAACTAAATTTTACTTTTTTTTTAAAGATACTAGCTGGTAATTAAACTAATCTGATAAACTAATTAAATATGAAATCTAAGCAAAGAAATTTCCTCTGGACAGGGCCTTTGCAACTGGAGTTAGATGTGATGATCAGGTTAAGCCTTGTTTAGGAGGTGTTATCTTATGAGTTCTACAATGTAGAGTTTAGGGGGGGAGTGCATTATCAACTAAATACAAAGGTGGGAGAATATATGTCATACATCAGGAATAGCAAGTAGATTTGTGTAGAATGTGTAGTGTATGTGAAGGAAACTTAATATATAAAACTCCTGGAAAGGTAAGCTTCTAATTGTGAAGGGCTTTAAATTGCAAACAGAAGAGTTTATATTTTATTTTAGGCAATAGGAAACTAATGGGGGTTCTTTACAAAGAGAATGGCATGGTCAGATCTGAGCTTTAGGAAAATGAACCTGAAAGCTATGTGGGAAATTGATTAGAAAGGGAGAAAGACTTGCCTCAAGAAGATCAATGTTGTTTCCTCCAGAAAAAATTGGACTTTTTCTTTTCTTTTTTGTTCTCTATCTCCCCAGGCAATAATGTGTTGAAGTTGCTACTGTGCAAAAAGGGCACTCCCTAGTGCTAGGCACTTAAATGCTTTCTGAATTAAAGTCTACATTCTATCTTAACAAATACAACAAAGGAAATGGATCCAGCAATACACTCTAGCCAACCATTATTTCCAAATATACCTTTATGTTTACAAAGGTGGCAGGAAAGAGCAATTTACAGAATGGTACATGATAGGAATACATAAAAGACAAAAAAAGGTTGTTATGAGGCTCAAATGAGATAATGTATGGGAAAGCACGCTGGAAAGCATAAAGTGCCATATAAAGAAAGAGTTTCTTGTTGCTTTAAATTATTACAGATATATTATGGTGGTTATATATTTACTTTGATGACATTTATGGTCATAACTAAGATTTGCTTGATTCTCTGTCCTGGTTAGGAATAAATTTCCCCATAACAGTATTCTTATTTGAAAGCACTATTCAGGCTGTAATAGTTCAGGTTATGGAATAATTTCTGGGAACACACGGCAACAAAAAAGGGGACAAGCTTAGTTACACTTATACTCACAGATAGATGCACAAATGAACCAGTCTAATATTGAGAAAATCATTCAGGAAAATCATGACAAGAACAAGAAGCTGATATAACATTTTGCCCAAGAGCATTTCTGGAAGTCACATTAAGTAAAATAGATGAGCAAGCCATTGCTTCCTCTGTGACTCAGTTTCCTCATCCATAAAAGAGATGATGAAACCAAATGATCTCTAACATTTTTTTACATTGATAATATGATATGGTGGAAATAATACTAGAATTGGAATCTTGAGACTTGAGTTAATTTTCTAACTTTGATACTACCTACCTATATGATTTCAGTCAAGTCATTTAACCTCCCTTTGATTCGGTTTCCTTGTCTGTGAAATAGACATAATAATGCTTATAGGACCTACTTCATGGGAATGCTCTGAAGAAAGTAATTTAAAATGCATAAAGTTCTATACAAACGTGTTGGCATCATAATCATCATTACATTCTATCCATAGACCTAATCACAAAAGAAATAAGATGAGAAAGCTCAGACTACTATCCAAAATAACAAGCCTATTCCTTGACCCTTGAATTGAGTCACTTGAATTACTTTTCCACTTTGCAATTTTCTTAGGTAAAAGTTATTATATAAAGGCCTTATAGTAAGGTAATATTATAATGATAGGTTTTACAGAAACTGCACCCCCCCCCACACACACACACACATACACACACACAGCTTAGGTAATGCTACTCTGATGTTAGTAGAAATCTTGTGTTCAGTAAATTTTAAATCTTTCTCCCATGAGTTTCTGACTTTTTTGCCACCAGCTATGTAATAACTGAACTGTTGGGCAAGCTCTCACCTTGCCCTCGGCAGGTCATCCCCAGTTGGGTGAGCTCTTCTATAATTGTAGATAATTTTAGCTTTAAAGTAAACTTTGATCAAAGATTAGCCTCTTCATTTGTCCTCAGGGCCAAGGCCTGAGAGAAATAAGGGTAGACTTAATGGAAATTGTGAAACAGGATGGAAAAATAATTCTGTCTGCTTAGTCCCTGTTTTATCTTTTCTGTTTGATTGATATTCCTGGAAATCTGGATCTTCAGAGAAATGACTTTTGCTATAGATACTATTATTATAATCTTTAAACCTCCTGATACATGGAAGAAAGGTCTTCTAGCCTTATTATATTTTTGTCTCCGCTATAATTATTATGTATTGGTAGTGTAGATTTGCTTATTTGTATAATTCATCATATCCTCCCCACACCCCACTCACCTCAATTAAAATAACTGTAAGCTTTACAAGGGCAGGGTGCTATGTCTTAAGCAGTTTCTGTCTTCCCTAACACCAATAATGTACTTTATACAAATTAGGCACACTTAATAAATGGTTAAAAATGAATAAATGAGGATAAATGATTAGCTATGGATGGCACAGTAACAAACATAGTTAATGTCAGAATTTTTTTTAAAGCAATTGGGGTTAAATAACTTGCTCAAGGTTACATGGCCAGTCATTTTCTGAGGCCAGACAGATCCCGGGGGCGGTGCTCTTACTCACTGAGCCACCTAACCGCCCCAAATGTCAGAATTTTAGTGAATTAGAAATATCAAATTGGATAAGACATGGATATAACACTAGAATCATGTTATAGCGTGGGCACTGGAGGACAAGAGAACCATGTCAAACAGCAAGGTAAAGAAGAAAGAGTATAGATAATCCCCAAGGGTCAATACTTAAAGGAAGTATCTGAGAACTGAAATGAGAGTTATGGCAAGAATGATCCCAGAAGAAACTGTTAAGTAGTATAAACATGTGCAGACCTGAATAAGGAGGGATGGTACCTGTGATTTATCTCAATTACATGTTGGGAACCTCAGCCTTTCTTTAAATGGCTAATTGTAGTTGTCAACTTGAACTAATTGTATACGAGGCAGCTAATTACATGAATCAATGAGTAGAGTTGGGCCTGGTATTAGGAAGACTTGAGTTCAAAGCCAACTTCACACTAGTAGTAGTAGTAGTAGTAGTAGTAGTAGTAGTAGTAGTAGTAGTAGTAGTTATCCTTGTAGTAGCTATGTGACCCCATTCAATCCCTTAACCTGCCTCAGCTTCCATTGTAAAATGGGGATAACAATACATTCCAAGGTTGTTGTGAGAATTAAATGAGATATTTGTAGAGTGCTTATCACAGTGCCTAGCACATAGGAGGCCTTAATGTTTGTTACCTAACCTTTATTCCCTTTTCCCCCAGGCCCACACTTGTTTGATTACAACGGATAAATTGGAGGAAATGAGGTCCACCACAAAGCACTGCAAACAGTCCTGACTCGGGTCATGGTCTCTGGTAGAGAACTTTACCCCATTTGCATGATTGGATGGTTAAAGTCTTCCTTCCACTGCTGGGATTTGGCTATTTTTCTTTTCCCTGAAAGTCATGTTACTGGCAACTACTCCTTTTAAGTTTCTCTGACTTTAACCTACACTTGCAGATTTTTTCAAACCTCTTTTCTCTGCAAACTCTATCTCTCAACTGAAGTTTTCCTAATATGAACTGTCCCAACTCTGCTCTATCACAGGCTGTCCCTCATTTCTGGAATTCATTCCCTCTTTATCTCTGCCTCTCAGAATGCTTGTCTTCTTTTGAGGATCAGCTTAGTTATCTCTTCCTTTATGAATCCTTCCTAAATCCCTGTCCCCACCTTAATCTTTTCCCCCTCCTCCTCAAACTACCTTATATTTATCTTATTTGTGCTTATATTGTATTCTCCCAGCACAACATAAGCTGCTTAAAGGAACAACTTTAGTTTGTTTGTCTTTTTCTTTTTTGAATCTCTAGCAAACAGAAGTTAGGTGGCCCAGTGGATAGAGTGCTGAGTCTATATTCAGGAGGATTCTTTCCATGAGTTCAAATCTGGCCTTAGACATTTACTAGTTGTGTGACTCTAGGCAAGTTAATTAACCTCCATTTGTCTCAGTTTCTTCATGTGTAAAATTAACTGAAGAAGGAAAGGGCAAACCACTCCAGTATTTTTGCCAAGAAAACCCCAGAGTCATGAAGAGTAAGGCACAACTGAAATGAATGATTAACATCTAGAAGAAATCCAAGTACATGGAAAATGCTTAATATATTTTTGTTAGATTGAACTGAATTGGCAATGGAAATTACATATAGTAAAAGTGAGACCATTAGATTTTATATCAAGAACTCTAAAGGAGAAGTGTCCAATGTGTGGTCTGGCTGCAAGACTTTCAAGTGATGTTTGAGTTAGATAAAAATGTAATTGGGAAATATTTAACAAAATAAATATAAAAGTGCAATAGAACACACTTAATGTTAATATGTGGTTTTTCTAAGTGAATATGTTCCCTGCAGAGATCTTCACATATTATCATCCTTTATTTTACAGATAAGACCCAGAGAAGGTAAGTGACTTGTCCAAGGCTACACAGGATGCCTTCAAATTCAGGTCTTCCTCATACCAGAACCAACTCTATCCATTGCTTCTCATAGCTGCCTCATACTGACTTCGTTCAAGCAGACAACTACAATTAACAAGGACTAGCAGAGCCAGGATTCAAACTGGAGACTACTGACTCCAAAGCCAGTACTTTCTACACATGCCAGCCTCATGGGCTAAGCATAAAAACAGACATGATCCTTCTGGGGAATGGCAAGCACAGCAAGTTAATTTGAAATATGTGCTAAATTTATATCTTCTTCATTCCACTGTGCTCCAAAACTTATACCTGAACCTAGACCATGGTGCTTTTTCACTACATTCTTAAATTCCATTGCTCCCCTATCATTAATTCACATCCCTGATCCAGTACCTGCTTCTGGATCCTCAGTTTGGTACCCAATACCTATAGTTATCCAGCCCTGTACCAAATGACCAACTTGGGACTTCTGGATGGTTCCTTTTAGTCATGAGCTTTCTCTAATCACTGGCTTGAAAAGACTCAGTCTACAGCATGGTGGATACCAGCTCTACCCTGCAATAGGTAGATATAATGTTGGAGTTGGAAGTAATAGTATATGTTTATCAAAAAATGGACATGAGCTTCATCCAACAAATTAGATAGAGTGCTATATTTTCCCTCTATGTTTGTGTGAAAAGAATTAGTACACAAGAAAAAAGACTGATAATAGAAATTCCTTCCAAAAAGACACCTAGGATAGTCTGGGTCTGGTACAGATTCATCCTAATCTGCTACACCAGTAATTGGCAGCCTCGCAGACTTGGTATGCCAAGTCTCGTTTTATCCATTTCTTTGTGGGGGGGGAGGGGAGGAGAAAGAATTTGGCAGCATTTATCCATCCCTAGTTACTCTTCCTCTCAAAGGAGGCATTGCTGCAGTGGGAGGTGATTGGGCCAACCCTTTAGGCAGGAGTATAGCTAGGCATATGCCAAGGGAAGTTTGGCCCAATGGCTTTCCACCATGTCTCTCTCAGCTTCGTCAGCTACCATTCTCAGAGATGAATTCTCAAGGAAGAGGCATGAATGGCTCTTTGCTTTAGATCTTTATTCCAATATGCAGAACTGTTTAGTCTTACCCCAATTTTCATTGTAAGCTGCTGTATATTTCTTGTAGCTTCTGCAATGAAACAACTCCAAAGAAGCTTTTAAAAAAAGGTGATGAATGAATGTAAATGTCTCAACCATGAATAAGTGATGAGGCCCTGTCTATACACCAGATGCTTGCCAGCACTCTTTGTGGCGCCCGGTGATTTATAGATGCCATACCATAGCTCCCATAAATGTCAGTTGCCTGAAGAGGCTCTGAATGGCTCTCCCCCAGCATTCAGCTGGCCCAGCTGTCTCTCCATTACAGCCTTGTTTGATGATGTGAGTGAAAAAGTAATGGGCACATTTGATTAGCTTGGTACTAATTACTATATCAATATTGAGAAGAAAGTTACTTTCAGACAGTGATTATTATCTCTGACAGTCAAGAATGGAGTCCAGCTAAATACACTTGACTATTAAACTCAGCCTAGGGGAAAGTCTCCTCACAGGCTTTCTAATAAGTCTAGCTGCACGATTTCAGGGCTGCAGATGTGAAGTGGAATGGGGAACACCTCAGTCTCATTTTGTTTGAAACAAATAAAAAAGAGGTTCTAATAATAAAGCAATGACGATAAACAGGAGAGACTATCTCCTCATTTTCAGAATGAGGAAAAGTCATGAACTATCCCTTAGTTTCTGAATAGAAATATAAATATGTATGTGTTCACATATAAGTATGTATATGTATATATACTTCATACATATGTATTTATGTGTTCATATGTGTATACACACACATAAACATGGGCAGTTAGGAGGGATAGAGTGGATAGAGAACTGGGACGGGTGTCATGAAGACCAGAGTTCAAATCTGATGTCAAACTCTTACTAGCCATGTGACTTAACCCTGTTTATCACTAAGCCTGAGGCAACATTTGAATGGATGTCTTCTGACTCCATACTTAGTGCTCTTACCTCCTGGCTCTCTTCTCTCCTCACCTCCAATAAGATGTGAGAATTTGATCAAGTCCTCAACTTCTCTGACCTTCAGATCCTTCATCCAAAAAATGAACAGATTTGTCTGGCTGACATCTAAAGGCCTTCAAAGTTGTAAATTGAGAATGTCCACCTCTACATTTTTGGAGGAGGGGGAAGAAATGAAGGAACATGACACTTAACCCAGTTTGCCTTAGTTTCATTATCTGTAAAATGAGCTGGAGAAGGAAATGGTAAACCACTCTAGTATCTTTGCCAAGAAAACCAAATAGGGTCAAGAAAAGTCAGGCATGATTAACTGACGAAACAACATAATATACCTACATGTATATAGAGTTATGTATTCAATCAAAATTGATAAAGATGTATGTATGTATATGTATATAAAATATATGTATGTATGTGTGTGTATGTATATGGAATTCACAGTTCCATATAAGAAGAAACTCACTCTACCAATTGAAATCAGTACCTACAATTTATAGTCTTACAGGGATGCTTGAGGGCACTGAGAGGTTGTAACTAGGTATTTTTCTGAATCTAAGGTCAATGTTATTGGCTATACTAGTTTGCTTCTTCCCTCCTCTCTCTTCTCAATCCTTCTTTCATTTTTCTTCTCCTACTCTTTCTGCCCCTTCTTTTCTCCTCTCATTCTCCTCTTTACCTTTTTCCTCCCACACTCCTTCTCCCTTTCTCTCTCTTCTACTTCCTCATTCCTTTTGTCTCCCTCCCCATCTTCTCTCCCTATTTCACCCCTTTCCTTTCCCTCTCCCCTTTTCTTCTTCTTCTTCTCCTTCTTCTTCTTCTTCTTCTTCTTCTTCTTCTTCTTCTTCTTCTTCTTCTTCTTCTCCTTCTCCTTCTCCTTCTCCTTCTCCTTCTCCTTCTCCTTCTCCTTCTTCTTCTTCTTCTTCTTCTTCTTCTTCTTCTTCTTCTTCTTCTTCTTCTTCTTCTTCTTCTTCTTCTTCTCCTCTCTCTCCTTCCCTCCCTCCCATTCTCTCTTCAACTCCCTCTCTCATCTGTTCCTTTTCTTCTTTCTCCCTCCCACTTTCCCTTTCTTTCCCCCTTTCCCTCATCCACTCTTCCTTCATTTCTTCTCCCTCCTCCCTCTAAAAATGTATCGGGGGACATCCTCAGTTTATAACTTTGAAGGCCCTTAGATGTCATCCAGACAGCCCTCTTCATTTTATAAATAAAGGATCTGAAGCTCAGAGGAAATGAGGGCTTTCTTAGAATCTCACATCTAGTTGGAGGTGAGAAAAGATGAAAGCTAGGAGGTAAGAGCATTGGGTGTGGAGTCAAAAAACAGCCATTCAAATCTTGCCTCAGCCACTTATTATCTGTGTATCTGCAGACAAATCTCTTCATTTCTCTGACCCTCAGTTTCTCCATCTATAAAAAGAGTGGCTGGAGTAAATGACTGCTGAGGTTCCTTTCAGTTCAAAATGTTTGGTCCTATAGATACTAAGATCTTCTAACCATCAGCAGTCCAGTGCTGCTTCCATTGGTCTCATACTGTCTTCTAACTAGGCAATAATGTACATGGCATACAAAAAGGAAAATCTAACCAAAATAAGCAAAACAGTCTAAGTTCCTTTCAAATTTTACAGATTCTTGGGCTTCCTTTTTGACAGGTCTCAATAGGAGATGCGACTACGAATTTTTTGTTCCTTTCAAAGACTGTTTATCTTTAGTGAAGGAACAAAAAGGCAGACTTTTTTTTTTTTACAAACTCCATCTCAACTTAAACTGCTGAGTTTTGAACAAAGGTGGTCTAATTCACCATTTCCAACTCTATCAGTTCAGCTCATGGGTGCCATCTCCTGTCATTAAAGAAGTTAAGTCATTTTTAGGGCTCTTATCTTCCAAATCATTTAGGGTTCCAATAAATGAAGTTCAAAATTTCAAAACACACTGAGCTCTGAGAACGGGCAGCAGAGAGCAGTCCGGAATGGGAGCTGTTATGTGCTTTTGCTAACAGCTTAGTGGGTATCCCTGTAATGAGTTTTGCAGGAAATATTACTGTCTTCCAGCTAAGAAAATACAGGAGCAAGAGGATGGATAAATCCTTTCCCACGTAGGGAAGTGAAATTGTTCACTGCATGAAGCCAGGACACTTTCCCTGTCCTAGTAATGTCACTTCTAAGTTGCATGGGTTTTGATGGTTTACATTAATCTAAAGTCCCACTAAAATAACTGATCCTGAACCTTCTAAATGAAATGAATGGATTATAGAGAATATAGTATATGCTAAAGTCCTGGGCCAGTCCCAGATGGAATTGCGCCTTAGAAAAGCAATACTAAAAACGTCTCCATAAAGGAGCCATTTAGCACATTTATGATCACTTCTGGCAATATCTTCAGGGGAAGATAGAATCTTGATGAATGAAGTATGGCCCCAATGATTTTGGCAATAATCCTTATGAAAAAACTGTTAGGGAAGGTATATTTACTGATCATTGATGTACCATGACTTGGGGCAGCTCCCTCTTGTCCTGACGGTCTTTAAGGAGGGGTAGAGACAAAAAGTGGGCCCGTGATTTGATTGGAACAGCCAGCTCCTGGTCAGGACCTTACTGACCAATGCATGTCTATATAGTCTTTGCAACTTACAGTTTGAGAGATTTGCATAGAGCTATAAGAGGTCAATGAAGTACTTGCCCAGGGTCACTCTGAAACCAGTTGTCTATGTATGCCACCATCTTGCCTCTAAAAGATATCGTATGGATATTGATAAATAATGAGTAGCCAGGTGGTACAGTGGATAGAGTACCAAGCCTGGAATCAGGAAGACTCTTCTTCATGAGTTCAAATCTGGACTTAGACACTTCCTAGCTGTGTAACCCTGGGCAAATCACTAAATCCTGTTTGTCTCAGTTTCCTTATTTGTAAAATGAGCTGGAGAAAGGAATGGCAAACCGCTCCAGTATCTTTGTCAAGAAAACCCCAAATGGAGTCATGAAGAGTCTTACGGGACTGAAAAACAACTGAACAACTTTCATTTCTGCAGCCAGTTCTCAATGCATACCACCACGTTGTGTGGTATTAATTGTATGGATGCTAATAAATACAGCAGTATTCCAAGAGAATCTTACCATAAGTCTCTTGAACATAATTAGAATCTGGGGTTTTCCTACTGCTTGAATAATCAAGAGGAAGGATGATGTGGTATAAGTGGAAAGAATTTTAGATATGAAGCCAAAGGACCTTATTTCAAATCTTGACTCTCTTACTCACAAACTAGAAGAATTTGATCAACTCATTTAATGCCTTTGGATAATTCAGTTTCTTTATGAATAAAATGAGAGGATTATGTGCTCTCATCTACATCTCAAAGGTACCTTAACCTATTCCCTGATGTCAGATGACATGAAATGTTATGAAAATTACTAGGCTTCCTTCTGGTAGATTAGAAAACAAAAACAAAACAAAAACCATAAACTCTTAAGTTAATTGTTATGGGAAAACATATGTTCTAAGTGTCATTAACTTTTTAAGCAATAATGATAACATCCAATGTTTACATATTTTTTTGAAATTTTTCAAAGAGCTTTATCAATATTATCTCATTTGATCCTTGCAACAACCCTAGGAGGCAGTGCTAATGTTATCTGTGCTATTATCCCTATTTTATAGTTAAAGAAACTGAGATTGGCAGAAGTTGAATGACTGGCCCAGGGTCATACAACTGATAAGCATATTAGGCTGGATTAGAACTCTGGTCTATCTCACTTCAGGACCAGCACTCTAACCACTATGCTGGCTAGCTACAAGGTTTTGGCAAAATCCTCCACAACATGAATGGGTGAGGTGGTGTCTTTCGGCATTTGATCTCTATGTAACAAATAAAATTAAGGTAAACTGAGGCACAAGTTTTGAGTATGATCAATTCATTAATAAAACATAAACTTACCAACAAATAGAACCTCACCTTCCTCCAAAAAGCTAAGACCTCCCCCAAATAAGGAGGACAGCTATCTTTTATAATTTCAGGGAGTACAGAACAAAGGACAAGACATTGCAGGCAGTTAAAAAATTAAGATTGGGTAAGAGAGTTCAACATTACCTAGGGTGAAATCAGTATGATTAGTTACAGAGTTGAGGCATGGGGAGAAAATCATTGGTTAGAAATTGCAAATGAAGGGCTTGCAACAGCACTCTCCTTCCCTCCTATGATCAAGAAATATTCACTGTTTGAATCCACCTACAAGGTTCTAACCTTGTGAACCAGACTTCTTTGGATAGCCAACCAGCCACCCTTGAAGGATACCTTGGTGGTGTAAAAATACTACACCAGACTCCCTGGTATCTACCCACATCCCTCCAGGATAACAAATTTCCTCAAGGCAAGAATAGAACAGCGATCAGCAGGAGAACCAGATTTCTAAATTTAACTCATTCATGTGCCAACTGAATTTCTCAGCTAAGTCTAGAGACAAAGAACCATGACTAGACAGCTATAGGAAAAAAATCAATCAGCAATAAATAGGATCAATTTAAAAAAAGACAGAATCAATTTGATAATTTCATCTAGATATTTTAAAACACTCATTTCATGTCTTCTACGGACACTCTTGATAAAATCTATTATTTTAGACAACCCATAACTAGTTTCTTTAACCTATGTACTAGATAGTGAGAGAGTCTCACTTTTAAAGATTAATTCCTTAAGCACAAGAAATGGCAGATGTGTTTCATTTATTCATTAAGTCATAAGAGGGTTTCCTCATGAACTCCATAAAACAAGACTACTCCTACAATAAGTTATCTGAGAAATCTCAAAAACTTTACTACTAAGGTATATAGTATCAGTTTGCAATGATAAATATAATATCTTCATTGTGTTGTTGATTTGTTAAATCAAATTTACATCCCTGGAAAATGAATGATGGTGTTAGTGAGAACTACATTTTCAACAACCCTAAAAATTCATCAAATGTTTTATTCTAGATATAATAAGAGCAGTTACTGTTTTTATGTCAAATGTCAACCTATGGACATTGAAGGGCAATTTTTTTTCAAGGCCCTGAAAAAGTACATGAACAATCATAACAATAGCAGCATTGAGACAGTGCTTTAAAGTTTGAGAAGTAGTATCTGTTCATTATCTCCTTTGGTCCTCACTACCACTCTGGGAAATAGTTGCTATTGCTATTCCCAGTTTTATGGATGAGGAAAATGAACCTGAGAGAGAGAGATCAAATAACTTCTCCAGGGTCACATACATAGCAAATCTTTGAGGAAGAAGTTGGACATAGGTCTTCCTGACATCAAGTTCAATTCTCTAACCCACTAGTCTGTTTGCTTGGATTTCCAAGAAGACAAGACTCTCACTGTATGGATCCCAGGAAGCAAAGTTTCCAGTATATCTTAAGGTAGATCCTTTTCAGGTTTTAGGGCATGACATATAGTCATTTACATAGTAAAACTTGAGAGAATATTTATTCCTGTTGTCCAGGGTTGTGTCCTCCTTTCCTTAACACTTAAACAGAATCTTATCTTCATCTCCAGAAGAGATGTGGTTGATGAATTTGATATTGGTATCTTGGAGCAAGAAGACATTGGCCATGTCATTTCACAAATGAGGAAACAGGTCTAGAGCAGCAGTGTTGTCTCCGAAAATAATTTCAACCCAGAAGAAGACTGAGTGGACCAATGAGGCGAAGCAGAGATGTACAGAACTGAGAAGTCCATAATACATCTAGTTCCCTGGTTTCTACTGCTTTCAGATAAAGTGCTTTCTCATCACATGTATAATGCTGTTTTGCAAATCTTAAACATATTGGTCATGTGATATTGTGTTTTACATTGATCTGTGTTTGAGTCTTATTTCCCTACTAGAGAGCGAGCTCCATGAAGGTAGCTGTAGTATCTGGTTTAAATTCTTTGCCTCCTCTAGCCCTGGATAGAGCTTGCCTTTAATAATGTTTTTTGCTTCAGAACTTGTCTCCCAGTCCTTATCTCACCACTCTTTCCACCTGTGTTGGCTAACAATAACAAAGAAAAAAACAGTCAAGGCATGAACAGGCTTTCAGTAAGACAGTCTATTATTGTTGCAAATGTACTCTGGAATAATACCCTAAAGTACAGAGCCAAACTATAGGAACCCAACTAAGCCCACTATTCTTACACTATAGCACAACATCCAGAAACAGCCAGAGGGGCCCTCTCTCCCACAAAACACAGAATCATAGCTATATAGTAAGATGAGACCTCAGAGGTCATGTAGCAATACCTCCCCCCTCCCCATTTTATAGTTTGAGCAAACTAAGGTTCAGGAAGTTTAAATGACTAGTCCAAAATAATAAAGGTCGTATCAGAAGTACCCCTGGTCCCTGACTCCAAACAACATTCTATTCACTTTACCACACTGACTCCGCTCTGTGGACCCATCTAGAAAGAGATTTTAGATGGCGATTTTAGATTTTAGATTTTCTCGTATGCCACCTGACCTTTGACCTGAGCACCAAGGACTTAACTGGAACATTTGGGGCAGCTCTATCCTCAGTGCAAAGGAGATATACGTGAGTCTTTTTGGGGGCGGGTGGAGTTTGTTTTAGTCTCAGCCATAAGGAACCTGCTCAGTAGAGCAGCTTGTGTGTACTGGAAGATGGATGTCTGCTACAGCTCCTCAAAAGCTGACTCATTTCTTTCCCAAGAGCATCTGCCAGAGCAAACAAGAAGACACAAGCAGTCCTGAATTTTTCATGTAAATAGTGGCAGTGATGCCAACCCTCTCTCCTAAGGAAATCCATTTACAGATTGAAAGTTAAGATCCTCAGCACTAGAGCCTGCATATGGAATACAGAACAGAATGCAGAGTTCAGTTTTTATCTTTTCCCTCTGGTTTAAAGCATCTTGTACTCTCTTCACAGGCCAACCAGTGTTTATGAAGTAATGAGAATGATTTTCATCATTACCTTCTTAATAAATGGTTTTAATTTTCCAGTTGCAGTCTGGGACAGGAGTGCCCCAGTGAAACTGTACATTTCATTTAAATTCACCCAATACAAGTTTCATAAGTACAGGAGAAAATGTAGATTTCAAACAAAGGCAACCAAGTTCTGGGTACATTTGGACACAAAAGTGAAAGTTGTATAGCTAGGCTTTTTGCTCATATTTTTAGTGATTCAAGATTTTCTCAGTTACCCCTTGCCAGTGTTCTGAAAAACATCAGGAACACCTTTGCCCTTGAAGACATTTCTGTCCAGGAGCCAGTGTTGGAAACACCTTTTTTCAGAAAGGAATATCCAATAGGACTAGTGTTTAAATGATTATTAATTTATAAAACTGGAATGCTGATAAAAAAAAGTCCAACTGAAAATGGGGCCATATGAGAATGTGAGTTTCCAAATCAAAAATCAATTAGTCAACGTGCATTTGTTAAGCACTTACTATCTACCAACCACTGTGCTAAGCATTAGAGATATAAAGAATGGCAAAAAAAGTGAGAACTATTATTTTTCAAAGCAGGGAATGGCACCCCATGCAAGAGGAGTAGGAGGTGGAGCGTGGGATGACTTGGAATTGCAGGGACAGAGGAAACCATGGGAAAAGAGACTGTCTTTAGTCCCTTCTCCTATTAAAACTGCCTCTCCCCTTTCAGGCCCTGGAAACTTGCCTCAACCTTATCCCAGTTCTATTCTTCCTCTCAATTCTAAACTTGATTCCAAAGAATATTTGTTTAAACACCATTAAGGAGAAGAAAGAACACTGGACTTATAGACAGAAGATCTCAGTCAGTTTCCTCATCTACTAAGTAGGCATAATAATGTAAGAATGACAGCTCACTAAAAATATAGGTGTTCATGGATAATGGCTTAATGTTGACACTTCAAGGGAATTTGCATCTTAATAGGAGATTCATTAAGGACAGTCAGTTACTGGGAAATAAAGAGAACCTGCTAAAGCATTAGTACAGCATGGTAGTCAGAGCCCACCCCACAGGTTCCTTTGTTCTTTTCCACCATCTGTTCATGCTACTGGTGAGCCTAGAAGGAGCACAACTTTGAATTGTCCCAGAATGTGCCTTTGTCAGCAATTCACTTGAGGAGTGTGGTGGTGGGTGGTGTTTTAGAAATCATGGGGTGAATAAATGAAGACACTTTTAGTCTTTATTTATGAAAGGTTGCTACCTCTGCTCTAGGGAACTTGGTATCATTCTAAAAAAGGACATAGCAAGAATTAAAATGAAAAGTCCTGTTAAAATATAAATATGTTCTTTGCCTGAAGTCTTAGAATCAAGATTTCTAAAGCTGGAAAAGACTTCAGAGATCATCTGATATGCCCTTAATTTTACATAAAAGCCCAGAGAAGTTCAGTGACTTTTCCAAGGTTTCACATTCTAATTTTTTGGGTAAAATCAGAGCCAAACTTGTGTTTAGTTTAAAGTATTCCTTACTAGCTCATATAGTTGGTCTGCATGCCTTCAGAGCACAGCATTCTTTCCACTGTACCACCTAGCTTATACTTTTCACACAATAGATGCTCAATGAATATACAATGAATAAAATAAAACCTAACATGCCCTCTGCACATGTAACTTTAAAAAGTATTTTCAGATGCATTTAAAAACCTGGTTCATGGGAGGGGAAGAAGGGAGCAGAGACAAGAAGGAAGAGTGGAAACAGGACTTCCGCACAGCTCTGGCTTCCACCTCCTCTAATACATGTAAAAATAACTCTAAACAAATTTTAGAGCTACAGAACCCACAAAGTGACAGAGAGAAACAAATCTCCCGCTGAAGGAAGCCATGCAGGCCATCAGGAGGGGTCCATCCAACATGGTAGGAGCCCAAGGCAGTCCCACCTGAGCCAGGGTTTTAGCCCTAAGGCAGCCCCAATGAGCAGCAGCTAGAGCAGACTTCATGAGAGTAAATCACCAGCAGCTGTAGTGATTTCCAGACTTCTCAATCCATAAATGCCAAAGACAAAGGAAAAGGTCAGTATGGAACTTGGTCTAGGGGAGGATAAAAGAGTGTGGTCAGGTTGTCACCCCCAGAGTGAGAAGCAGAGAAGGTGTGACAGCTGCAGCTGCTGCTATGTGGCTGCTTCAGGGCTCCTGGCCTGCAGATTGTAGGAGGGTAATTGCTCTTGTTTTGACCTGCTTGGATCTGGATCCCCGTCTTGGGTGGTGGTCCTGGTGTGTGGGGGCTGTAGAGTGAGCCAGAGTGTGGGGGGGCTGTAGAGAGGGCACCCAACTAATAGCTCTGGCAGCTTCAAAAAACTCCAGTGATTTGGGACATAGTTCTCTCTCCATTCTGGAAGCAGAGTTCTACCATGGCAAAGAGCTCAAAAGTCAAATAATTGGCTGCCAATATGAGCAAGCAACAGAAGCACAAACAGAATATACAATCCTTTTTTGGGGACAAAAAGAATCAAGGCATGGAGTAGGAGGAAGACATCAAAGTCAGAACCCCTGCATCAAAAGCCTCCAAGAAAAATATGAACTGGTCACAAGCCTTTGAGGAGTTCAAGAAGGATTTTGAAAATCAAATAAGAGAAGTGGAGGAAAAATTAGGAAGAGACATGAGAATATTGTAAGAAAATCATGAAAACTGAGTCAACAGCCTGATAAAGGAGACCCAAAAATACACTGAAGAAAATAACACCTTAAAAAATAGACTAACTCAAATGGCAAAAGAGGCCCAAAAAGCCAACGAAGGAGAAGAATGCTTTACAAAGCCGAATTTTCCAGATGGGAAAGGAATTTCAAAAAGTTACTGAAGAGAATAATTCTTCAAAATTAGATTGGAGCAACTGGAAGTTAATGAACTTATGAGAAATCAAGATACTATAAAGCATACCCAAACAAATTAAAAAATAGAAGGCAAATGTGAAATATCTCACTAGAAAAACCACTGACCTGGAAAATAGATCCAGGAGAGATAATTTAAAAATTATTGGACTACCTGAAATCCATGATAAAAAAAAAAAGAGCCTAGATACTATCTTTCAAAAAATTATCAAGCAAAATTGCTCTGATATACTAGAACCATAGGGTAAAATAGAAATGGAAAGAATTCACTGATCACATCTTGAAAAAGATCCCAAAAATAAAAACCTTAGGAATATTATAGCCAAATTCCAGAGTTTCCAGTTCAAGGAAAAAATACTGCAAGCAATCAGGAAGAAACAATTTGAGTATTGTGGAAACACAATCAGGATAACATAAGATCAGGATAAACACAGGATAACATATTAAAGGATCGAAGAGCTTGGAATATGATATTCCAGAGGTCAAAGGAGCTGGGATTAAAACCAAGAATCGCCTACCCAGAAAAATTGCATATAATGTTACAGGGAAAAATATGGTCATTCAATGAAATAGAGGATTTACAAGCTTTCTTGATGAAAAAAAAAAACAGAGCTGAACAGAAAATTTGACTTTCAAATACAAGAAGCAAGAGAAGCATGAGAAGGTAAACAGGAAAAAGAATTCATAAGGAACTTATTAAAGTTGAACTATTTACATTCCTACATGGAAAAATGATAATTGTAACTCATAAGACTTTTCTCAGTATGAGGATAGTTGAAGGGAATATATATGTATACATACATATATATGTATAGGAGAATGTATGTATATACAAATATATATATGTGAGTGTGGGCATTTGTGTGTTCATGTATACATAGACAGAGGGCATAGGATGAGTTGAATAAGAAGGAATGATATCTAAAAAATAAAATTAAGAGGTGAGAGAGGAATTTATTGGGAGAAGAAGAAAGGGAGCAATTAGTTAGACTAAATTATCTCATATAAAAGAGGCAAGAGAAAACTGTTACAATGGAGGGGAAGAAGAGGAAGGTGAAAGGGAATGGGACAACCTAATTCTCATTGAATTTGGCCTAAGGAGGGAATAACATACATACTCAATAGGGTATCTTACCCTACAAGAAAATAGGCGAGTAGGGAAAAGCGGGGGCAGGATAGAAGGGAGGGCAGAGTGGGAGAGAGGGTAATTAGAAGCAAACATTTTTGAAAAGGGATAAGGTCAAAGGAGAAAATAGATTAGGTAGGGGTGGGATAGGATAAAGGGAAATACAGTTAGTCTTTAACAATATAAATACTATGGAAATGATGTGGGTAACTACACATGTACAATCTATATTGAATTGTTTATCTTTCCAGTTCAGGTGGATGAGAAGGGAGGAAGGAGAAAAAATCTGGAACTCAAAGTTTTAAATACAAATGTTAAAATTTTTTTAAATGCAACTAGGAAATAAGATATACAGGTACTAGGGTATAAAAACCCATCTTGCTCTACTAGAAAATTAGGAGGTTGAAGGGGGAGGATATAAGAGGGAACAAATTGGGGGAAGGGGTATTCAGTACACTTGCTCTTTTAGAGTGGGGGGAGGGGAAAGACGGGGAGAGAAAAAATTGTAACTAAAAAATATGAATGTTGAAAACTAAAAACAAATAAATTAAAAATAAGAACCTAGTTCACACAATAACATGTTGGGGTAAAGAAGAAAAAGGAAAGGAGTATGGATCTGACATTTAGATGAACATCTAACTACCCTTTTTTGCTTCTGTGTATTATCAGTATAAAAACTCAAGAAATTGCTAGAGTCACTCCCGTGAAAACAGAGATTATATGTGAAATAAAGTGATCTATACAAGCTATGCTCAATCTAGGCTCCATGTTGTCTGCCAGTGTCACCTATACCAAGACATGCCCATGAGTATCAGTTTAAGAGAAAACTAAGGAAAAAAACTGACACCTAAAGTTAATTCTCAGTTCTCTAACACTCATGGTGACAGCTGACTGTCAAATACAGACATTCACAGATATGAAGCTGCCGTTAGTGGATTGTTTGTAACTTGAAGCTATTGCATAGTTCCACAGAAAAATCAAATTCCTCTGCCAACAATTATAATAATTATGCTTCAACTAATCAAATAACCTTCGTGTGGGGTGACAAGTACCATTTTTTGCATTATTGCTTTGGAACAGCAAGGGATTCTTGACATTTGAAGGGATTGGGAGCTCCTTATATTGGAAAGTGTAGACTCACAGAACCTCCAATTTGGAAGAGACCTCAGGAGTCATCTATCCAATCCAAATCCTACCCAAAAGGATAGAATTCCTTCCCACACCAACATCCCTGAGAAGTGCTTAATGATCACTATGGAGAGGATTCCTTTATTGATTGCACTAAATATTGCATTAGTTAAAAGTATTTTTATTTTGAAGATGCCAATACATGTAAAAATTTATAAAAAAGAAATAAATGATTTGTTCAGTGGATATCTATTTCACTGGTCAGGCCAGGCTAGTAAAGTGAAGATAACAACAAGCCCTAACTTGATAAACCACTTTGTGTTTGGCTGATGAGTCTGGAGAGTTACCTATATACATTTGGGCAACCTACTATAATTCATGCCAAAGGGTTAAATATTTTTTAATGTGCATAAGAAAATAATTGGTGAAAATATTGCTTTAGAAACATAAGCTAAATTGTATATTAAAAATACAAAAACATGCTTCTAATTCACAAATAAGATGCAAAGATCCTGTTTCCCCCTCTATGAAATATATTATCTACTGAGACATTGTGGGATATGCCTACTTTTAAACTTATGTCTTATGTTTACATTTGTCTGAAAAGGAGAACCTAGCCCTATTACTTTCTCTGTAATCAATCAATAAATATTTATTGAACATTTAACTTCCTAAGTACTCCATACAAGTATATTGTGACCTATATGCTTTGTTGATTTTGCTAATCACATAGTCCTAAGAAGTAGGTGCCTCTAACAGAAGAATTGTAGAACTGTCTACCAGATTCCCCTGATATGCAAGGAGAGAGTGCTTTTTTTTTTTAAAAAGAAGTTTTGAAAGAATCTTTAAGATATAAATGGTGTAGGGGACTAAAAAGGTGGTCAGTGTTGCTTTCTGTTAACCTAAATACAAAAGTCCAGGAGGACCTCCTGCTTCTCCCTAGCACTTCACTGGTGATTCAAGATGAGCAACTCTGAGGCACAGAAGCTGAGTTTTGCTGAATCAAGGCTGTGTACTTCGTGAATATTCTTTGCACACTGTGATTTTTTTAACTGCTAAATGGACTAAGGGTGGTTCATTTTATGCCTATCTTGAACCTATGCTATTTGGGGACCAGCCTGGACAGCCCTGATCTACAAAAACCCTCTTTGATGCTGAGTAGACACTATGTCATAGATTTATCGGAGGATATTCTTAACAGCCTCACATCATAGAAAGGCCTGATTGGACTATGATTTAAGTCTCTGGAGAGAGTGACCATATGAATGAAAATATAGGGCTACTGAAATATAGTCTATATATGTTGACCTTGAGGGTTCAGGATCTATTCCAGGAGTATGGTAACTTTTTTTAAATTTCAATTAGGATGAATAGATTGAGTACATCTTTATAACAATATGAGAAAGGCTATAAGAGAAAGGAAGTATAGCATGTCTGAGACCACAGACATATTCCCTTAGTTGGTAATCATTAACTTACTCTGCCCTTGGTTTCATGATACCACACTATACTTGTTCTCATATGATTATCTTTTTTTTTTTTGTTCTTTTGAAGGCATTTCTTCCCTTCTGCATCTCTTATCTATTGAGACATCTCCAAAGTTCATAATTTTTCCTTATGATCTCTTTTTATATTATCTTTCATTATCCTGGTTTCTATCAACCCAAATACTCTGACAACTATGATTCTATCGCTCCCCAAACTATACTACTAGTCATGAAACCTCTCACAGACATTAGCCATGCATTTCCAGCTATTTACTGAACATTTCCAAATGGTTCATTTACAACTTAGCATAACTACTATCCCACCTCAAATCCAGCTTTCTATCCTGACTTTCCTACTTTTGTTGTGGTGGAGTCCTAGTAGGGAGTCTCTCCCTTTGGACCTGCAAATCCAATAGCTTTCAAATCCAGTTGACTACTTCTTCTTAGTTTTTCTTGTCTGCTCCCCTTCATTTCCATAATTATGAATACCATTCTACACCAAACCATTACCACCACATCCCTTGATTTTTGCAATAGCTTCATAAAATGTCTCCATGTATCCTTATCTACAATCCCTATCACACACCACATCCACATGAAAATGCCAATTTAATTGTATTTTAAATAAATGCTCAAAATCTCAATGTAAATATTTAAAAGAGCAACTTTATGACAGTTTATTAAAATACCATAAAATTCAAATATTTATCCTATCATTCTATTACTCAAAAGTTCTTCATGAATTTCTTTTCAGTGACTATAAAATTATCAAAATTTCTTATCCTGCTATTCAAAATCCTCTACTAACTTTCTAACCCTAGAATAAATTACCATTCTGCATGAATGCTCAGGTTTAGTCATTTGCTGGTGTTGTGCTTCCTTCAACTAGGAGTCAATAGAAATAGGTATGTCTAATTTGTGCTGACCAAGGCCTCAAGCTATTGGTCAAAGGCTTAACTCTTCCCCTTACCTCCTTTCTTTCCATCTGGAAGTGTAGATATTTAAATCCAGAGTTTCCTGCTCTTTAAAGTTGTTTACTTGCTGTTTTAATTAGTTTCAGAGGCAGTCCATTTAATATAAAAGGTCAATCTTAATTGATTTTGAGCTGTATATTTCCTAATTTGCCAAAAGTGGGGTTGCAGCAGGGAGGATCAATGTTTGATAATGGTATAAGAGATGCAAGAAAAGACTAAAGTGCAACCCTGATCCAAAAAAGTTCCAGACTTTCTCCTGACTGAAGACTTGAATTATATGAGAGAAAAACTTGTGGTTTTGATTCCTTAATACTTCCTATAAGTTACTTAATTGCATAATAAGACTAAACCATGAGAATTGAGACAAAACATTAACCTTAATATGAGAGTATAAGTAAGTAGTTTTAAACAATAGACACAGTCTTGGCAAGCAAGGAGAATCACTTTTAGAAGGAAAGTTGTCTAAGACAAATTTACTTCCTTCATTGTTTTCTCCCAGGCAGTGAAAAGACTCCCCTCCACTTCAGAGCAAGTTGTGCAGTAGAGGTGAAGACCATGAGGAGATAATTGAAGGAAGCAGTTACGAAAGAATACCCACATTCCAAGTATGGGGTACACCAAAAAGGGGAGTGTATTTTATACAGTGAACTCTACTAGACAGGTCAGTCATTTGCTTTTGAACCATTTTGAAAGTGAAAATAAAAGCATAGTGTCAGCAACACTAAAGTTCAGAATAAACTGAGATGGGAAAGGGAACGTTAGTACTATTGGGTGGATCTGAAGCTGACTTGATCACAGTCATTCATGGTTGGATTTCAACTAGGAAAGAAGTGCTAGTGTTATGGCCTAGATCTATCTGGCCCTGCCTATGCTGCTTAACATTTTGATCAATGACTTGGAAAAAAGCCATAGAGAATATTGGAATCAAACTTGAAGATGACACATCAGTCGGTGGAGTTGTTAACACAGTGGATGAGTATTAGGATGCATAACATATCTCAGCAGGCTAGAATGTTGGGCTGAATTTTATCAGATGAAATTCAATACAGGCAAACTCTTGCATGGGTTCAAAAACCCTACTTCAAAAGTATAAGATGTGGGGGATATGATTAAATATAAGCTAATGTGAAAAAGATTTGGGGATTATTTTTCAGTTTAAGAGCAAAATATCAGTTAGCATTGTGACATAGCAGCCAGAAAAAGTTTTAGGCTGCTTTAAGATAGGACAGACAGAAAGACCAATCAATCAATCTACTGATCCACCTATAGATAGAATATTTATTAATACCAGGATTAGATACCAGGAACTATGCTAAGCACGGGGAATACAAATGCCAGGAAGAAGAAAATTAGTTCCTGTACTTAAATTAACATTCTAATGGAGGAATTCATAAAAAGGAATTAGTGGAAATAGGTAGGAAAAGATATCCATACTGAGAAATGACAGAGAAATCTGGAGAGTTGGGAAGAACTAGGAGAAGGGTGAGGGATAAAGCTTGGTTGACTTGGGCATTTTTCTCAAAATGTTACTTCTGGGAAGAATCCAACAATCAGATATGGAAGCCAAAGGAGCATAAGTGAAGAAATTTCAGTGCTTAAGGAGTCAGAACATCAGGGTTTGAATGCCAAGTTCTCCCATTAACTAACTACATAACTTTGGAAAGCAAATCTCTTTTGAAAGCAAAGCCTTTTCAAATCTCTTTAAAATGGGGGTGTTAGACTAGAAGACTAAGTCTAAGACTAAGAACTCTTTTGTCTCTGAATCTAAAATACTATGAACAAGAGGAAGGCTATTAAGATGGTGATGTGCATTGGGATAATATTCTATGAGGCCCTTTGGAAGTACCACAGAGCATATTTTGAAAAGAGCAAACAGTGGTGGTAGAGGAATGGCCAAGGGACACGGGTAGCTGTTTTCATGTATCTGAAGGGCTTTCACATGGAGGGGTTTGATTCATTCTGTTTGTTCCCAGGCAGTAGAGCTAGAAGCATTAGATAGAACTTCCAAAGACAAATTTGGATGTGCTATAAGGAAAAATGCACTACTTTCACTGAGTGTCTCCTAGCAAAATCTAGAAGACATCTTGACTAGTATGTTATAGAAGAAATTCTTACATGACTATGGGTTGAATGAGTTTCCCCTGAGATCCTTTCTAATTCTAGGAATCTGTAATTCTCTGGGGACAAGTTCAGAGAAAAATTGGACAAAAGAAAATAGTGATGGCTGCAAATATGAGAAGAGAAGGAAATCCTTTGAGTTAACATAAATTGAAAAAAAAATCTTTCTCAAAGGGCCAGGAATTCCCATCCTAAAAGTAATTTGTTTGGGTTAAGATATCATTTCAAAGTTTCTCATTATGATTAGTGAAAAAAATACTGAATTTACTATCAGGGGTTCTAGTTTCAATATTTATATCTCTGGATAAATTACACAACCACCGTAGGCCTCAGAGAGGATTAGATTAGATAGTATTTAATGTACAATCCAATTAATTTTTTTCTTGCAATTATGTTACCAATCACACAGAATGGAAAATTTTGAGTTCTGAGAAGGGTTGATCATAAAGGAAAAATAGTACACTGAAAAAGAAGATAGGTTTGAGTGAGATCTAGGGTAGTCCTAGAAAATGCTTAACAACTAGATTTGTGGAAAAAAACACATTTTCTATGTATGTATATATATATGTGTATATATGTATATGTATATATATATATATATATATATATATATGAAATCACAACACACTTTGAAGTTTGAGCTGTGTTATTAACATTTTGTCCATCAGTTTCTTAAGCTTCGATAATCAATAAGGAAAACAAATTAAGCACTGGTATATATGTATACATACATGATATGCCAATTTCTGAGGTGTAAATGTTTACACTGATAATGTAATAATTGGCTCATCAGCAGTTTGAGCTGTCTCTGGCATACCCCCGACAACAACTCACATAAGTATAAACATATGGATAGATTTTGTTCTGTGCCATTTACAGCTGAAGTCATCAGTATATTTATGTGGAATATCTGATATCTTAGAATTATTCTTAACAAATTTTTCCTCTTGAAATTTATTTGTCAAGTTGGAAAGTAATGTAAAACCCAAGAGGGTAAGGTCAAATTATAATATCATATCCCCAAATTCTAAGTAGTCTTTAATCTTATCAAGGGGAATTTTTGTCTTCTAATCCAAGTGTTCAATTTTTTTTTTTTTTTTGCTTTTTGGAGGGACAATTGGGATTAAGTGACTTGCCCAAGGTCACATGGCTAGTAAGTTTTAAGTGTCTGAGGTCAGATTTGAACTCAGGTTCTCCTGACTCCAGGGCTGGTGCTCTATTCACTGCACCACCTACCTGCCCTAAGTGTTTATATTTTCAAAAAAGATAATATTTGAATCTTCTGGCCTATGAATATTGAAAATGTCACCTTCTGGCTGCTTTAATGAAGGAACTTTCTAATTTTATTTAAAAGAACAGCCAAAGTTAACTGGCTTATATAATTTTAAGCATTTGAAATTTTAGGGAGACTTTGTTATATCTGAGTTACATTCAAATCTAACAAATTAATATCCCTCTTGAAGCAAGACAGTTTTAAAAAGAAATCCATGAGTTACAAAGATCTTTAACCTAGCACTATCAGGGTATTAAATCAATATCCACTAGAAATATTGAAAAAAAATACCTTGAAATATTGACAATTTTTTTGCACTTTGCATTGTTTAATTCCTTTATTTTACTGCCAAGATAGGTAAGCCAATCAATATGAATAAGGACTTGCATAGAGGGCCAAAGGCAAACTGAACTGGAGTCAAACTATCCATGTTAATGATATTGTAGAAGTGTAACTAGTGAGGCTGGGTCCACATCAACCTGAAGTTGATAAGTTTATTCCAAAAAATATGCTAAGTATGGTTCTAATAAAGTCTAAAATACAAAGAATCATGATTTATGATAATTTGAGCAAGATATTTACCAACTCTGAGAGGCAAGTATTGAGAATATTGCCAACTTCTTCATTTAGTCAATCAGGAAGTAAAAGGGAAAGCGTGACAATGACTTGCTGAAAATCATGAAACTAGAAAACAGCAGATTTAGAGTTTAATGACAAGTCCTTTTATTCTCATTCTAATGCTGTTTTGACTCTACCAATGGAAATAATTAAGGGCCATTAGAAAAATAGGGCAGGTCAAGTCATCTCTAGTAGAGGATGGTAGAGAATGCATGTTAATATTTTTTGTATCCATATCAGACTTGGCTTATTCATAGATGACCTTCAAAGATATTTACCGAAATTTCATCTGTCTTTTAAGAACCAAATCAAATGCTGTTTTCTCATATAACCTTTCTTCTTCCTTCTAGTGTCTTTAGAATTTTCATGTTCCATTTTGTCAGTCAATAAACATTTATTAAGTGTCTACTACATACATATACTGTGCTAAATTCTGAGGACACAAAAACATGCAAATGGTAGCTCCTGATCTCAAGGACTTTGCAATCTACTGTTGCAGTTATATACATATGTGCCTTATGTCTCTTTCTAGACTGAGTGGTTTGGGTAAGACAAGATGATTTCTGAAGTCTTCTTTAACTCAAAACTAATGCTACCCTGAAATCAGGGACTGTTTCTTACTCATCTTGGTAACTTGTCCCTATCCCTTCTCCCTATTCTCATATAGTGAGTTGCTTTGCCCATAGGAAGCATTTGACAAATGCTTTTTGTTTACTGAATTAAACTAAAGCAAATGTAGGTTAGCATATGTGGTGGAGACAACCACAAACCTTTCAGAAAGAAAAATTGAAAAAGAAAATTTCATGAGACATTCATTAGATATTTACTGACATTGCTATAGGCTTCATCTTATATCTAGACAGAGTATGAAACTTCATAAGAGTAGTATCTGATATAGAAGGGAAGGCCAACTAGCCCAAAGTGAGGAACACTGCATCTGAAATTCCACCACTAAAGAGCCATTTCTTCAAGTTATTAACCCTGAAGTCCCGTGGAAATCCAAAACTCCTAGGGGAGCTAATATATTAGAAAAAAAATCATTAACAATGTAATGTGGCCTAATGTGTCAGTTTTCCCCAGACTATTGGAAGAAGGTGGTTCAGAAATAAAAGAGAGTAAAGGTATAAACTAGGGGAAAAGATGGGAAACAGGAAAAATCTTGCCTAGTCTTCCATAATGCCTGTGGCTGGTCTATTACTGTTACTTCTGCTGAGAAAAAAAGATCTAGGAGATAGTTACTAAACTTAGAATCATATCTGACAACAGATAGCAGGTAATCTTTTAGGATAAACCAACATAGGAATAATGCAAGCATGCCTATTTTGTCTATGTGAAAACTTATTGCCTTGCTTTGGGTTCTTCCTCTTCATAAATATTATTTAAAGCTTCCTTTCTGGTGCTCAAATATATAGAATTCTAGCTTTTAAAAAATGACAATGTGAAAAAATACCACCTAGTTTTATATTGGGATATTTTACCCCATTAAAAATTAAAAGGCATATTTAGATCATAAGAGAGTCATAGTAGGATGGCACTCAAGACCTGATCTTGTGTAGAAATAGTTTTCATATTAGTTATCCTTACCAATTTGCAGAATCTTTAGATATAACTTTTACATCTCTTTCAACCATAAAATTCTGCTGAGTATAGTTCAATCCAATCCAATAAATATGTGTCACATCAGTGACTGATTTACAATATGACTATGGACCTCATTGATTAACTTCATAAGGCCTCAAAAGGAAAGGATGAGACTAGCCCTACAACCAGAAGGGACTTGATGAACTCTAAGGTATCTCTTTGATTTAAGCTTTTTATGATTTGGTGATTGACACTACTAAAGCAATGTTCTGGAAAGGTTTATCTTTAAATATTGTGCAGGTAGGGTGTGGGGATAGAGTGGGGTATGCTGAAGAAGGATAATATTACAGGTTGTTCTTGTACTAAGTCTCATGTGTATTAAATATCTCAATACCAGTTAGCATCTTTGTTCTGTGCCTACCTTTTGACTCCCAGCTTTGGACCCAAATCCCTGGCCCCACCCTATAGTTATTTCTCCTGTGCTTGACTATATCTCCCTTTCCACCTATTTAACTGATGATGCCATGGAATCTTGTGGCAGTATTTCACTATCACTATGGTTGCAAGAGAGTAAAGAAGAAGTTTACAAAAAAGACAGGTGGTCAGAGACCATCAGTGGAATGAGATTCCAAAGGGAGTCTTTCCTGAACAGGCAATCACTTACAGAGGGGAGGGAGTACTTAAAGGGCTTGGTTTGATCTGTGAGTTTACAGATTTTCAATTGAGGCTCTACAAACTGGATTGAATTCGAAGATTTATACTGATGGTGATGAACTAAAATCGCTGCACACTTCAGCAGGGAGGACTGAGTGATTAGAAAGATTAGAACAGAGACAGCTCGGGAGAGCAAAGGCATGATGCTATGAGGCATCTCTAACAAAGCAGAATTTTCCAGGAGAGGATGGAACAGTTAAGCAGGAAACATAAGGAGGGAAAGAGGGGAATATTCCCTAGAAGGAGAAGAGGAGCAACTCTAGGTAAAAGATTCATAAAGGATAGAAAAGAGTAATTGTAGGTTAACTAAGATGTCAGGAAGCAAATCAGTCAGTCAGCAAGCATTTATAACATATTTACTGTGGGAAGGGAACTGTGTTAAGTCCTGGGGATACAAAGAAAGGCAACCAACAAACAGTCTGCTCACAATGAACCCATTCACAATCTAAATTGTACTTCTCTTGCCCACTACATAAATGACCCTGGGCAAATCACTTGTTGCCTGCTCCCCATTTCAATTCCTTCATCCATAAAAAAAGAAGGGGTTGGGCTAGATGACTTCCAATGTCACTTCCTGCTCCAAATATATGATTAAATTATCCTATCAGTCATCCAATGAACCTTTTATTATAATAAAACTTTCATCTAAGACATGTATATAGCAGGAGGAGTTTGCTTCAGAGCAAGGTAGAAGCTGTGACTTCTCCCAGACCTCAAAATTAGATGAGGAAACCTGCACAATTGAAAACTGATTTTCTTTCAGGACAAGAAGGCCGACAGAATACAGAAGCATGGAAAATACATAAGCTATACACTAAATAACACAAAATGTTTCTTTCTGAAACACTCTCAATATAATAGACACTGGAAAGCTGAATTCTCTATATCATCAATAAGACAATCTCTTGATCCACAAAGACAGATTTTGTACAAAGAAAGAAACTGAGGTAGATAGAGAAGTCTCTCCTCCCATAGCTTCCTAGAAACAGGTCTAGAAAGAAAGGGAAAAAAATACTCCTTTAGAGAAAATACTCATAGTTGAATCAGGACCTAAAATTAATGTAGATCCCCTAATGACTTAGCTATTAATTTAATTTCAAACTATTTCTGATAAAATTCATTAATTGAACAATTAGGAAATAGCAAGTATTTGGCAGAAATAGTTATTGATCAAATAATAAATAATGAAGAAAAGGACAACTTAGCACATACTGAATCGAGTCAGCATGAGTGGTATAAGATATGATATATAATTACATGATAAGAGTTTGAAAAATAGGTGGGGAAAGATAATGATTTAAATACATTACTTATGTATAAGAAAAAGTAATGAATATGATCTGGCACCAGAATTTGGAGTAACAGTTAAAGAGACATAATACATCATGACTGAAGCACAAAACTCTAGGGGTTGCATAAGGTCTCTCAGGCCCAGAGACTATGAGGCGATCTCAGCAGTATAATATGATGTTAATCACTAGTGCCAAAAACTTCATTCCGTGGCTCAGGAAGCTCCTCCTTGCAAAAGTAGGACATGGGGTAATCACCTATATCATTAAAGTTCCCAGGTTCAGGGGCCACTAGGTGGTGCAGTGAATAGAACACCAGCTGTGGAGTCAGGAGGACCTGAGTTCAAATTTGGCCTCAGACACTTGACATACAAACTAGCCATGTGATCTTGGGCAAGTCACTTAACCCTAATTGCCCTCCAAAAAGCAAAAAATAAAAATTTCCCAGGTTCATCTTTCCACATGTCATCATAGCAGTAGTATCATTTTATATAAACAAGCCACTGTGATTCATTTCTTAGTTGTTGATATTGATTTCATCAACATTTACATAGTTTCATTTTCAAAGCACTTTAGATATATTCTCTCATTTGGCCTTCATAACTACCCTGTGGGATAAGCAGGGAAAGTATTATCGCTCTTCTTTTAAAGATGAGAAAATTGAGGCAAAATGAATTGCCCAATGTAACCCAGACCATTAAAAGATTTAGGGTTCAATCCAGCTCTTTTAGATCCTAGTCTAATGTAATTTTGCTATCTGACAGATTTAACTATGGTTTTGCCATCCAGGCCCATGTCTTCCTTTATTTATCAAATTTAGGAAAGGAATAAGCCTTGAGCTGCACTCAGCCTGCAGGATTAAGACTGGTAGTCTCTCACAGGCATAGGATTACAGACCATAGAAGCACTGATATCAAGAGGTAGGAGGATTCTTAGAGGTCATAAAGGTCAACTCTCTCATTTTATAGATGAAGAAAGTGAGGTGGAGAGAGGTTAAATTTATTTACTCAAAGTCACAGTTACTTTCTAAATAAAGACTTGAATTGACTATACTACATTGTCTCTTAGCGGCGTTGCCATTTTAATTTGTAGAAATTTACAAAACCTTGAACATGGACAAATGCAAACCCTCAGTTAGGTTTGATTTAGTTTTGTTTTTCTCCATAAGAAGGAAGGAAAAAAAAATACAAAACCTGGAAACTGAAGTTAGTCTCGAGGCTTGGTGTCCCTGAATATCTCGCTTGACCTCTGAATTCTCATTTACCTCATCTGAAAAATGAGATGGCTGCATTAAGTGACTTTTAAGTTCCCTTCTAACTCTAAATCCTGATACTATAATCTTATAAGTACTAGGAAAAGTTTTAATACTGCATGGAGACTGCTAACAGGATGGATGGGACAACGGTTGAGTTATTGGGCTTCCTACCTTGAACTAATCCTGCTGGTGCAGTCATGCATTGTTATCCCTTTTCTAGCAAGTCCCCTACTCAAAGTTCTGAGCATATTTTATGTAATGTGTTTAGGGACTACAGCAATCAGCTCTCTCTAAGTATTAGAATAAAGAGGAAAGAACAGCTCATACTATTAAGGACAATAATAGAATTTGATCAGCTAGGCCCCAGGGCTTTATATAATACAAATCATGTAAACAAACTCAATAGCTTTTTTGATAAAACCACAAAATTAGTGTAAGAAGAAACCCAGTAGGTGTTCTATATTTGGGCTTCACACTTCATAATCCAGAGCACAAAAATGCTTTTAACTTGGCTTGTAAAATGAAATGAAATTTCCAGAATGTGAACACAGTCACAGTGCTTGCAAAGCAGAGTGGGGACAGCAAACACGGACAAATGACAAAGCTTAGAATTCAGAAAGTCTTATGCTGGGGTTCAGGCATGTTGTTGAGTGTAGTTTTAGTCCCTGTTATTACTTTTTTTTTTTTTTAAGCAATTGGGGTTAAGTAACTTGCTCAAGGTTACATGGCTAGTCATTATTTATGCGTGGGTGCTCATTTTCTGAGGCCAGATCTGATCTTGGGTCATCCCAACTCCGAGGCCGGCGCTCTTACTCACTGCGCCACCTAGCCGCCCCTATTACTTATTAATAATCTAGAAACAGCATGGTGCAGTGAAAGAAATACCAGGAAAGGAGTGAGAAGATCTGTGTAAGTCTGCTTTTTTTTCTACCACTTATCAATGACTTTTTTCTGACCCTTCAACTAATTTTTGAAATATTTTATAAATTTCTTTCATATAGTATGCTGAAGAGAATCCCTTAACTTTCAATTCCTATATCTGTAAAAAAATATAAGAATAACCAAACTACCAACTTTACAATATATGAATATCAAATGAGATAATATATGTAAAGAAACTTTTAAATATGAAGCATAATAGAAATGTCAGCTGTCCTTATTCCTACTGTAATGAAATCATAGATTCTCAATGTATACATATACATTATGATTATATGTTTATACATATTGTTAATATCATCATTATTATTACTGACCTAGAAAGGGGAAGTGCTCCATATAAGTACACGATATAAACCAATGAAAGGCCAAGTTTACTCCTGAGATGTTGACAGCACCATCAGAAAAACAAAAATAAAAAAAATGCATTTGAAAGACGGGGGAAAAAAAAGCAACAATAACCCAAACCAAAACTATAGGAAGGAGGAGGGGAAGGAAAAAGGAAGGAGAGATGAGAATAATAAGAAGAAAGGAGGGATGGAAGAAAGAGAAAAAGAAAAATAGAAAGACGCTCAGAGACAGAAAGTCAGATGGGGCATACGAAAAAATGTAAGGTAGTAGGTGAGACTATGAAGTTGAGAAACTGTTAGCAATTCAAACAAAACAGCATTAGAAAAAACAATCAGATGGACTGCTTCAGAGGGCTATGAAATCCCAAACTGCAAATGAGACTTTAATTTGAATGCTATGCAAAGGAAATTCTATTTTGATCTACACTGGTTGAAAGAAGCTCCCAGTTTCCTCTGATTTTTCTCTGAAACCATCCATTTTGTCATTTCTTAATGGCCCAACAATATTCCATTACATTCCAATGCCATGTTACTATAAAAAAGAGCTGGGAAAATATTTTTGTGTATATATAGGCACTTTTCCTTTTCCTTTGTTCAGTATGAAGTAAAGGCTTAACAATACAAAGGCATCCACAGCTTAGTAACTTCTTGGGCATAGTTCCAAATTGTTTTCCATAATGGCTGGAATTCATAGCTTTGCTAATGGTATCACAGTGTGCCTGTTTTCCCACAGTGCCTCCAACATATATCATTTTCCTCTTTTACCATTTTTGCCTGTCTGATACACATCGTATGGAACCTCAAAATCAACTGATTACTCTTGATGACATGCTTCCACAACTACTATAGTTAAAGTTATCTACAGTGCCTGATACATAGTGGGCACTTAATAAATGCTTGTTGACTTGATTTATTCAGGCATGAGGAAAGAAAACAGCTTCCAGGGGCCGATGTAATAGGGTGTTCCAAAAATCTTGATGTGGTTTCAAGGTTTAATAGATAAACTTTAATAGCTTAAAACTGCATTAAGACTTTCGGAAAACACTGTATATGCCTTCTTCTCTGAAAAAAAAAAAAGAATCAGAACTACCCTTTAAAGTCTAGATTACAAAGACTTAGAATCTTATTCTAAGAATCTTATTCTATAGCCCCAAGTTGAAATGAAAATGAACCATGAGGACCTTCACCTCTGTTCCCCAATTAAGGAATTCCAACTATGTTTTTTGGGCGAATCACAGGGATATTTACTGTTGGATTTTCTCAGGGTTTATGTATAGCTTCCCTTAATGTTTTTTTTTTTAAGCAGTTGGGGTTAAATAACTTGCTCAAGGTTACATGGCTAGTTGTGTGGGTGCTAAGTACTGAGGTCAGGTCATCCCGACTCCAGGGCCAGTGCTCTTACTCACTGCACCACCTAGCCACCCCTTTAATTTTTCAAGGACAAAGGAAGAGCTAGTTTTCCCCCTAAGATCCTAATGATGTAGAGCAGGGGTGGGGACCCTCTAACCTCCAGGGCACACGTGGGCTTCTTGGTGCTCAAGGGCAGACCTTTAACTAAATCCCAACTTCACAGAATGAATAGTCTTAATAAAAGGATTTGTTCTGTAAAACTTGGACTCAGTTGAAAGGCAGCACCTGAGAATCTAGAAGGCCATATGTGGCCTTGAGGCTGCAGGTTCCCCATCCTTGATGTAGAGGATAAGGATGCTGTAGGTGTTGGGTTTTTTTGTTTGTTTGTTTTGTTTTTTGGTAACAGATCAGTGAATTTAAAATTTGTGTGTGTGTGTGTGTGTGTGTGTGTGTGTGTGTGTGTGTATGCGGTATAGAAATCTCCCACTGTCAAAATTCCATCCACTCACACAGAAACCATTGGTAATCTGTCTCATACAATCATAGGCTGAAAGCTAGAAGAAACCTCAGAGCTCATCTGGTCCAACACTTTCACTTCAGAGATGATGAAAAATTGTAGACCAGAGAGGTTAAGTGATTTGTCCAACGTCTCATATATACTAAGTGGCAGAGCTGGGATTTCCCATTCCAATCCCAAGACTATAAGTTAACACTCTAACGTCAAAACACTTTCCTCTAAATAAGAGTATGCTTCAAATTTGTGGTCTTAGAGCACTAATATAAAAAATAAATAGAAAAGATGACACTAATCTGTACATGGGCTAACTAGGTGGCACAATGGAGAGAGTGCTGGACCTGAAGTCAGGAAGATTGCAGTGTTCAAATGTGGGGACAGACATTTACTAGCTGGGTGACCCTGGGCAAGTCACTTAACCATGTTTGCCTTAGTTACTCATCTGTAAAATGAGTTGGAGAAGGAAATGGAAACCACTCCAACATTTACCAAAAAAAAAAAAAAATAGGGCCACAAAGAGTTGAATATGACTGAAACAACTCAACAATAACAAAAATCTGTATATAAAGATCCCTGCAGGTTTCATATTGTCTTATTTTCAAAATGTAATAAATATCTAATGAATTTTTTATTATGTTAAATATTGCTGAATCACATTTAAATATGGTTCAAGGATATTATGAGCTAAATATGGCCTATGGACTACATCTTTGATGCCTCTGTCTTAGAGAGTTTAGTCACAAAACCCTCTAAAAGATTCAATAATTCTCATGGTCAAAGAGGTAGTGTGTTAGGGCTGCTACTTGAACATAGGTGTTCCTGGTCATTCTTAGTGCACTTTATTATATTCCCTCTATTCTCTGTGTAGGATTACCAAAATAAAATTTTTTTAAAAGTATGAATAACAAAAAAATCAAAATACAGCACATTTTAATCAGGAATTACCAGTTTCTATAATAAAAATGTCTGTGCAAGGCAATCACACAATACTCAGTCATCTCCCCAGCACTATGAACTGTGGGTACCACCTCAACAGTCACTTTCCCCAATCACTGAATTGATTATAGTTTTAGAATATTTAACTTTAGGGTCCTTTCTTCTGTGTATTGACTTTTTAAATGCATATCATTGATTTCTTAAATTGGAAAGCAAGGTTTCTTACATTAGTGCTCTAAGGGCTTACACTTACAAGAACAATTTTACAATTTTGACAACTAGTTTGTGGTTCTGGATAGCTGTGATTTCATTTGTGTGGTTATTACAACATTTTGTAATATTTAATTTGTAAAATACTGGAATCAAAAAATGTAGCGAAATACAAAACTAAACTTCACTCGATTCCAAATATATCATTAGATTGTCTTCATAAAACATGAATATGACACAGTTACCTGTCATGTTGCAGTAAACTTTCAGAGGTCCCAGAGCCCCACTGCCATCAGGATCGATCCAGTAAAAATTTGAGGTTTTGCCTAGGTGTTTATAAGCTTCACAGGAGAGTTCATAGATAGCTGAAAAACAAACGAAAATTGATCTAAGTATAATGAAAACCATGATTCCCTATCAAAATTTCTCTGATTTTTTTCATTTCATATTTATAGAAAAATGATGCATTTGGGTCTGTTAAAACATTGCTTTAGACAACATCATTCTTCACTTATAATTATTCCCTCTACCCTGATCCTGCCCTGCCCCCTCCCCAAATTAAGTTCAATGGTATAGCAAATGCACCATATTTGCATACTGTTCTAACCTAAAAGCCCAAAGGAAGATAATTCCACTGGAATGAACATGAAATATTTTTGCAAAGCTAACATTTTTCTGAGCAAACATGAAAATTATACCAAGCAAATAACTGGATGTTTCTAATTTCTATCTATTGTCATAATACCAGACAGCATAGCTTTGCAATTTAGGGTCAATCAATCAATTAATCAGTTAATAAATAAAGGTTGTGTTTGATGTAGTTCATCTCTATTTTAATCTCACCTTATTTAGTGCCCCCACCCCACTTTTTTTAATAAGTAAATAATCTCCTTTCTCTTTTTGGTTTGATTTTAAAGAATCCATAAGGAGGGGAGGCCCCACTGAGTTAGAGATTATCAATGGAGGATGGGTCTCAATTGTTGTGGGATATCAGTCAGATACTAAGGGACTAGAAGAAATAAGAGACTAAAAAACTGTGACTATACTGGCACAGATAATGTAATCCTAACTCTCCCTTTATCCAGGGGAGAGAAAAAAGAAGTGTAAAGAAAATACCCACTGGATAATTTTATTAGTTACAGGTGCTTTAATTGCATCAAATCTTCCTTTCACAGAAAGTGAGACACCAGTGTAATTAAATTATATGTTCTTTCTAGTTGTTATTGCTCTTGTTCCCATGCTGAGGTTGACGTATTTTCATCTTTTCAAGGGGCCTGCACCTGTTTTCCAGAAATAAAAGATGGCCATTTATATTTCTTCTTGATAGAAGTTCTTTTAGAATTCTATAAAGAAAACTTTTTAACAGCTCTGGATTGGCAGTTTAATGGCAAATAAACTTATTTCTAAAGTTCACTTATGCATGCTTTGAGTCTTTCTGGCAAAAAAAAGAATCTAGTACATTTCCTTTAATAATCATTGGAAAGTGCACTTAAGTAGTTCTGATACGGTCTCCAGTGAAATAGGAAGAGATGGAATTTGGTGAATCATTCATTCATTCATTCGGTTTCCACCTCTCTTCTTCCCTTATAGAACCTTGTATTTGCCTGTCTTCTTTGCCTCTTCCCCCACCTCCTACTGATATTCACCCACATAGATTCATCTGAGTAGCATCTAGTGCTTAAAATTCCATTCCTCTGTGTCCCCCCTATCCTGATCCACCATTTTATCTTTATTTTCTTTAAAGTCTCCTTTCCTTCTACCTTACAATTTTCACAGTTTTCCCATATCTCTAAAAAATAATCTCTGGAAGGCATTTCTATCTTTCTAACTCCCATGTGATCCTTTGTTCTTTTGTGATAAAATTTCTTGAATGAGTAGTCGACACTTGCAGACATTTTAAGGAAGATGAATATATTTTTCAAGCTTTATCTGCATGTCAGAAACTTAGTGATGGACATTCTTCAACCACTTGGTCTTTCCTTTCTTGGTGGTCAGGCCAAACTCTTGAGTGATGAGAGATCTTTATTCAGGGGATTCTGGGATGATACTTATGACATTATTCTCAAACAAGAGCATATGGAGAACCATGTCCGCAAGGAAATTCTCTCCAACTTAGACACTGTGATGAAGATTCTCTATCCTAGTGGTGAACACGTGTCATAAGCATCTATCTCCTTGTTTTACACCTAGCTTGAGATTTATGATTGAGAGGTGGTTAAAATTTTTCATTTATGTTATTATAACTTTCAAGCAATCTTCAAAGTTTATGATGTGAAAATGGGAGATGCACTAATGGAAGGTTCTCTTTAATGCAATCTTTTAAGGCAAGGATTAAGCTTTTTGTGTCATGGAGACTTGGTAGTATGGTGAAAGCCATGGACCCATTCTGGGAATAATTTTCTTTTTTTCTTTGTTTGTTTATTTATTTTAGTTTTCAACATTTACTTCCATAAGGTTTAATTTTTTTCCCCTTTTCTCCCCAAGATGACCTGCAATCTGATATAGGCTATACATATACATTCCTATTAAGCATATTTTCATATAAGTCATGTTGTATAGAATAATTACAACGCATGGGAGAAACCACAAGAAAGAAAAAAAAAATAAAATGAAACATACAAAAAAAGAAATAATCTGTTTCACTATGCACTCAGACTCCATAGTTCTTTCTCTGGATGTGGATGGAATTTTTCCTCATGAGTCCTTTGGAATTGTTTTAGGTCCTTAAATGCTGAGAATGGCTAAGTCTATCAAAATCAGTCATCATAGATTGTGACTTTTGCTGTGTGCAATGTTCTCTTGGTTCTGCTCACTTCACTCAGCATCAGTTCACATAAATCCAGGTTTTTCTGAAGTCTACCTGTTAATTTCTTATAGAACAATAATGGGGAAAATGTTTAAATGCATAAAATGAAATACATAGTGGTACAAAGGAAAAATGAGATGTGGTTATCCAAACATGTTTTTCCAATCCAAGAATTCCTACCCTGAGGCATTGTTTTGTTCCACCAAATTACATGCTTTTAAATAACAAACAATAAAAAAATCCTCAGGTGGAGTCAAGATGGTGGAGTAGAAATAGGACTTCAGTGTGGCTCTGGTTCCCACCATCTCCAATTCATGTAAAAGGGGACTCTGAACAAACATTGGAGCTACAGAACCCACAAAATGACACAGAGAAGCTAACCTCCTGATGAGGACAGCCCGGCAGGGGGCAGCCAGCACAGCACTCTGGGAGCCAACCCCAGACCAGTGTGAGCTGGAGATTTTAGTCCCAGAGTGAGAATGACCAGCTGCCTACTGGAGGAACCAGCAGCTGTGTCCATTTCCAGAATTATCAATATAGATTCTATATTGATAGAATATATCACATAGATTCTAAGGACAAAGTGAGAGGTCAGTGCAGTGTGAACCTTGGGGACCCAGTAGTTGGGGGTGCATTGGCCTTTGCCACTAGGGTAAGAAGCCACTGAGAGCTGTGGCTCAGCCACCACCATGTGGCAGCTTCAGCTCCTGGTCTGCAGACTGTAGGGAGACAAGGCGACCAGTCTGAGGGGTAATCACTCTTGCTTTAACCTGTTTGGATCTGGATTGCAGTTTAGAGTGGAGGTCCTAGGGTATGTGACCAGTTTGCCAGAATGTGTAGAGGCTTCAGAGAGGGCACCCAACTAATATGTCCAGCAATTGAGAAAACCCCAGCGTTTGGGATGGAAGCTCCCCTCTCTGATGGCAGAGTCATACTGCTGCAAAAAGCCTAAGAGTCAAGTAAGTGAGTGGGGAACATGACCAGGCAAAGGAAGCAAAACAAACAGAAAAATCCAACATTAGACTCCTATTTTGGGTACAAAAAGGATCAAAGCATGGAACAGAAGGAAGACAGTGAAGTCAGAACTCCTGCACCAAAAGCTTCCAAGAAAAATATGAATTGGTTACATGACATAGAGGACCTTAAGAAGGAGATAAGAGAAGTGGAGGAAAAATTGGGTAGAGAAATGAGAACGATGCAAGAAAATTATGAAATGAGAGTTAACAAACTGACTGAAGAAAATAATACCTTAAAAAAGGCTAACTCAAATGGCAAAAGAGGCTCAAAAAGGCAATGAGGAGAAGAATGACTTAAAGCTGAATTTTCCATATGGACAAAGAATCTCAAAAGCTCACTGAGGTCAGGGCGGCTAGGTGATGCAGTGAGTAAGAGCACTGGCCTCGGAGTTGGGATGACCCAGGATTGAATCCGGCTTCAGGAAATGAGCACCCACACATAAACAATGACTAGCCATGTAACCTTCAGCAAGTTACTTAACCCCAATTGCTTAAAAAAAAAAAAGCTCACTGAGGAGAATCATTCCTTCAGAATTAGATTGGAGCAAATAGAAGCTAGTGACTTTATGAGAAATCAAGATGCTGTTAAGCAGATCCAAATAAATGAAAGAATAGAAGGCAATGTGAAATATCTCATGGGGAAAACCACTGACCTGGAAAATAGATCCAGGAGAGACAATTTAAAAATTATTGGACTACCTGAAAACCATGATCAAAGAAATAACCTAGAAATCATCCTTCAAGAAATTCTGCCCTGATGTTTTAGAACCAGAGGGCAAAATAGAGATTGAAAGAATACACTGATCACCTCCTGAAAAAGATCCCAAAAAGAAAACTCCTAGGAATATTATAGCCAGGCACTGGAATTCCCAGAACAAGGAGAAAATATTACAAGCAGCCAGGAAGAAACAATATGAATACTGTGGAAACACAATAAGGATAACACAGGATCTGGCAGCTTCTATACTGAGGGATCACAGGGCCTGGAATAATGATATTATGGAGGTCAAAGGAGCTGGGATTAAAACCAAGGATCACCTACCCAGCAAAACTGATTATCATGTTTCAGGGGAAAATATGGTCATTCAGTGGAATAGAGGACTTTCAAGTATTTTTGAAGAAAAAAACAAGAGTCGAATAGAAAATTTGACATTCAGATACAAGAAGCAAGAGAAGCATGAGAAGGTAAACAGGGAAAAGAAATCAGAAGGAACTTATCAAAGTTGAACTATTTACATTCCTACATGGAAAAATGATAATTATAACTGATGAAACTTTTCTCAGTATGAAAATAGTTGAAGGAAATAGAAATATATATGTGTATATATAGTCTATATTGGAGGGTATATGGGCATATTAATACATATGTGAGTGTGTGTGTATATGTTTACAGGTATACATAGATAGAGGGCTCTGGACCAATTTAATAGGATGGGATGATACTTAAAAGGTGAAATTATGAGGTGAGAAGAATATAATGAGAGGAGATGGGGAGAGATAGAATGGGGTAAACTATCTCATATAGAAGAGGCAAGGGAAAATGGTTACAATGGAGGGGAAGAACAGGAAGGCAAAAGGGAATGAGTCAAACTTATTCTCATTGAATCTGGCTCAGGGAGGGAATGACATACACACTAAATAGGGTATCTCACTCTACAGGAGAGTAGAGGAGGAAGGGGATGAGAGGGGGGATGATTGAAGGGAGGGCAGGCTGGGGAGGGGAAGGAAGTTGGAAGCACCCACTTTTGAAAAGGGACAGGACTAAAGTAGAGAACAGAACAAGTGGGAGGTGGGATAGGAGGGAGGGAAATATAATCAGTCTTTTAAAATATATCTACTATGGTAATGTTTTGCATTAGCTACACATGTACAACCTATATTGAATTGTTTGTTTTCCCAGTGAAGGTGGGTGACAAGGGAGGAAGGAAATAAATCTGGAATTCAAAGTTTTAAAACCAAACACACATAAATACATGTACATATATACATACATATATATGTGTATATATATATATATATATATATATATATATATATAATATTTTAAATGTAATTGGGAAATAAAATATACAGGCACTAGGGCATAGAGATCCACCATGTGCTACTGGAAAAGTCAAAGGAGGTATGGGGGAAGATATGGGAGAGAGCAGATTAGAGTAGGGGATATTCTGTGGGACCACTATTTTGGGGAGGTGGGTAGGGGAAAAATGGGGAGAACATTTGTAACTCAAAATCTTGTGGAAATGAATGATGTAACCCAGAAGTTAATAAAGCATTTGGAAAAAATAACAAACAATAAGCACAATAGCATTTTATATTCTCTGTATCTTTCAGTCATTTGTAAAAGTCAACACATTGCACATTATAGTATGTTACTCGCAAAATCCTTTTTATTTACTGTTAATATCATCATGTAGGATGTCTTCAGTGAATGTATGGATGAAATGAGTAAATAGGCTTAATAGGTTGTTAGGTGCTGACATTCTTGGTGGTGTCCCTTTTTTTTGGAATTAATAATGTTCAAATTTTTTTCACAGCTCTGAGATCTTTCATTGCTTCACATACTTTGTGAATCAATACCTCAACACTCCCAGAACTGTGTCCCCTATATAGCACAGATCTCTTCTATGTACATTTGGTTCTATGTACCCTTGATCACTTCTGTTTTACATGTGGGTAAATTTCTCATTTTTTTTTTGCTCTCAGTGTTATTTCTACCTCCTCTATAAGCACATTAAAAATAATCAAGTTAGAGTCCAAGTATGGTAATTATTGGGGTGAAAAAAAGATAGATATGAAAAATTCTTGAAGTTCTATTTCATTCTTTCACATTTATTTTCCTCTTTCAATTTTATCCTTAAATTGCATCTGGACAAGCTTGCTGTGCTGGATCTTTTGTTAAGCTCTTTTGAAATTTGTTCTACCCTCCACTCCTCTTCTCTGTAATGAGGTGACACCACTCATGGTTATCCATTATGCTTCTTCATGACATTTTATTTTAAAAATTTCTATTTTAAGCTACTGTCATATCTGACAGCCAGACTCTCTCTGGTCGGCACATAAATTTTTTTGTTATCAAGATTCTTTTTAGGCTCCTCTGATTTACATTTTTATAACTATTGATAAATATTGATTAAACTTCAGTATCAAGGTATAATTAATGTCAGTATAATTTTTGCTGTCCATTAACTATTTTATTTATCAGTAACCCACTTAAACAGTTCAGATTTGCACAGCTAATAAAATGATCTTCCTAAAATATACACATGCTCAAAAAGCTTCAAGACCTCCCTTTTGTCTCTAGGATAAAGAACACACTAATGTAGTTGGTCAATAAACATTTATTAAGTGCCTAATATGTTCCAGGCATTGTGCTAGGTGCTGAAAACACAAAGAAAGGCAAAAGAAAATATCCCTGCCTTCAAGGAGGTAACAGGTTAATGGGAGAGAAAAATGAAAACAATCTAGAACAAATAATTAATTGGAGGACATACTAGAGACAGAATAATTAAAACTGCAGAATAAATTGCAGACAGTCAAAAGAGGTAAGTCAGTGGCATGGAGGAGGATCAAAAAAGGCTTTCTGTAGAAGATGGGATATTAGCTGGGACTTGAAGTATCCAGGGAGACCAGGAGGTAGGGATGAGTAGGTAGAGCATTACAGGCAAGTGAAGAACCAGTGAAAAAGGTCCAGAGCCTGGGGATGAAGTGTCTTGTACAAGAAACAATAAAGATGCCAGTGTTATTGGATCAAAGAGTATTTGGAGGGATGTAAAGCATCAAAAGACTGGAAAATTATGAAAGGGTCAAAATATGAAGGGCTTTGAAAGCCTACTAGAAGATTTTATATTTAATCCTTAAAGTGATAAGATATAACAATTTGACTCAAACCTATTTATCTAGTCTTATTTCACATTTCCTTGCACTCTATGTTTCAAATTAATAGTATTTCACCAAAAAAACTCAGCATTCCATCTTACTCTTCCATGGAGCTATCTTAATGTTTAAAATACACTTTGCCTTCATTTCTGCCTGCCAGAATTCTTATCACCTTTCAGAGTTCCATTTCAATACCACCTATTCTTGGTAATTCACTGATTTCCCTTACTTATTAGTGCTTTCTCTCTCCTCATATTATCTTGTATTAGTTTGTATCTGTTTATCATTTCCAACCAACAGAATGGAAACTCCTTGAGGGAAAAGGTAATTTCATTTTTCTAATATTACTACCTTTTACACAATGAACACCAAATGATTATTTGTTAATTTGTTAATTTGGGATTTTGGATGCCTTGTTATGTAGTTGGGGGAATATGTTAGGATGAAAATATCTTTTTGAAACCTCCTAAATCATATATACTCTCTCCTTCCTTCCGTATTTATGGGGATAGCCATTGATAGCAAAATTATCATGTTGGATAACATGCCATTTTAATATACTTCAGTTTCTAAAAGGTATAACATTTAGAAAAGTGGAGTTAGCCTTTAAAAACAGCTTTTGAAAAATATATGAACATTTCATTACAAGGCATATAGGATTCTAAACAGAATGTACACCAGTCTGTTTCCCCAGCCTTCTCCCTTTCCTCTCCCTCCTTAACTGTGTTCAACTCCATGTAATTAAATGACTCATCATGTACTGAATTTTCCTTTTTCCTCTCATTTGTTGATGCTGAAATACCCTTCCTTCCCAGTCCTTCCTCCCTCTGCTTGTTGAAACCTTACAGGTCATTCCTTCACCACTTATTTAAAATGGTATCTCCTTAAAGCCTTCTCAGATCCTAACCTTCCCCATGACAAAAGTAATCTATCCCTCCAGAGATCTCACAAAGTAGTTTATATGGCCTTATACACTTAGGTACTATTTTGTATCATTGCTATTTGTGTATATTTTATCTTCCCTCATTATCATATAAGCTCTGTGTAGAGTGGAACCTCATTTATAACAGAATGCCTTACACATAATAATCAGGTGGTCAATAGGAGTTTTCGTTGTTGTTTGTGTTTACACTGAATTAATTAATTGCTGAGGACCACTCACTTAAAAGGAAGCCAAATCAGATTTTCAACAATAGAAACTATTCTACCATGGTATCCTTCTGGGAGCATACAAAGGTTTGGGGGAAAATATTGAGGTCAAAATTATTATATGTGCCATGTGTTTATTAACAGCTAAAAGTACAGATGATGCCCTTCTGGCTGCTATATGTAATTAATGAACATCAGATCTGAAAAGCATTCATGAAACTAGAGGTGGGATCCAGAGACTGCAGGTGGCTTGAGAGATGGTTGTTAAAGAACCTGAACAATCTAAAACCTGCATACTAAAGAGCTGACTAATCAGCTCATGAATACTGACAAAGTAATTGGACTGAGGGTAAAGTAAATGGACACATCAAGTCCATTGATTATTGGCAAAGTAATTTTTTCCCTTTTGAAACTTCTAGTCCCAGATAAAATACCTTAAATTATTTTACCTTTCTGAGAAGAAGTCTAGGTAAAAGTTCAAAAATAATACTTGGAGCTGTGGCAATTTTACAAATCATGTAAAAATTCAGGTATGAAAGTCAAAAAAGTCACATGTATTCTGTATTTTTCTTCCTCCTCCCCCTCCTCGACCTCCTCCTCATCACTAAATGAGGTGCCATAGGAATTATGAAGCATGAGAAGGATATGTTCCTTGCATATTTACTGAGTATCTACCATGTATCTCCTTCCACTTCTGAAGTTTCCATCTATCATTTAGCTTGACAAATATATTTATCATATATTCCAAGTTGACTAGGACAAGACGCTCTCCCTAGAGTATCTTGGAGTTCATTAATCACACCCTTCTTTAAAATGTTTACTCACACCACTTCTTCCTAGTCCAAGTTGGTTAAGTGACAACTCATTCATGTATTACAGCAAGGGCCTCACACCCCAACTAATGCTACATACACTGAAGCTATATCACCCAATGATAACACATCACCAATTTTCCCCAAATATCATCCAGAATTGTTTTGAGGCTATTGTTGTTCACTCAGTATAACACATAGTCTAGTGTAGCCCTTCCCAGTTTAACAATCAGGATGAGTTCCCAGATCTTCTCCACTGAAAATGTGAATCCTAATAACTGCATGGTGTTGACCTGGAAAAGCTTTTGCCTTCTCCTATTTTCAATGATTGTCCTGCAAAAAGCAATCTTCTGTCAATAACTATATTGAGGTCCAAGCTCAGCTCTTCAACCAATGTAACCTTGCTCAAGTCCCTTAATATTTCTGAGCCTCAGTTTCCTCACTTGTACAACTTGGAGAATATAGGTCCAAATTAAAAGAGTTTTAATATTTGTTTAAATTTATCAAAAAAATGTTTATAAGGAGAGTCAAGAAGGAGAACTTTTGTTATTAACTTATTAAATGTAATATAAATCTATATCTCTTTTAAAAAGTTTATGTAAGAGAATTTCACAATTTTATATGCTGCTATTTGATGTTCTCTGGATATTAAAATGTTTTTGTTTACTGATAACTAAGATCACAAGAGTGAAATTTTTAAATGAAAAGGCTGTATGATAGCACATGCCCTTGATCCCAGGTACCTGAGATGTTGGCAAATCTCTGAAGTATAGGAATTCTTAGCAATAGTAAGCTAAGCAGGCTCTTTACATTAGGTTGAACATTGAGCCTTTGGGTGGAGAGTTTGGGAGGGGTGGGATTGCCTTAGAACATGCCAGAGGTCTGGTTCTGATCTTGGTAGCACAAGGCCCATGAATGGCTCCTACACTTCTAGTCTGGACAAGGTAGAGAGAATCTGTTTTTAAACAAACATTTAACACTAACTTAAATTTTATTGGTTTTTTTAAAATTAAATTTTATGTTTATTTTTACTTTACATCATTCATTTCCACAAGATTTTGAGTTACAAATTTTCTCCCTCTCTTTTTCCTACCCACCACCCCAAAACAGCAATCCCACTCTATACCCTCTCCCCCAATATACTCTCTCCTATCCTCCAACTTTCCAGTAGGGAAAGATGGATCTCTATACCAGAGTGCCTGTATAACTTATTTCCCAATTGCATGTAAAAAAATAATAACAACATATTTTTTAAACATTTGATTTTAAAACTTTTAAAACTTTGAATTCCATATTCTTTCCTTTCCTCCCTTGTCACCCAACCTCACTGTGAAGATAAGCAATTCAATATAGGTTGTACATGTGTGGCTTCACAAAACATTTCTGTAGTGGACATATTGTGAAAGATTGACTATATTTCCCTCCATCCTATTCCGCCCCCCACAAGTTCTATTCTCTACTTTGACCCTGTCCCTTTTCAAAATGTGTGCTTGCAACTTTCCTCCTCTCTAGCCTTCCCTCTCCTCCATCATCCCCCCTCTCAACCCCTTCCCTCTACTCTCCTGCAGGGTGAGAAACCCTATTTAGTGTACATGTCATTCCCTCCCTAAGCCAAATTCAATAAGAGTAAGATTGACTCATGCCCTTTTGCCTTCCTGTTCTTCCCCTCCATTGTAACATTGTAACAGCAAAAATTATACTGACATTAATTATTCCCTTGCCTCTTTTATATGAGATAATTCATCCCATTCTATCTCTCCCCATCTCCTCTCATTATATTTCTCTCTCACCTCTCAATTTCACCTTTTAAGTATCATCCCTTCCTATTCTAGTGATGCTGTGGCCTCTATCTATATATAACTATACATATATATATACCCACTCACATATGTTTTCAAATGCCCATATACCCTCCTATATAGACATATATTTATATTCCTTTCAACTATTCTCATACTGAGAAAAAAAATTTAGTTACAATTATCATTTTTCCATGGAGGAATGTAAATAGTTCAACTTTGATAAGTCCCTTATGATTTCTTTTCCCTGTTTATCTTCTCATGCTTCTCTTGCTTCTTGTATCTGAATGTCAAATTTTCTTTTCAACTCTGGTTTTTCCATCAAGAATACTTGAAAGTCCTCTATTCCACTGAATGACCATATTTTCCCCTGAAACATGATACTCAGATTTTCTAGGTAGGTGATTCTTGGTTTTAATCCCATCTCCTTTGACCTCTGGGATATCATATTCCAAGCCCTTCAATCCCTCAGTGTAGAAGCTGCCAGATCATGTGTTATCCTGATTGTGTTTCCACACTATTCAAATTGTTTCTTCCTGGCTGCTTGTAATATTTTCTCCTTGATCTGGGAACTATAGAACCTCACTATAATATTCCTAGATGTTTTCTTTTTGGGGTCTTTTTCAGAAGATGATCAGTGGATTCTTTCAACCTTTACTTTGCCCTCTGGTTCTAAAACATCAGGGCAATTTTCCTTGAGAATTTCTTGAAGGATGATTTCTAGGCTCTTTTTGATCATGGCTTTCAGGTAGTCCAGTAATTTTTAAATTCTCTCTCCTAAATCTATTTTCCAGGTCAGTGGTTTTCCAATGAGATATTTCACATTGCTTTCTATTTTTTCATTTGTTTGGATCTGTTTAATAGTATCTTGATTTCTCATAAAGTCATTGGATTCCATTTGCTCCAATCTAATTCTGAAGGAATGATTCTTTTCAGTGAGCTTTTGATATTCTTTTTCCATCTGGCAAATTCAGGTTTTTAAAGCATTCTTCTCCTCGTTGCCTTTTTGAGCCTCTTTTGCCATTTGAGTTAGTCTATTTTTTAGGTATTATTTTTTTCAGCCAGGTTGTTGACTCTCATTTCATGATTTTCTTGCATCATTCTCATTTCTCTTCCCAATTTTTCCTCCACTTCTCTTACTTGGTTTTCAAAATCCTTTTTAAGCTCCTCTATGTCCTGTAACCAATTCATATTTTTCTTGGAAGCTTTTGGTGCAGTTCTGACTTCATATTCTTCCTCCTCTTCTATGCTTTGATCCTTTTTGTCCCCGAAAAAGGAATCCAAGGTTGGATTGCTGTGCTTGCTTTGCTTCCTTTGCTTGCTCATGTTGCCACTCAATTACTTGACTTTTGAGTCATAGTAGAACTCTGCTTCCAGAGAAGAGATCTTTGTCTCAAATCACTGGGGTTTTAACAGCTGCTGGATCTACTAGTTGGGTGCCATCTCTGAAGTCTCCACCAGCTCTAGCCCCTGGTCATGAACACCAGGACCTCCACCCTAGATAGTAATCCAGATCCAAGCAGGTTAAAGCAAGAGCAATTACCCCTCAGACTGGGCTCTTTGTCCCCCTACAACCTGCATGCCAGGAGCTCTGAAGCAGACATACAGTGGCTGCTGCATGGCAGCTGTGCCTCAGTCTCTTCTCCCTCTAAGGGGCATATGCCAGACCACACTCCTGGACACCCTGTTCCCACAAAGTCGACACTGACCTCTCATTTTGTCTTTGGCATTTATGGGTTAATAAATCTGGAAACTACCACAGCTGCTGGTGATCTACTCTCCCAAAGTCCCTCCAGCTGATGGCTGGTCAGGGGCTGCCCTGAGGCTAAAACCACAAGCTGCCCCCAGTGTGCCACAATGGACCTTTCCTGTCCACCTGCCAGGCTGCCTTCAGAGAGAGGTTTGTTTCTCTTTGTCACTTTGTGGGTTCTGGAGCCCTAAAGTTTGTTTAGAACCATTTTTATAGGTATTTGAGTTAGTTATTGAGGGAGCATACAGAGTTTTCCTGGTTCTACACTTCCATCTTAGCTCTGCCTCCTTTTAACTTAAATTTTAAAAATTCAATTAAGATGTTTTATTAGATTACCTCTAAAAATCTCTTCCTAATCTAGAGCTATGAACCCATGACTTTATATAACTCCCTTTCACTTCTACCTGATTCCCACCAACATAAGGTGATGGGAGGTGGAGCCTATGTACCTATCACATTTCACAGAGTCCACTGCCTTCCAATGTGCAAAGAAACCAACAGACCACTAGCATACTAGGCATGTATTATGTAATTAGACACAAACTTTACACCAAAGTTCATTCTTTGCTATTACACACTGCTAATGTAGCGTTGGGGGAATGGGCAGAGAAACAAGCACGAGGAGAAGATTTAGATATCAGACGACAACTCTGAACAACATGGTCTCTATCCTTATGCCTTCTGCTCTAAAAATAAATCCTAATGCATCAAGGCATCTCCCAAACACCATGTCTATAACAGCAATCCATTACTCACTCTAATTTCACTCCACAGGGCCTATCTCCTTTCTAATCTCATTCGATAGCATACCCAGAACATGCTCTCCCAATGTGCTGATTCCTTCCTGCTATAATTCTAATAGCCCCTGTTCCTGTGTCCCAAATACCAATCAATATACATCAGCCACCAGATGACTTCCTAATGTTCCCAAACATCCCTCCCCACTAGCCCTTCCCCCCTCCAAAAAAAAAAACAAAACAAAAAACACTGTCTTTCCCCTTGGAACTATTCCCACAAAGGTAGAGATAGGAAGGAATCTTCCATGATCAGACATTCCTGCATCTCCCTCATTTCCCCTCAGTCCCTCAGTCTCAACCTCCAGAGAAGGCTTGTAATAGGATGCTTGGCTTCCTCCAAGTGGTGCCCTACAGATATCCAGGGGAGCTAGGAAAGTGAGCAGCTGCTAGCCTATACCATCTTAGTACAATTCCTTATTTTGAGTGTCAGTTAGTAAGAAAAATCTATGACTAGAAGGAGTAGGACCTCTGGTTCTGACCCCAGCTGTATTTCTGGGAAGTTTTATGTTAGATCAATCTTAATAGCCACCCTTGAAGCATCTGTCTCCACCAAGAACATATAAGCTGGGTTCGGATACAATAAAAAAGGCACATTTATGAAGCCTACATTGTCAGGAAAGGCCTCTTTTCCTTGACAATGCATTTACTGGAAAAGATGGCTTCTCCAGGTTATCCAAGAAACTGTGTAGTGTAGTAGAAAGAAGCTGGGACCAGGAATTGGGAGGCTGAAGTAATAACAACACTAATTAATCATAATAATAAAATCTCGTTATATAGCACTTTACAGATTACAAAGCAATACTTTCCCAATAATTCCTAAATCAGTGTTGGGTCATTTTTCAGTAGTGTTCCAATCTCCATGACCCCATTTGGGTTTTTCTTGCCAAAGATACTGGTGCCATTTCCATCTCTGGCTCATTTTACAGATGAGGAAACTGAGGCAAACAGGGTTAAGTGATTCACAGGGTTAGTAAGTATCTGAGGCCAAGTTTGAACTCAGGAAGGTGAGTCTTCCTGACTCCATGCCCAGCGCTCTGCACTATGGCACCACCTAACTTACGAATTACTGCTACTGAATCCATTTTACAAATGAGGGAACTAAGGTTCAGAACTTGCCCATGATCAATCAGTTAGTAAATGTTAGAATAGGAACCAGAATTTAGGGGATTTAGGTGAAAATCAAAGTACATGAATTCAAATTCCAGTTCTGTTGCACATATTTATATTCACCTCTCTGTGCCTCAGTTTCCTCACCCACAAAAGAAAGGGTTTGGAGTAAATGATCTCCCAGATTTCTTTCAGTTAGAGAGCCTTTATTCCTTAATCTTATCCTGGCTCTGCCATAAAACAACTGTATGGCCCTGAGAAAATGATATTAGTTCCCTGGGTCTCAGTTTTCCCACTTATAAAATGAGTGGGTTGGTTGAAATTTCTAAAAAAATAAAGAAAAACAAGCCTGGTTCTAACTCTTTAGTGTTCTAGAATCTAGTGATAAATACCTAGAAATTGATTCAAATGGTTGCAGGATGGATTACTAATACAAGCCAGTTCAAGATTCTACTGACTTCAAGCATAAGAAAGGAATCTATCAGATGGCTAATGGCATTATTCATACTGACATAGAAATTCACAAGATGAATAGGACATAGTAATAGCACCTAGAAGCCAGAAATTAATGGACAAATACTACATATCTCGGGAACCTTGTAAATTCTATGGATTTACTAAAACAGAGGAAGAAAAACTATACACTTAGGAAATGATGATTTTTATTTCTAATGATTTAATATAGAACTAAAAGCTGAATTCTGAAAAAAACAATAAAATCATAATATATTTTACTTTTATTCTTGAATTAGGGTTGTTTGATCTACATATCCACTCTTGCTCTTTTGTCTATGAAGGGTGACCACATGTATTTACTCTAATGCTCTTTTTTATTTTTTATAATTATTTTATAATTATTTTTTTCACATTGCTTTACAGAGACTATATATTAAGTTTCATAATGGAAGACCTTGTCTTACCTAATCTTTTTATCACTCCTAATATTTAGAACAGTGCTCTATATAAAGTGTCTTGGTCTCACAATCTCCTGAAGAGTAGGAGTAACTGTCAGAGGGCATGGGGAAAGGAGACCTTGATGGCAGGAAGTACCAGTGAAATGATCCAACATCACTGACAACCACAATGCTGATTGGAAGCAAACGATAGTGACAGAAAGATGGAGTCACAGGATCCAACCTTGAAGACCCTCAATAAAACTACACCCAAGTTAGTATGCATATCTGGACATATAAAGGTCTCTGGTGAAATGCAAAGGGGCTCTGTTGACTTTCCACAGGCTCGAGTGTGAGTTTTTCCTGCAGTCTTCATGTTCACACAAGGCCAGTTTTATGCTTAATGCCTTGTAAGAAAGTGTTTATAAGGTTTGTTGATGGTTATCTTTTAAGGAAATACAGACATTAGTAGGGACTGCTACTCAGCACAGCAGATAAAACACCTGATTTGGAATCAGGAAGACTTATCTTTCTTAGTTCAAATCTGGCCTCAGATACTTATTGTGTGATCCAGGGCAGGTCACTTAACCCCATTTGCCTCAGTTTCGTCATCTGTAAATGGAGCTGCAGAAGGAAATGGCAAAGTACTCTATTATCTTTGTAAAGAAAACACCAAATAGGGTCATGAGGAGCCAGACATGAACAGTCTGTACTGAACAGTACAGAAGAGCGTGGATATTAATATTTCCATGTATCTCCTTTGTTGGTATAGATGAGCCAGCGATGCTATGGAAGGTCTTCATATTAGACATGTTTTGTTAGGAGACTGAGTCTGATACATGGGCTACAATGATGAAAGATTAACTTCTATCACCAGTGTACCTTCCTTGATTAGGACTTAGTTACCTAGTATTAAGCTGAGTGATACACATTAGAGGCTTTACCAGAAACAATCAGAGGTTCTTTTGATTTATAGCAAAAGAAAAGATGAGACTTGTTGGTTGTGCCCACTTTTTCTGGAGTGAGCTAATTCTCTTTTTGACTGGATCTGTTATTGGGACCAACCTACTTTATGATATTAACCTGGTTTCTCAGACAAGGTTTGCTATTATAAAGAGAGAGGTTCCATGTGAAAAAATTAAATTACCTTTCTGATACCAATCAATACAAGGTCAGGATTTGAGCTAGTCTTCCTAATAGCTAATTGCCCATGGTTAAACTGACCATTGTGGTTCCACATGAGTAGAGTTAGAAGATGAGACTTTAAAGGTAGGAGAGGCAGCAGTGACCCAGAGAGCCCCATCTCTCTTCCCCAACCACTTTCTCAACTACAACATTGTGATTATTTTGTTCATTAGTACAACATAAAGTGGATAATAGCTGCATCCTCATTAGCACTTAAATATTAACCTCCTTTATTCTCTGTCTCTTTGGGGCTTTTTTGTGGGGGCAAAGTTGAATGCATGCGCTGAGTAAACTGCAGGATCTCCCCTAGGAATTGTTGTATCATTATTGGCACAAAGAAAATGCTGTAGTTTGTTTAATCAGGTATTCTTCAGGCTAGTTCATGGGATTACCCTGTACCATGTTCTCTTAATAACAATTATTCCTTTGTGAAATATTATTAATTATAGCCCCACAATGGGTTGTTGCCCCCTTAAATCTAGAGAGGGCTAGGGATTCGGGAGAAGGGAAAGAAAGTCAAAGTCTAGAGTGTTCCTAAGGCAAAAGTTTCTAATTTGTTATACGTGACAAACTCTCCAGTAAACAGAACTGAAATCAAGACACCAGCTGCTTTCACAGAATCACGGGAGTGGAAAGGTTGAAATGACTTCATTGGATATCTAATTTGACCCATATATAAAAGATTTCTCTACTGAAATATACGTGACAAACTGTCACCTAGCCTCTTGAGAAAGATCACCTCTTGAGGTGGGCCATTCCTCCTTGGGGACAGCTCCAATTGTTGCTAAGCTTTTCCTAACACCAAGTGTAAATTTGCCCCTGTGCCACCTAACCACCCCGAACTCACACTTCTTAATGTAGCCCACAATAACACCAGTTTTTTGTGCCTTCGGTGCTGACTTATATTGAACTTACCAGCCACCAAAACCCTCAGATCATTTTTTCTCCCAGAAGTGTTGTCAACCTACGCCTCTTCCATTTTATACTTGTGAAATTGATTTGTTTGTTCCCAAGTGATAGCTTTTATACTGATTCCTAAAGAATTTCAACCTCCTAGAATTAGCCTAATACTCTAGCATTCATCTTGTTAACCATTTCTTCCAATCTAGTCTCAGTTGGAACTTTGATGACCAAATGTAAGGGCAAGCAAAGTAGTACTTCGTTTTTTGTTTCAGCTATTTAAGTGCCTTTGAGCCTTCACTTTGATTGTATCAAGTCTTTATTGGAAACTTTATACATTATGTTGTCCTTAATAGGTCTAAGAGAGTTTGAGACCTTCCCTGCCCTCACCAGGCCTACCTTCATCACATGGAGCTCATGGTGGGAGGAGTTTGTCTAAAGAGAGCAACAAGAAGGAGGAAACAGGAAGGAGTGGAGCAGAGCAGAGAAAAACTTGAACAGAGCTTGGGACCAGGCAGATCTGAAAGGGAGGATGCTTATAATTTTGTCACTGTTAATCTGTATTTTCTGGGAACTGAGAGAGATAATGGTTGTGATTTTGGTGCTCTGTTGATTTGTGTTACTTTCTGTGAACTGAAAGAGAGAATATTTGTGATGTCAGCACTCTGTAGCACTCTGTTGGTCTGTCAGACAAAAGCACCCTGTCTGTTGTACTTAGACAGAAGGCCTGAAAGAGTACTTTACTGCTATTACAGAAGTCCTGGGACTTTACTGTTGATTTATGTTTGATTTCTCAGACAGAAGCCTTGTCTGTTGATTTGTGTTACTTTGTCAGACAAAAAGTGAATTGAGATGACAGTGTATATAAATATTGTTGTAGCTCTGTTAAGCTTAATGTGTATAAATATTGTTGTAGCTCTATAAAACTTTGTCTTCCTAGAAAGAGAAACTTCAAAGAGGTTGGAGCAGTCCCCCTAAAATGAGGTATGAAACAGGAGTGGGAGAGCTGCCTACCTGTGAGTCCAGACAAAAATCATGTGAGTCTAGGAAAGAGTTGTGTGAATCCAGGCAAGAGCTGGAAGCAGTCAGCCATGGAGGAGGAGCCATGGGGTTTGGAAGACAGCTTTGAGTCAAGATGAAAGATAACTTGACTTGGATACTCTGTATTGACTGATGAGATTTTGACTTACTCTGACCTCCAGCAGGTGGTATTTCTACTTTCTGCTACCCCTTAAGGATGATTGGTTTAAGGATCATTGAAAGTCAACCCTGAGTCAAGATGAAAGACTTTACTTGGACATTCTGTATTGACTGAGAAGATTGCAACTTACTGACTATGCATCTAGATACTTAAAGTTATTCACAGCAGCAGTCCTCAGGAGAGCTACTCGAAATTGGCTTTACACCATGCTAAGTATTGTTGTTGAATTGTTTCAGTTGTGTCCAACTCTTCATGACCCCATTTGGGTTGTTTTGAGGTTTTTTGGCAATGATATTGGAATGACTTGCCATTTTCTTCCTCAGTCCATTTTTACAGATGAGAAAATGAGACAAACAGGGTTAACTGACTTACTCGGGGTCACACAGATAGTAAGTGTCTAAGGCTGGATTTAAACTCATGAAGATGAGTTTTCCTAATTCTAAGCCCAGTGCTCTATCCAGCTGTCCTAATATCTCTGCTTGTATCCAATTTATTGATAAAAATGGTAAATAGCACTGGGTCAAAAATCAGCCCCTCACATTATCTCACATTATTTCTCCATCTCTACTACAACTTGGTACTCATTCTTTCTTTTCTATAAGATCAAAAGATTGTGAGCTATAAGGGATCTTAGAGGCCTTACAGGCCCTCTGATTTAATACATGACGAAACTCGGGACCAGGGGGAGTTCCTCGTTGGGCGAAGCTGCGGTTGGCGATCGAGGTGTCCCGGATGGCGATGCGAGCAGCGAGGCTGGAGCCGGGCTCCGAGGGGTTCAGTGTGAGCTCTCCCCCAGAGTTTGAGTCGGAGTACGAGTTGGAGGTGGTGTCGGCATCGTCGGAGTCGTTGGAGCCGGTAGGGGAACTCGGCTCGAGGGGGAAGCGGGTGGTGCCCGGCATCATATACCTGGGCCATATCCCGACGTGCTTCCGGCCCCTGCACGTGCGGAACCTGCTCACCATCCACGGCGAGATAGGCCGAGTCTTCTTCCAGCCAGAGGATCGATTGGGCCGAAGGAAGAAGGTGCCCACCATGGCGGGGGGCTGCCGCCTAGGCCAGGGCTACACCGAGGGCTGGGTGGAGTTCCGGGACAAGCGGGTGGCCAAGCTGGTGGTGGCCAGCCTGCACAACACGCCCATGGGCGCCCAGCGCCGAAGCCCCTTCTGCTGTGACCTGTGGAACCTGAAGTACTTGCATCGATTCAAGTGGAGCCATCTGAGTGAGCACCTGGCCTATGAGCGCCAGGTCCGGCAGCAGCAAGTTCAAGCAGAGATCTCTCAGGCCAAGCGGGAAGCAGACTTTTACCTGCAGAGCGTGGAGAAGAGCAAACATTTCCTGAAGAACGCAGAAGCAGTGTTGGCTGCTTGTGGGGGGAGACCAGTGGTCCAAGGGAAGAGCTGGGGCTTCAGCCAGCACCCCACGGAGCTGGAGATCAGAAAACATAGAGAGATTCAGGCTCGCCAGGGCAGGGAACAGATACACGAGTTTACCAAGGAGGCCCAGCCAAATGAGCCTTTGCTGACCAAAATTTACCATTCTGGGGCCTGAGTTTCCCTGAAACTGACTTTAATGACCTTAGCCTGACTAGCTAGTACAAAGGGGCCTGAAAGGGTTGTGGAAATCTAACTCAGATCTGGATTCATTCTCTGCCCAATGGCAGCTTCCTAGCAACTGGTTTGCCTTGATAACTAAAAGATAAAATCTTAATTTTCAAGTAACAATGAAGTGTTGCAGTAGAAAAAAAAAAAACAAAAACAAAAGCAAAAAACAACAACAACAACAACAAAGCTCAGGACCAGGAAAAGCAAATGATTTGCCCAAGTCATATTCATTTTAAGTGACAAAGCCCAGTACCACGGCTCAAAATCTAATGCACTCTTCTTTATATCATAACTAATTTCAGCTTTCTTTAAACTATTGTGCTATGTGGTGACTAGAACATTAGACTTGGAACAGGCAATTTGGGTTCTAGGCCTAGTTCCCTCATTTGGAAATTTGATATCACTTTCCTCATTCTAGATTAGAGGTTATTACTTAGTTGAGGATAGTGCCTGGAAGATAGTAGGCATTTAATAAATATTAAATGGATTGGATTGGGTTGTTTCTTAACTTGAGATATGTGAATTTTTTAAAATGTGGATAACTATTTCAATATAATTGGTTTTCTTTGTTATCTTTTGTATTTTGTTTCTATATTAAAACAGCTAAGTGGCCCAGTGGGTGGAGTGCTGCATTTAGAGTTTGGACCGATGAGTTCAAATCCTGTGAGACTCTAAGAAACTTATTTAACATTCTCCACTCCTAATACGCAAAATAAAGATAATAATAGCACCTGCCTCACCAGATTGTCCTGAGGATTAAATGAGGTAATATACATAAAGCACTTTGTCAAACTTAAAGTTTTATTAAAATGTTAGCTATTAATTATTTAATACATTTTTCTGGAAAAGGATCCAGAAGTTTCATCAGACCACCAAAGTGGTCATGACATACAAAAAAAAAAAAAAGTGGGGGGTTAAGAATTCCTGGGCTAGAAGATTTCCAGCTCTAAGATGATCATAATTGTAATAGTACCTTGCATTTAGATAGTGCCTACCATGTGCCAGGCATTGTGCAAGAGCTTTAAAAATACTATCTCAGTTGATTTTCAATATAATCCTGGGAGTTAGGTACTATTATTTATTTTACAGCTGAGAAAACTGAGGGAAACAGAGGTTATATAGTTCTACAGTTTTAAGACCCAGAACCTTGCATGATAACCTCATCCTATTGCCAAATCCAGTACCTGCAATCCAAAGTACTTCTTGGAGGAGTGGAATCATGATAGCAGGGTGGCTGCCTTTGCTAAAATTGACATCCTTCAAACTCACAATCTGTATTGATTCCATAGCAGGGAACTGGGTAGTCATGAGTCACGAAAGGATATTCTGAGTTAAGAATCTCCAGGTCAGGATTTTTGTTACATCATCATACCCCTGCTATCCAGAATACCCTATTTCAGGGAACATCTCAAGAAAAAAAAGTCCCCTTTAAGGACCATTCCATTTTTCGAACACTGAAAATATGAATATTTTCCTTTTCTTTCCTCCTCTGCAGTTCAGTACTCTTCTCCCTTTTCCCATTTAAGAAGTGATGATTACTTTTCCCCTGTGTTTTCTAATGAGGGCAAATTTTTACCTCAAGTAATTTTAACTTTGTTTCTCTTCTAGCAATCATTAGTGCCAGTTCATTTCCTAGAAGTTGGCCCTGCAAATGTGTTTGTAGTAGAGACAGTAAAAGTTTATTCACCCCTCCCTGTGTGTCAATGCTGAGTGAGTTCTCTTATTGCCTCTCCCATCCCTACCAATAATGTCCTGATTCTGAATGATGGGAAAGCAGTCCTGGCTGATCTGGGAAAACCCTGCCTTCTTAACCCTGGGAGTATTCCCAGGGACAGAAAGGATAGTAGCAGAATAGAGATATTTAGAACCTAAATGGAGTCCCCAGAAACATGGAAGATGTTGAACTCGTGTGGGAGGTTGGTCAGCTGGGTCTTAGGGCAGAAAAGCCATTAGACTAAGTGATTTTGACTTAAACCAGTATTAAGCATGGATATTTGCTAGAAGGTATTAAGGATAAATGTGTTTCTAACCTTTGGACATATTTCTAGGATTCCAGAAATGAACAAAATTGTAACTTGAGGGAGAAATATGTAGTGGAATCCCTTCTTAGGCAATTTAATTTAATAAGCTTTCATTTAAGTGCCTACTGTGTGCAAGTCACTGTACTTTACAGAGGACATGAGGACAAGAGCAAAACTAATCTGTTCTCAAGGAAGCTATATTCTACTGGGAAGATACTAAAGATTATAGATTAAGTAGAAAACATTGTAAATTTCTTTTTCAAATAAAATTTATTTATTTTTAGTTTTCAACATTCATTTTCAAAAGATTTTGAGTTACAAATTTTTTTCTCACCATCTTTCCCCTGCCCCCACCCCAAAAGAGCAAGCCTACTGAATACCCCAATCTGTTCTCTCTTATATCCTCCCCTTTAACCCCCCCCCCCCCACATCTTTCTAGTGGGTCAAGATGGGTTTCTATACCACAGTACCTGTATATCTTATTTCCCAGTCGCATGTAAAAAATTTTTTTTAAACATTTGTTTTTAAAACTTTGAGTTCCAGATTCTTTCCCTTCTTCCCTCCTCACCCACCCCCACTGAGAAGATAAGCAATTCAATATAGGTTATACATGTGCAGTTATCCAAATAGTAGTTATTGTGAAAGACTAACTATATTTCCCTCCCTCCTATCCTTCCCCCCACTTATTCTATTTTCTCCTTTGACCCTATCCTTTTCCAAAAATGTTTCCTTCTCACTACCTTCTCCCCCAATCTGTCCTCCCTTCTATCATCCCCCCTCTTATCCCCTGTCCCCTATTTTCCTGTAGGGTAAGATACCCAATTGAGTGTGTATGTTATTCCATCCTTAAGCCAACTTCAATAAGAATCAGATTGTCCCATTCCCTTTCACCTTCCTTCTCTTCCCCTCCATTGTAAGAGTGTTCTCTTGTCTCTTTTATATGAGATAATTTACCCTAATCTATCTCTCCCTTTCTCACCTCTTAACTTTATTTTTTAGATATCATCCCTTCACATTCAACTCATCTTGTGCCCTCTATGTATATATGAATATACATATGCCCACACTCACATACATATTTCTAAACACATATACCCTCCTATACATATGTATGAGAAGAGTCTTACTGAGAAGAGTCTTATGTGTTACAATTATCATTTTTCCATGAAGGAATGTAAATAGTTCAACTTTAATAAGCTCCTTATGATTTCTTTTTCCTGCTTGCCTTTTCACAATGCTCTTGCTTCTTGTATTTGAAAGTCAAATTTTCTGTTCAGCTCTGGTTTTTTCATCAAGAATGCTTGAAAATCGGGGCGGCTAGGTGGCGCAGTGAGTAAAGCGTCGGCCCTGGAGTCAGAAGGACCTGAGTTCGGATCCGGCCTCAGACACTTAATGCACACAAACAAAAATAAAGCCTAGCCGTGTGACCTTGGGCAAGTTACTTAACCCCAACTGCCCACCAAAAAAAAAAAAAAAAGAATGCTTGAAAATCTTCTATTTCATTGAATTACCATATTTTTCTCCATAGCATTATACTCAGTTTTGCTGGGTAGGTGATTCTTGGTTTTAGTCCTAGCTCCTTTGACCTCCAGAATATCATATTCCAAGCCCTTAGATCCCTTAATGTAGAAGTTGTTAGGTCTTGTGTTATCCTGATTGTGTTTCCACAATACTCAAATTGTTTCTTCCTGACTGCTTGCAATATTTTCTCCTTGACCTGGGAACTCTGGAATTTGGCTGTAATATTCATAGGAGTTTTCTTTTTGGGATATTTTTCAAGAGGCTCCCAGCTTCATGTGATAGACTCTTCCTGTCCACCTGCCAGGCTGCCTTCAGCAGGAAATTTATTTCCTTCTGTCACTTTGTGGGTTCTGTAACTCTAAAGTTTGTTTAGAGTCTTTTTTTTTTTACATGTATTGGAAGTGATTGGAGCAAGAGACCTTACCAAGTTTGTGCTTCTACTCTGCCATCTTGGTTCCACCCTGAAAACATTGAAATTTCAAACAGAAAACTGGGGGTGAGGGGCATCTGCAAAGGTCTTGTGCAGAAGGTGACATGAGTTGTTCTTTGAAGGAAACTTGGAATTCTATGAAGTAGAAATGAAGAAGTTTGGCACATCAAACATGGAGGACCATGTGAGCAAAGGAAATTGTATATGTGAAAAAAATGTCGTGAAGGGAATCACCTGGCAAGCCAGTTTGACCAAAACCAGAAATATTAATGTCTCTATGGACTTCTCTTCTATGATACAATTTTGAAATTTTACACAATTACTAGATTATTGGTTCTTATATATTTGTATAGTCTAGCTATCTAAATAGCAATTGAAGACTGATACACAGTTTTGTGTAGTTTTCATGTTCAATTCTTTGTACAGTGATGCCAAAGCTAATGAAACATATTTTGTCAGTAAAAAAAAAAAAATGAAAAACAAAACAAAACACTTCAGAGACTATCTTAGAAACCTAAAATCATAGATCAGATCTAAGGTTGGAAGTGACCTTAGAGGCCATCTAGATCAACCCTGCTATTATGCAAGTGAGGAAACTGGCATCATTTTAATCACAAAATATTTTTCCTAACAAAAAGAATTGGTGTCTGACTCATCTTCTTTAGTCCCAGTATAGGGTTTCTTAATCTGCATTCCATGGACACCTAAATCCATAGACAAATTTCAGGAAAAATGTGAACTTGAATGGGGAAAATATTATACCTTTATTTCAATATAAGTGGTTTCCCTTTGTATCCCCATCTATTTTATTTTATGCATTTAAACAAAGTTTTCTGAAAAGAGTTCTCCATATTGTCAAAACTATTCATAACACAAAACAGAGGAATGCTCCCTGTTCTGGTCATATTTTGTGTGTGTTGCCCAAATCTTTCTCTCCGATTCCAAAAATATTTGAAGATATACTGTGCAAAATGCTAGACGAAGACATTATTTTTGTAATTATTATTTAGAATCCAAATGTATGCCTGATAAGATAATTGGGACTAAACTCTAATGATTTGGGTTAAGAATTGAGTGCAAGAAGGACAAGGGTTTCTCCCAGGAGAAGGGAGCACTGGAAAATTTCCTTTAGTGACAGAACTGGTCTTTGGCTAGGAGACAACCCTCTAAGAACAGCAAGAGATCAATGAAACATACCTTCAGTGTGATGCTGCTCAGAATAGGGGGAAAAACTGTGATGAGAACTGCTGATCCACTGTCATGGGTTGATAGCTGCAGAAAAGCTATAGACAGAGGAAGGAGAGATATGATCCATATGGCCAGAGGAATAGTTGAAAGAAATAATGGTGAAGACTGAGCTGATGTCTCATTAAAAGTCAAGAAGAGGGGAGCAACATTAGAGATTCCTCTGATTGGGAGCCTATGCAAGGCATGATGGTAAGAGATAAGGACTCTTATGGGCAACCTGGGAGGGTTACTCACTGGCTAGTAGCTTAATTCCTAGGAGTTCCTATAGACCCAATTTGTTTTATTTTCTGGGTGGAGGTAGTGAGCAAGAAAAATGATTAATCTCCCCAAGGGTAACCTTCTGACAAAAGTTGAGACCCTTAGACACTAAGATTACATGTTATACAATCAAAGCATTTAGAACTGGGAGGTCCCTCTGGTACCATCTAGTCCACCTCCCTCATTTTAGCAATGGAAAACAACAACAACAAAGGCCTATTTTGTAAAGTGATTCGCTCAAACCTAAGCCCATAAACTCAGTGATCTTATCACTATACTATGCTAAAGACTATCTGAATAAATGAATGATTGAAGGAAAAGCATTTCTTATCAAAAACTCTTTGTAAACTGGCCTTGATGCTAAGCACTGTGGATGCAAATACAAGATTGTAATTGCCCTTTTATATTCTAAACAGGGAAAAGTAAAAACTCTTGAGGGACTGGGGTCCAAGAAGGGTTGATTTGATTTATAAAATTATGGGGATATCCAGTGAATATAATCATATGGCAAGTGAATGAGTCAGTTTTCTGGGAATGGTAACCTTGCTAGGATTACTGTTACTAGAGAAAAATTTAAAAGCCTGTGGAGATAGGGAGAGGGCATGGCAGAAGGATGGGTGGAGAACATTGCAGTGGGTCTGAAGTTCTTACTAGAGTCCCACTGACTAACTTAATTTGGCCCTTAGCAAAACATGGGCTTCTTTATTCCTGTATCTCAGAGTATAATCTTTTCTCTTGTGGTGGAAGAAGGAGGAAGTTAGCCTTTCAGAGTTTCTGAAGATTCAAGTTAAAACATTAGAACTGTGATTATTGCTAAGATTTTTGCAGCTGCTTAGTGGGTGCAGGGTTGTGGTTGTTTTTTTGTTGTTGTTGTTGGGTTTTTTTTTTTTATTCTTCCCATGAGGAATGGGGATTTTACATCATACATTATCCCCACAGTGACCCAATTCAATCAAAACCCTGAAATTTGTTACAAAAAATAAGCCGCTCAGAACAATGAAATAAAGCATTGGTTCCAAATACAACTTCTTCTAATCTCTCAACCAACAAAAGCTAAGGTAATGGACAGAATTTAAAAGTGAAGTGGACTCTCCATTTCCTAAACCATCTTTTCACAACCTACCTAAGACCTCCTGAATCCTACAGAAAAAAACAAAAACAAACAAACACCTTTATTTAAGGATAAACCTCAGATATCTATATTAAAAAATCAGGTAATTTTTTTCTGGGGCAAAAAGATGAGTTTTGTTTGTTTGTTTGTTTTGGTTTGGTTTATTAAGTAGTGAGAGAATGAATTAGAGATAACGAAAGTGAGTATAAGGGAATGGCAAGAATAGCTGATTTCATTAGAATCTACCAAGTTCATCTTGGTATTTTTCCCTTTACCTCAATTTTTTACTTTCTCTCTGTCTCTGTCTCTATCTCTGTCTCTTTCTCTCTCTGTCTCTCTCTGTCTTTGTCTATCTCTCTGTCTCTGTCTCTTTCTCTCTGTCTCTGTCTCTGTCTCTCTCTCTCTTTCTCTCTCTCTCCCCCCTCCCACCATTGCAGCCTCAATCCTGAGGGAAATGTTAACGTAAAAGACAGAAGAAAGTAATAAATCTTACAGTCGCAGGGAAAAGGAAGGAAGAATCTGAAGGCAGGGAAATAGATGAGACATTGAAACTTAGACCTTATAAAGTTCAATTTATCCAGTTCTATCATCTCCTAGGTGCTGAGCTGACTAACTGCTGGGGGCATCAATGAAAAAGGAAATGAGCCCTGCCCTCAAAAAACTTCTATTCCACTTGGAGAAATAACAAGTATACAGATGTAAATAAGTACAAAATAATTTATTTGGAAAAATAATAATGACAACAACAATGATAATAATATAATTTATAAAGCATCTACTCGATACTGTGCTAAGCATTTTACAAATGTTATCTCATTTGATCTTCATAACAACCCAAGGAGGAAGGGATCAATGGCTTGGGATCCATTATCATTATCATGAGCTCAGATTCATTTCAAAAGGAATCTTTGCCAAATTGTACATGATGACGGTATTGCCTTTTTCTCGTTACTGATGACAAAGTAGATGAGATTAGAATGATTGCTCTGCACAGACTCTCTCCTCTGTTTCCCCAACCCCTCAACCTTTTTGTTTTTCTGTGATAGAGCTGCTTAGCAAGGGACATGATAATCTTAGATAAGATAATTTAAATGAAAATAAGTTTAAAAGAAAAACTAAGTAATATATTTCAACTAACAACTCTAATATATAACCAAAGTGACTAAAAATTGATCACCACTAGACACTGTCATCATATCAAAGTTCCCTAATCCATGTTTTATTTTGTTCAACTTCTTGATAGACCATAAAACTGGAGGACAAGATAAGATGATAGTTGACATGTCAATTTATGATTTGTTTCTTGAAAATATCAAAGAGCAAATGTCCATATTTGCTAATTCAAGTCAAGTCAAAGAACATTTATTAAACTTATTGGATATTGATAAGCTCTGGGAAGATATAAAATTTAGGTAAGAAAGATTTTTATCTTTCCCTAAGGAGCTGATAATCTAAAAAAGAGAAAGATAGCTGCACAGGTAATGATATCAATGCCCAATACTATAGCAGAAAGTCATTATGATATCTCAGACAGAGTATTGAATTTTAACTCAGGAACATAAAATCAAATCCAACCTCAGACACTTGTCAGTTTTGTGACCCCAATGAAGTCACTTAGCCTTTCTGAGACTCAGTTTTCTTATTTACAAAATGGAGAGAGTAGCATGTAATTCACAGGGTTGTTGCATCAAATGAGATATATAAGCAAAACCCTCTGAAAATCTTCTGTATAAATGTCTGTTATTATTGTTATATCATATAAGAAATGCATTAAAAATTGCCAACGACTTCAGTAAAACCTAGAAAGACTTATATGAACTGATACTGAGTGAGGGGAGCAGAACCAGGAAAACATTGCACACAGTTAGGACCACATTGTGTGATGTCTAACTTTGATAGACTTGGCTCTTCTCTGCAATGCAAATTTCTAAGACAACTCCAAAAGGCTCATGAGGGAAAATGCTATCCACTTTCAGAGAAAGAATTATAGAGTCTGAATGCAGATTGAAGCATACTATTTGCTCTTTGTCTCTCTTTTTTGTTTTGTTTTTTCATGGTTCATTCCATTGGTTATAATTCTTATTTACAACATGATTAATGTGAAAATGTTTAATCTGAATGTATATGTAGAGCCTATATCAGATTGCATTGGGGAGGGGCCAAGAGAGCAAGGGGGAGAAAAATTAAAACTCAAAAGCTTGTGAAACTAAATATTGTAAATTAAGAATAAATAAGTCTCTCTCTCTCTCTCTCTCTCTCTCTCTCTCTCTCTCTCTCTCTCTCTCTCTCTCTCTCTCTCTCTCCTTCTTTCTCATATATATATTTTAAAGTTTCCAAGCTAAGTGCTATGTGGAGTTTAGTGGAAACCCACAGGACCAATAGCATGTGTTTCCAGTTTTTGTACAAATTACAGAAAGTAAAGACAAGTTGGACTAGTTAGCCTCTGAGTTAACAAAACCTGTCTTAAAGTCCCAACTCTGACACATACCAATTCTTAGATGCTGGCAAGTCAGTACCCAAAGACAGCTCTCTGACTATCAGACTGACAAGTGAAACTACTGTCTAGATGAGCTTAGGTAGAGGGAGGTTTTGTTGTTGGTTCTTTTGTTTTGTTTTGTTTGTTCTTGTTTTTACCACTGAGATCACTATAGGATGAAAGTGTGGGTCAAGGGAAACAAAAAAGTGGATGGAATCAGAATGTTTAGTTCCTACTGCGAAATTTTATTCCCCAAAATAGAATTCCCCTTAAAAGCAGATTTTTTCTTTCTTTCTAAACAATCATTCCTAGATTGCCCCTAATAATTTACTAATGGAAGAAATAATAAATACAAGTAAATAAATCAAATATTCAGGAGTTTTGTCTATTTTTATAAATGATCAAAATGCAGTTAAGGAAGGGAGGGTGGTATTGGTGGAGAAAAAAAAATGACATTAACCTGTGTAGATAATTGGGAACTTTTTTTCTGAATTATAGAAGGCCATTATATTAGTGCAATTCCTTCCTTTAAAAAAAATCATAGGGGCAGTTGGGGGGGGTGGGGCGCAGTGAACAAAGCACCAGCCCAAAGTCAGGAGCCCTCCAAAATCTAGCCTAAGACACTTAACACTAACTAGCTGTGTGACCTTGGACAAGTCACTTAACCCCAATCCCCATGCCTTCCCCCCTCCAAAAAGGTATAAAAAAATAATATAATGACAAAACAGAAACAAGAGTTTTATTTTTGGTCCTGACTCTCACATGTCACATTTTCTTGGGAAATTGATTTTATGTCCTCTTGCTTAATTCAACTACTGGAAGACTGAAAAAATTAAATAGTTTTTTGAATGATTCTAAGGACTGAAAGCCTGTGAAATGCTCCAAGAAGTGCTATTCATATGTTAATCAAATAAAAAAGCCTTATTACATAAGTTAATGCTATAAAGAGATTACCTCTTATTTTAAACCATTGTCACTTCAGAGAACAACACACAAATGACAAAATACTTATTTTTTAAAATTGCAAACCTGAGAAATGTGAGAGTGTGATATGGTGAAATATCAATTTCCTGGAACTAAGGAGACATTATATCTAGTCATGGCTTTGCTCCTAATAAGCTATATTACCTTGGGAAAGTTAGTGGCCCTCTCTGAGCCTCAGGTTACTTATCTGTAAAGTAAAGGGAGTTGACTAGACAGTTATTGACTCTGTGGATCAAACCCTTTTTCCCCCAAAATTCTTTTCCTCTAACTATGTTTATTGGAGTTCACTTGACCCATACATGAATGTATGGAGTCATCTACAATCATGCTGATTGCCACTGCCACATGCATTGCCACATGCCACTGGACTAAGATGGCTCCAGAGGATTGAGACTGGGGCTCTCCCTCACTTAAATCCAATTCACTTGCTGTTGTCATTGACCTTCTTCAATGTGGGAAAAGAAGGGAGGAATTTTGTTTTAACCTAATTAAAAGTGCTCCTATCTTTGAAAGCAGAATATGGGTCAGAGGTGACTGGTTTTAATCAGAACTGTGATCTAGCAGGGCCAGGCTTCTGATCAGGTAGGGAGTTAGAGACTTGTATGCATGCTTGAGAGCTGTTTGAGGGAAGCATGACATGACAGTTCCTGAGGTTGCACCTAACCAAGGGAGAACAAGGTGGGAAATTCTAATGGAAACAGTATGAAAGGGCTCACATTTGTCTGACTCACTGCACTCCCATAAGGGAGTTACCCATTTGTTCAGAAAGAATAAATGCAAAATAAATGTAATGAAAACTTTCTTGACTTTCCAATGAATATTATTTATTCCTAGACTAAGAATATTTCTCACATTCAAGAATGAAGGATAAACAACAACCTGTGAGTAGCATGAGCTGCCCCACTGGGGATACAACTGGCAGTTCCAGTTGGGCAATGCAGCTCCTTCCTTCCTTTTATCTTTCTCTTTCCCTTTCCTTTCCTCCTTCTTGTCCCTTTGTCCAGATAGGATGTCATACCCTTATCTGCAGGTGCTAGGCCAAAAGGAATGTAAATTTTGATCACTGAAGCCTCTCTAGATAAGTTGGTGTTTATAGGCTAGATTCTTTTCTTGTGCACTACACCTTAGTGCAATTTTAACTATTAGTAACTTAAGTAGAAATGCTACAAACTTACAAAAAAAAATGTTTTAAAGAATAAATAGTAGAATTTTTGAAAAAAATGTGTTTTTTTAATATTCAACATAACCTCAGCCTTCTGTTATACATTACTTCAGACAATTTTTGAATTTTTGAAAAATTTGATCAGTTGCTGCTCAGTGACTGAGAGAAATGAATTTGGGATTTTTGTCTTAAGATGATCCAAAGAATAAATATCTGATGCACGCATCACCATTTTGTTATGACCCCACAAGGAAAAGCCTAATGGAGGAAGAGCCGAGACAGAAAACATCTTCTACTGAAGGAATCTAAATAATTAAACTTCCAAATGATGCCATTTTAAGATTGTAGATTTAATACTGCTGACCTAACAAATTGAAAATCAAAAGAGAGATTAATAGTAGTGAAAGTAATAAATAATAAAGTAATAATAACTAATAAATAAAAAGGAGTTGGCTTTATGAAAAGAAATCAATAAATAGATAAACCATTGGTTAATTTGGTTTCTAGAAAAAGAAAGAATAAAATCAAATTACCAGTATCAAAAATGGAAAGGTTGGATTTGCTACCAGTGAAGAGGAAATTAAAGCAATTATTTGGAGATTTTTGCCTAATAATTTGCTAATAAATCTGACAATCTAAGTGAAATGGATAGATATTTACAAAAATATGAATTGTCCAGATTAACAGAAAAGGAGGAAGACTATTTAAATGATCCTGTTTTTTTTTTTTTTTAAAAAGGAATTAAATAAACCATTAATGAGCTCCCTAGGAAAAAAAATCCACAGGACCAGATGAATTCATAAGTGAATTCTGCCAAACATAAAAAGAACAATTAATTCCAATGCTATGTGAACTACATGGAAAAACAGGGAAAGGAGTCCTACCAATTTCTTTTATGAAATAAATATTATGATGATATCTAAACCAGAAAGATTAAAAACAGAGAAAGACTATAGACTAATTTTCCTAATGAATATTGATACAAAAATTTTTTAAAAAAAGTACTAGAGGGGCAGCTAGGTGGCGCAGTGAGTAGTGTCAGCCCTGGAGTCAAAAGGACCTGAGTTTGGATCCGGCCTCAGGCACTTAACGCACACACAAACAAAAACCTAGCCCTGTGACCTTGGGCAAATTACTTAATCCCAATTGCCCTCCAAAAAGCAAAAAAAAAAAAAAAAAAAAAGTGAGAATAATGAATAATAAATAAATAATAAATAAATGTTTACATAAAAAAATTCTAGAAAGGAGATTACAGAAATATATCACAAAGATCATACACTACGAGCAAGTAGGATTTACACCAGGAATGCAGGACTTTTTCAATATTAGGAAAACTATCAAAATAATTGACCATATAAATAATAAAACCAATAAAAATCATGATTATCTCAGAAAGCTTTTGACAAAATATAACCATTTCTATTAAAAAACTCTATAAAGCATAGGAATAAATGTATCTTTCCTTAAAATTATAAGTAGCTTCTATCTACCATCAGCAAACATTATCTGCAATGGGGTTAAGATACAAACCTACCCAGTAGGATCAGGATGTCCATTATCACCACTGTTATTAACTACTATACTAGAAATGCTAGCTATAGCAATGGGAGGGAAAATAAATTAAAGGACTTAGAATGGGCAATGAGGAAACAAAACTATCACACTTTGTGGATGATATGATGGCATAGAAGAATCCCAGAGAATCAACTAAAAAAAGAATAGTTAGAATAATCAATTTCAGCAGTTTCAAGATATTAAAAAAACATATAAACCATCAACTTTTCTATATATTACTGAGAAATACTAGCAGCTAGAGATAGAAAGAAAAATATTTAACATAACTGCAGACAATATAAAATCCTTTAAAGTTTACCTGTCCCCCCCCCAAAAAAAAATCAGGAACAAACTAAAAACAAAAAACAAAAACAACCACTTTTCACACAAATAAAATAAGATAAAGTAAAATAAGATTTAAACAATTAGAAAAAATGTCATTTAATCATGGATAGGCCAAGTCTGTATAATAAAAAGGACAATTCTACCTAAATCAATATACTTATACAGTGCCATACCAATACGACTACCATAAAAGTATTTTATAGAGAAAAAAAAATCGCAACAAAATTCATCTGGAAGAACAATAATATCAGGGGAATTAAAGAAAAAAAATGAAGGTAGCCTAGCTGGATATCAAACTATATTATAAAGAAATAATCATCATAACAATCTAATACTATTTAAGAAATCTTTCTCTGTTCTATCATTCCATCAGCATCATTGCTCTGGCTTCAATTTCCTCATTTCACATTCTTGACTATATTAACCATTCACTGCCTTACTCTCTTTAACTCTTATCCAAACTCTTCTAAACTTCACCCCATTTTCAGTAGGAGGAATATTCCAACTTTTCCCTCATGCTAGTTAGTTTATTTTGTTCCTTGAGTGGTATCAAGACCATTCTCATGATTTGCTTGTTTCAGCAGACTAGAATTTTAAACTATTGACATCACTTCCTTAGTTGTCTGGTTGGTTGGCTGTCTACCTTCATTCTCAAAGAGGACCAAAATGTCATCACTATGCTAAAATCAATTTTCAATGTGCTTGACTATGACTGATCACTAGTTCTGAATGCTCTACCACAGGTCAGGCACAAATAGCCCACATGAACATTTGAGGTAGATATTCTAAATTTGCACATCGTGCATTTCCTTTGAGCTGTTTCAATTCTGCTTTGCTCATAGAACACAGCAGTTTCTCTGATATGGGCACCCCATGCCAAGTGGCATGCTACACAATCAATTCCAAAGTTCTTGAGAGAGACCTTGAGAGTGTCCTTTTGTTGCTTCTTCTGACCACCATGTGAATGCTTGCCCTGCTTGCTTCCATAAAATAGTCTTTTTGGCAAGCATACATTTTACATTTGAACAATATGGCCAGACCACTGTAGCAGCAACTGCACTGGCATACCCAGGATGGCAGCTAGCACAGGTTCTTAGATCTGCTTTACTAGTTAAGGTAGCCATTCAAGGAGTCAACAACCTTTTTAATAACATTTGTTATTTCAGGGAAAAAATCAGCACCCTGAACTTCAGAGAAAATCTAAACAAAGAAAACAGAAAAAGCAAGCAGAGAAATTAAGACAAACAGACAGGGCTTCTAACTGTCTAAGAAATTAGCACAGGTCAACATACTGATCCAAGAGAGAGAAACAAACATCTGGATTTTTCAAAGCCAGGGGGCTCCTTAATAGCTACCCAGAATCCCATCTAGTCAAATCACAAGAACACTCTACCAGTGAGTGAGCCCCCAACGCAAAATGCTACCTCAGAGTATATATATATATATATTCTTTTTAGAGCCAGAGGGCATCACAACCCTCATGACTCAGTGCCTAATTAGAAATTAACAAAAGCTATGGAAGTCTTCCTATAAGCAAGCTTCTCCTAGGCAAGCTTCCCTTAATGGGATGCATATGAGGCCTATTAAGTGGCATAGGGAAAATCTTATACCCCATTAACTTTACACCCAGTTGGAGTTGTGCTCTCTGAAGCAGAGTTTGAATGCTTGGTAGTTTAATTCGAGTAAGGACCTCAGTGTCTGGTACATTACCCTGCCAGGTGATCTTCAGAATCTTCCTAAGATAATTCAAATGGAAGTGATTCAATTTCCTGGCATGGTGCTGTTATACTATTCAGGTTTCACAAGCATACAACAATGAGGTCAGCACAAGACTCTGTAGACCTTCAATTTGGTAGTAAGTTTATTATCTCTTCTCTCCCATACTTTCCTTGAGAGTCTCCCAAACCTAGAGCCAGCTCTGGCAATGCATGCGTCAACCTCATTATCAATGTGTACATCTCTGGAAAGTATGCTTCCTTGGTACCTTGAAAACAAACCAACCATGAAGGTTTGCAAGCATCATCTCTGATGTTTCATTTGTTAATCTTAGTGGATAATTCAGGAAAGGGAGGTCTGTTAGCTGAATCTCCTTGGAGCATCTTCAATGTTATTCTGGTAGAATATCTTCTCCTTCAACCAAGTAAATTTTCTTTTTATTATCTCCAAATTATTCTGTGTATGCATGTATATAAATATATACATATACACATATATGTATATATAAATTTTCAGGTTGTCTATTCCCAGTTAGACTCTGAAATCCTTGAGAGCAGGACAGTCTTTCGACTATCTTTGTATCCACTGCACTGAGTATGGTCCCTAGAACAAAGTAAGTGCTTAATACTTGCTTATTGCCTGATTGTTAACTGTTACGTGACATTTGAGCATCTCATTTTGTTCCTTTTTTGAACATAAATCACCACGGAATTGATCTTAGTGAGACCCAGGAAAGAACAATGCAACTCACTTATCTAGGTGGAGATTACAAATGCCTGCAAAGCAGTTTTTAAAACTCAGAATGAAGCATGAAAGGCCATTGAGAAGCCAAAAGAGAGACCAAAGACTCCAGGGACACATGTATTTTATTCATAAGGGAAAAAAGAAAAGACCCTCATTCAGAGTTCATGTGATTAAGATCTAGAATTTTAGAACTGGGAAGGACCTCATCAAGACAGAAAGCAAAGCAATTCATGGGATTAACCATTTTTTTATTTAGAACACTGATTGTTGGAATGTACTTCACTGTGTGCAAGATAACATTTTAAGTATGCAATAACAACAAAATAGAAAATAAAACAGTCCCTGCCTCACAGTAACTTAACATTCTGTGAGAACCGTGTCAGAGGCAATAGTCACAGTGGATCTCTCCTCTCCTCAGCAGAAACAGCTCCCATCAAATGGCCTTTTGGTAGTAACAAGGATTAAAGGCACAGTCTCATTAGATGGTAATAACAGAGGCCACTGTGGGGAGCCAAGGAAGCCTGATCCAGAACTTAGATAAAAACTTTTAACAGCGTGCTTTAAATAAGAGCTCTTTGAGATGTGGCTTTTTGTTAAGCTTGCTCCCGAGTTCTTTATTATGGGTTACACGTAAAAGGATGTTACTTGAGTTCTGAGATCAATAGGCTATACCACAAGACTTTAGTTATTGAGAGCCAAAATATGTGATTCTTGGGGGTCAGTTCCTATGCAGAGGTCCTTGATGATTGTGGCTTTGGTTTCTGGCCTTAAAGCCAGCTCTTAAGAGCATACTTTGTTATGTGAATGCATATGATAGGAGTTAACTGACCTTTCCTAAGACTTTTTGCTGCATAGATAACAGGGACTTATCCAATTCTGAGCTAAGTCCAGGATATGACAGACTAAGCTATTAATAAGAGTACTTGAATCTTTGTCTGCTTGATCTTTAAAAACCTTGTTCAAAGAATCATTAAATGGAGTTCATGGGGGTGGCTAGGTGGTGCAGTGAGTAGAGCGTTGGCCCTGGAGTCAGAAGGTCCTGAGTTCGGATCCGGCCTCAGACACTTAATGCACACACAAATAAAAACCTAGCCGTGTGACCTTGGGCAAGTTACTTAACCCCAATTGCCCTCCAAAAAAAAAAAAATGGAGTTCATGGTTCTTCCTTGAACGACTCACGTGGTCTGGTCATTTCTTATTCACATCTCTAATCATGCTTAGTGCTGGACACTGAGCAGCCCATGTCAGACCACCGTGACAGAAACAAAGTAGGTGCCACCAGGAGGGTCATGTGTTATGTAGTCTCTGAAGCTGGAGCTCCCATTCTTCCAAACTAAGTAACTTTGAAAATTGGAGTAGGTACTGGGGTAGAGGTATGCCATAACTTTGAGTCAAAATCTACTTTGTCACACAGCCTAGTAATTTCCATCTATTGGGGCTAGTTCTGCTCTAAGAAATAGCGAAGAATAAGTCTCACCCTTCTTTCCACATGATACGACTTCCTCTTCACACATGGGATCATAGGATCAACACATGGTAGGGACCTTAGAGGTTGGCTAATCTAACTCCCTCATTTTACAGAGGAAACAATTCCAGTTCAGATAGTCATTGTCTGAATTTGCTCAAGTAATCAAAAACAGCTTACATACTTATCCTTCCTCAAAATAAGACCAAGGTTAACCTCTTGTATAAGAAATGTCTTGGACAGTTTCATTATTTACAAGTAAGCAGAATTGACAGAATTAACCTTAAGCAAAACTATGACTAAGGAGGTCTTCCTCATCCCTCCTCCTCACTCCCCTCAAGAATTCAGTGTCCTCCAGTTAATCTCAGAGATCCTGTAGAGACATACTTGAGGATCCCTTTCTCTACAGAATTCCCCTTTCATCTTCTGCCTATTCCATTACAATTCAAATTCCCTCATTACTTGTCTCTCAACACCAATTCACAAAACAAAGAAATGAGATAAATAATGGCTAGATTGGTATAAGGACTGGGTATTTTTTTCCCCACTGATATTTGAAATTCCTGGGTGAGCAAATTCTCTCCACAGAAAAGCTGGCAACTTCTCTGCCATTCATTGTCTTAGAGAATTGTCCAGAGCACTGAATGTTCTCTGTTTTGCCCAGGGTCACACAGTAAGGAAATGACAGAGGTAGGTCAGATTTCTATCCATTCATTTTGCCACAGGCTAAGAATGACCAATGTGTTGCCCATCCTGGAATATAAAGAAAGGACTTTCATTCACTAATTCCCCTATGGTGGCAAAGAAAGTCTGTTTGTTTAACAGGGAGGTAGGTGAGAAAGGATTCTCTATATCATACAACTATGTGGGATTGAATTTACTTCCCAAATTCAACTTCTCACAGGATCAACAGTGTGAGAGAATATTAAAAAAATGATTTTTTTTCAAAATGACAGGAATAAACTGATGTCCTTTCTTATTTCCAGAGCTTAGCATTCATTCATAAATGGGAAAAGAATGCAAGGATTATTAAATATACATATTTTATGTGTATACATACATGTACATGCATACATATACAATATAACTGTCTATGTGTGTGTACATGCCCATAAATGCATGTGTATTCCTTCTAGTGGAAGATAAAATCAGTCTCTGATTTGTCCACTGAATTTTTTCAGTGATAAAAGTAGGGAGAGATTTTGAATCTACCTAGGGAGTAACAGAAATAAACCTGACATCAGGTCTTTTGATTAAAGATTTATATGTATTTTTTACTCTATTTTCCCCTCAAGGCAGCTGGAAATAAAGATTTTTTCATACAAAATTTCAAAGATAGGTAGGTAATTCTTGTTTCTCCTAGGACCATTACATAGTTGGTAGCATTAGAAAGTCTCTGTGCACTGGTCTTAGAAGAAAGTGGTCTTCTAGCTATGACATGAACAAAAGCATCAAAGACTCATCATAGAATACTAAAATGAGAAAGGACCTTAGAGATCATCGAGTTTAGCTCTCCCGTTTTATAGATGAGGAAACAGAGGTCCAGAGAAATTAAGTGAACTGCTCATGGCTTACAACAATTAAAAAAGTCTAATTACAGTAATAGAATGAGCATAGCAATAAAATTACCCTTATGAGAGATTATGTTCACATTTCTCCCTTTAAGGTTCTCAGAACACTTTCCTCACAATTCTGAGATACTTTTTGCTAGTATTTTTATCCACAGCATCCAAAGAAAGACTCTGAAGGTAAGTAAAGTAAGTAGCCTAAGGTTACACCCATGGTAAGTGTCAGAACCCACACTGTCCCCCAAATCTTCTAAAACTAAGATCAAAGCTTTCTCCATTTTACTGTGTTGTGTTTTATTTTCTTAAGTATCAATTCACAGAAGTGCAAGCTTCCTAGTTTAAAAAAGCATTTTCTCAGAATCTTATGAGGCAAGTAGTGTGAGGGCCATTGTTCCCATATCTTAAGAAGGGGAAGCTGAAGCTTGGAGATTCATACAGCCAGCCAAAAAGAGAGGGCTCCAACACTGGTCTTACTTGAAGACTGATATTTGTTCCACTAGCCTAGTGACTTTGGTTCAAGGGATTGGACTAAAAATTCTTTAATAGTGCTTTAAGCAGTAAATAATCACAGAATATTATTGGTAGTAAATGTAGTTACGCTGGTCTGACAATAATTACTGTTGAAAGAAGTTCTTAGAACAACACCATAGACTATTGGGAACTACTCTTTTATACCATACTCCCTTTGGGACTCATTATTAAAGCATCAACCTGTCTCCAAGTAACCTTACTTTCATATTTTTCTCCCACTAAATATTTCTTGCCCTCCTCTGGGTTATATTTCTCAAGGATAATATTAGGCATGATTGGAAGGCCCACCTAACATTCACATAGCAAATGTAAGTATCTGTCACGAAAAATGGAAGCAAGGAATAATTTTTTAGTTACTTTTCTAGAACATTACTAGAGATTTCTGAATAGCACCTATGGAATGATTCTGGAGTGCCATTAGCAACTTTACAAACAATAGCACTGACTTAGGCACTATGGAACAGTCAAAGCATAATAAGTGGTCCCTATCCTCTTGTGCTTACAGAAGCTCCTATGGCAAGACTGGACTATCTTTTAGGAGGTATGTAAGTTGCTAAAGGATGCAGAGAGTTATATTTCTTTCAGGTGAGAATTGATAACACTTTTCTTTGAATCTTTTCTGGAGGGCTGGTGTTCTGCTACATTGAGAGTCAAAAAAATTCACTGAAGAAGAAAAGAGAGAGAAGAGAAAGTGCAGGGGTTAGGTTGGCAGAGGGAAGACCCTTTCCAGAAGACTTACAGATTCACTGTAGCCTTTGCCTTTCTCTGGCTCCCAGCTGGGTTTATTAAGAAAGTCACTAGAGTTACTAGATTCTGGCCAATAGGAAAAATTCTTAGAAGAATGGGGAATCATTTTGTTGTTGTTGTTGTTGAATAGGCTTATTACTAATAGTCAGTTTGATATTTAAATATTTGTCATACTAGTTGTGTACTTTATTTAAACAATCGTTCCCTAAAATAATTTTAGTGGCTTCAACAATTTGTGTTTCCCAACATGAAAGTTTAAAAAAAAAAAAAAAGAGGGTAAATCTTATCAATATTTGATTCGGATAAATTCAACTGGTTGGGAAATCAATATCCTGGCAGGGCAATCAATAGACTATCTGGGAGCTCTAAGTATTTTAGGAATTCAATTTGCATTTTAAGGTGCAAAAAAGCCTTGTGGGGAAAAGAAAATGCCCCAGTTACTAAGAGACTTCTAAATCTCCAAGGAAGAATCATTTTTCTGCCTTTGCCATCCTAGCCCTCTCTCCAACTCTCCTCTCATCCCTCCTCAGAGAGCATTTTCAAACTCCCATTGCAAGATGAGTCTTTTCTTCTTGATTAGAAGAAATATATCTGAGAATCCTTAGAGACTTATATCTCCTTGGAGGCAGTTAGTCCAACTTTATGAGTAGAGTTGTTGCATAGCTTAAGAGGTTGTTGAGGAGATAAAACATAGAATATAAAGTTTTCATATGCTGAACTGATTATACAATCAGTAAAAGATTAGTGAAGGGACAGACTGTTATAATCCTAAGCAATGAAGGCTTCATTCAGTCAAAATTTTCTACTCATTTATTAAATCTCATCTATAGACAAAGCACTGTTGGAGGCCTGGAGAAAGTACCAAGATAAACAGTACCTAGGTGTCTCTTGCCTGTCCAGCTGCATTTATTGCATTCCCACATCTACTCTCTGGATGTCTACTCCTTGCCAGCAGCCTTCTTACCCAGGACATGGCTCCATACCTCTAGCCCTGCCCTCTGATTGGTGAGACAGGTCAGACCAGCATTTCATGAGATGCCCAGGCTAGCCATGCTCATTTTACTTCTGGGCTCTGTTGCTGAATCTTTGGACTTTTCCATCTTCTTCCCAGCAACTTTGCCCTCATGATAATGCTCTTCTCACAACATACCTCTTCTGGTTTCTTGGGACCTTTTTATATGTCACTTTCACACATTAGACCATGAGTTTCTTGAACATAGAATATTACCTTCTTGGGCAAAGTGTAAAAAAATTATTTTGTTTGTATTTGCATTCCCAGCCCCTACTAGGTATTCAATAAATGCATATTCTGTTTCAATCCCCCCGTGTGTATGTGTGTGTGTGTGTGTGTGTGTGTGTGTGTGTGTGTGTGTGTCACTAAGGCCTAGCAATGGGAGTCCACGTCAAAGTTTATAGGCAGCCAACCCTTTCGAGGAAAGAAGCCCCCACTGGTATCCTTAAAAGAATATAGTAGGGGGGGCGGAGCCAAGATGGCGGAGTAGAAACAGCTCATCCAAGCCACTCTGCCCCCAGATTCCCCCCAAACTATGTAAAAGGGGACTCTGAACAACTTCTGGAGCCCCAGCACCCACAGAACGACACAGAGAAGCTAAACTCCCGCTGAGGACAGCCCAGCAGCCCTGCAGGAAGGACCACCGCAGCTGTCTGGGACCTGGCAGGGCGCAGCACACAGAGCGCAGGAGCCAAGCCGAGCCCAGGTCCACGTGAGTCGAGGTTTTAGCCCCAGGGCGGCAGAGCCAGCAGCCCGCTGGAGGAACCCCAGAACACCAGGAGCTGTGGAGACTCCAGAATTATCAACATAGACTTGCCTAGGACAAAGTAAGAGGTTAGTGTCCTATGGACTTTGGGACCAGTATTTAGGGAATGCGTCGGCTCCCTCCCCTGGGGGCTAGAAGCCTCTGAGGACAAACGCCATTTTGTAGTTTTCAGAGGCAGCTACAGCTCCCGGCCTGCAAATTTGTAGGGAGATCCAGCGATCAGTCTTGGGGGGTAATCGCTCTTGCTTTAAACTCCCTGGATCTGGATTGTGATCTAGGCTGGAAGTTGTGGGTGGGTTTACAGCTTGCCAGAAACGGAAGTTGCCCCCCAAACGTTCGGGATGAAAATTCCTCTATCTGGCCTTAAAGCCATAGTGTGGCAACAAGCCCAAAAGTCAAGTAATTAAGTGGCAACATGCCAAGGCAAAGGAAACAGAAAAATGCAACCCTAGACTCCTATTTTGGGGGCATAGAGCGGGAAAAGGACTGTGAGGTCAGAAGGCCTGCTCCAAAAGCCCCAGGGGAAAACATGAGCGGGTTGCAGGCCATAGAGGACCTTAAGAAGGACTTTAAAAATCAAATAAGAGAAGTGGAGGAAAAATTGGAAAGAGAAATGAGAAGGATGCAGGAAAAGTATGAAATGAGGGTCAACAGCCTGACTGAGGAAAACAACACCTTAAAAAATAGACTAACTCAAATGGCAAAGGAGGCCCAAAAGGGCAATGAGGAGAAGAATGCCTTAAAAAGTCGAATTTGCCAGATGGAAAAAGAATCTCAAAAGTTCACTGAGGAGATTCATTCCTTCAGAGTTCGACTGGAGCAAATGGAAGCTAATGACTTTATGAGAAATCAAGATGCTATTAAGCAGATCCAAACAAATGAAAAATTAGAAGGCAATGTGAAATATCTCATGGGAAAAACCCACTGACCTGGAAAATAGATCCAGGAGAGATGATTTAAAAATTATTGGACTACCTGAAAGCCATGATCAAAGAAAGAACCTAGAAATCACCCTTCAAGAAATTCTCAAGAAAAATTGCCCTGATGTTTTAGATCTAGAGGGCAAAATAGAGGTTGAAATTATCCACAGATCACCTCCCGAAAAAGACCCCAAAAAGAAAACTCTCAGGAATATTATAGCCAGGTTCCAGAATCCCCAGATCAAGGAGAAAATACTACAAGCAGCCAGGAAGAAACAATTTCAATATTGTGGAAACACAATCAGAATAGCCCAGGACCTGGCAGCTTCTACACTGAGGGATCGAAGGGCATGGAATATGATATTCCAGAGGGCAAAAGAACTGGGAATGAACCCAAGGGTCACCTACCCAGCAAAACTGAGTATTTTGTTTCAGGGGAAAATATGGTCATTCAGTGGAATAGAGGACTTTCTATGCCCCCAAAATAGGAGTCTAGGGTTGCATTTTTCTGTTTCCTTTGCCTTGGCATGTTGCCACTTAATTGCTTGACTTTTGGGCTTGTTGCCACACTATGGCTTTAAGGACAGCTAGAGGAATTTTCGTCCCGAACGTGTGGGGGGCAACTTCCGTTTCTGGCAAGCTGTAAACCCACCCACAACTTCCACCCTAGATCACAATCCAGATCCAGGGAGGTTAAAGCAAGAGCGATTACCCCCCAAGACTGATCGCTGGATCTCCCCACGATTTGTAGGCTGGGAGCCGGAAATGCCTCTGAAAACTACAAAATGGCGTGTCTCCTCAGCGGCTTCTAGCCCCCAGGGGAGGGAGCTGACGCATTCCCCAAATACAGGTCCCAAAGTCCATAGGACACTAACCTCTTACTTTGTCCTAGGCATGTCTATGTTGATAATTCTGGAGTCGCCACAGCTCCTGGTGTTCTGGGGTTCCTCCAGCTGGCTGCTGGCCCTGCCGCCCTGGGGCTAAAACCTCGGCTCACGCGGACCTGGGCTCGGCTCGGCTCGGCTCCTGAGCTCTGCGCTCTGTGCGCTGCCGGCTCCCAGACCGCTGCGCTGGTCCTTCCTGCAGGGCTGCTGGGCTGTCCTCAGCGGGAGGTTAGCTTCTCTGTGTCGTTCTGTGGGTGCTGGGGCTCCAGAAGTTGTTCACAGTCCTTTTTTACATAGTTTGTGGGGAATCTGGGGGCAGAGAGGCTTGGAAGAGCTGTTTCTACTCCGCCATCTTGGCTCCGCCTGGAATAGAGGACTTTCAAGCATTCTTGAGGAAAAAACCAGAATTGAATAGAAAATTTGACATCCAGACACAAGAAGCAAGAGATGCCTGAGAAGGTAATCAGGGAAAAGAAATCAAAAGGAACTTATCAAAGTTGAACTATTTACATTCCTATATGGAAAAGCAATAACTGTGATTGATGATATATTTCTCACTATGAAAATAATGGAAGAAGGGTGTGTGGTCATATGAATACATATGTGAATGTGTGTGCATATGGTTACAGTTATATATGGATAGAGGGCATAGGTTGAATTTGTTGGGAAGGGAGAATACTCAAGGGATGAAATTATGAGGTGAGAGAGGAAAGTGGCAAGAGGAGATGGGGAGAGACAGGGTAGGGTAAACTATCTCATGTAGAAGAAGCAAGGGGAAGTGGTTGCAAGGGAGGGGGAGAATAGGAAGGCAAAAAGGCAAAACCACATTCTCATTGAATTTGGTTCAGGGAGAGAATGACATACATACTAAATGGGATATCTCAACCTGCAGCAGAATAGGGGGAAGGGGGATGAGAGGAGGGATGATGTGTGGGAGGGCATCCTTGGGGGGAGGGGAGGTTGGAAGTACCCACTATAGAAGTGGGACAGGATCATGTAGGGAATGGACCAGGTGGGGGGTGTGGGATGAGTGGGAGGGAATTATAAGCAGCCTTGTACAATATATCTACTATGATAATGTTTTGCATAGCTAGACATGTACAACATATACTGAATTACTTATCTCCCCAGAGGGAATGGGTGACAAGGGAGGAAGGAAATGGATCTGAAATTCGAGGTCTTAACATTAAATGTTTCAAATATAATATATAAAAATATATAATATATATCATATATATTACATAATATATTTATATAATATATGTGATATATTATATATATTATATAATATATATTATATAATATATATTATATATATTTATAGAATATATAAAATATGTAAATATAATATATTAAAAAAAGAATAATAGGGACTGCAATGTCATGATGGCCCAGAAGTTAGGGCCAAAGGGCACCTGTAAGGAGAAGCACACCTTCATCCATGAACACAACGACAAAGTCAGAGCCATCTGTGCCACCCCAGACATTCCTTATAAGGAAAAGGGGAGTAACTGTCACCAGAGAAGAGAACTTTTGCAATTGACTGTCTGTCAACTGATCCACAACATGGTCTCAAACCAAAAGTACAAATACCAAAGCATTCCCATGACCATGAACATAATCATTGCCTGTGATGGGATGAACCCCCAGAATTTTAAAGAACATGCCTAATAATGCAGGCATCTCGTCTTCTTTCTCCTGTTTATTCTCACTATAAGGACACAGAAAAATTGATTCCAGATTGCAATGAGCATACAGAGATTATCTGGTCCACTTCCTCACTTCAAATGAAATCAATATTTGTAAAAAGTTCTTAGTGCAGTGCCTGACAAATAATAGGTCTTGTATAAATACTTATTCCTTCCCTGTCACTTCCTAAATTAATAAACTAAGGTCAAGAAACTTAAAAAAAAAAAAGAATATAGTAGAAGATCAAAAGCAGCCAAGAGCAATCATCTGTTGGCTCTGATACCTTCACAAGAGAATGTTGTAGAGGCAAAGTTTTGTATTAAATTCTTTCATTTTGAAAGTTTGAGCCTACTCTTCCTAGTGACTAAGATAGTGTAGGGGGAGAATATGCCTGCAAATATTGGAGTGGCAGAAGTGAAATCAATGCTCGCACTTACTGTTCTTGTATTTTCATAGTTAATATCTCCTTGTTTCAAAAGGAAAAAGTACATGATGTCTGTCATTAAGGAACTTATCAAAAAGCTACTATTGGATTTGAACTGCTTTGAAGGAACAGTAGGATTTGGTGATAGGGTGGGGGGAGAAACAGATAATGAATAAATTGGAAAGTCCATTCCACGAAAGAGTAAGAGGATGAAAGTAGGAATGGTTGAATAAATCATGTTCACAAGGCACTGAAGAGATGAAAATAATGAATAACAGAAGAATGTGGAACCAAGTTTAGACAGGAGTCAGATCAGTTTATGGAATACCCTGAAACAAAGGCAAGGGAATTTAAACATCAAGCAGCAAACAATCAAGAACCACTGTTAGTTTCTGGGTAGTAGTACATGCACCTGAAGAAAATATTCTTTTAGAAAGGTTGGTTGGTTGATGAGTATTATATGCATTGAAGATAAGGACACAGGAAAAGTCAGAGAGGTAAATACGGGTTGGAGAGACCGGGTGTCACTTTAACAAATCAAATGTAAGGAGGAGGCATGAGTCTAGGGAAGTGAACGTGGGAACACAGAAGAAGAGGTTTGATCGCCTCTGCTGGTTCTTGCACAGATTAAATGGTATCAAACTTTAGAATGAGGCCTTAACTTAACCTATACACATTGAAAGCCCTTAGTTCTGTGGGAAATGGACAAGGATCTTCCCCACATTTTCAAGACTTGCATAATTGGTAGGTCTTTTATACCGCAAATTAAATCAATAATTGAGAGAAAACTTAGAACTTATAGAGCCAATTCCAACTCTGGAGGTAAATTTAGCCACAAGATCAGATTTATGTGTGTACATGTGTGTATACATGCATATATGCATGTGTGTATGTGTATATATGTATATAGTACTTATTTGTGTGTATATATATAAATACATAGCTATATCTAGACAGATATATTTATAAATACAAACATATTTACATACATACATATGTGTGTATAGACATATATGCATTCAAATATATGTATGATTGTGTCCATGTGTCTGTATGAATATTATATATGTGAATATGCATCATCTATCTATCTATCTATCGATCTACCTATCTATCTGGAATTCCAGAACTACTATAACTATTTCGTAAAAGCTTCCCTGACCAGAATTTTTCTCATTGGGGAACTATCATTGGCTTTACCGAAGTTACAGAGATGGGGAAAGTTTTCACACCAAATGATTTCAAATGAGTACATTGGTGTAGGCAGTTCCCAAAAAGAAAACTTCCTCACAAATTCCATCATAAACTTTGTCACAAATCTGAAATACATCAAAGCGCAAAATAATGAATTTTGCTGACATGGCTGCATAATTCAAATTCACACATCATATTTTTATTGAACTAGAATCAATTATCACATTTTACACAACTATGAACTTGAACAGTAAAATTTAAATACATACAACCACTTTGGGGACTTGATTCATTATTTACACTAATCAAGACTTGACTGGATGGTGTAGGTCATTAAGATATAAAGTGATTTATTAATACATAGACAGACTGCTAGTATGAGTCAGTGGCAGAACTTGAATTCAGGTCTCCTTGACTCTGAGGCTAGTTCTCTAATCCTCTCTTTTTCTCTTTTTTCCTCTTATTTCTTTCCAGACTGATTATAATCAATGATAAGACAGGAAGCCTCTGCTTCCTGTGACAAAGACAGGTACACCTTGCACTTTACTCTCTTACTCCCCTTTTGTACTAAAAGACACCGTATCTTTATCACCACTTCCTACATATTTGCTAAGGATCTATGAGGATCTCCTTGTAATTACACTCTCTCAGAGGACTTGACTAAAATTTAGGCATATCTACTTTGTACTCCTTCCTTAATGTCTTCTGACTCCACCTTTGATTCAGTTTTATCATTATGAATTATGAATCACCCATTAAAGGTGGGGACACTGCTAAATTTTTTAAGTAATTGTTTTTCATTGAAAAAAATTATCGCTTTTCCACAGCAGAGCCAAGATGGCAGAGTAAAAGCTTGGTGTGAGCTTACACTCCAATCACTTCCAATATACCAAAAAAAAAAAATGATTCTAAACAAATTTTAGAGCTATAGACCCACAAAGAGACAGAGAGAAACAAATCTCCTGCTGAAGTCAGCCCAGTAGACCAACAGGAAGGGTCTAACCAACAGAGCTGGGAGCTGAGCACAGTCCTGCATGAGCCTCGAGGTTCTGGCCCCAAGGTGGCCCAACCACCACTGGCCAGAAAAGATTTCAGGAGAGTGAATCACAAGCAGTTGTGGCAGTTTCCAGACTTCTCAACCCATAAACACCAAAGACAAAGTAAAAAGTCACTGTGGAACTCTGTTGGAATGGAAGGGGGATGGAAGAGCATGTTCTATTCCACTCAAAATCTTATGGAAATGAATGTTGAAAACTAAAAATAAACAAATAGATTTAAAATGAAAGACAAAATTGTCTTCCTTCTACTTCCTTTTCCTTGGCTATGGAAAAGAAGCGACAAAATTCTTATAATAAACATTTACAGTTGAGCAAAACAAATTCCTATGCTGACCATGTTAAAAACATATATGCCTTATTGTAGACCCTGTGCCTATCACCTCTCTATCAGAAAATGGGTATTGTGCTTCCTCATAGGTCCCCTAGAATCATGGCTGGTTGCTGTGCAGATCAAAGTTCTCAAACCTGACATATATTATAAGGGAGTCATGGGGACAACTGAGCTGCCTATTCATGCATTATGTATTAACCATCCCATTTGAAAATACCAGCATTCTATTCCGTATTTCTCAGGTGTGATGGTGGTAGGACATTGAAGAACTATATAGTTATGACTAATCTTAACAAGGAAGCCAGACTAATTTTATCCACTGTGCCTGAAGCTTAAAGTAGTTTCCACTTCCATTTGTAAAGTTCTTAATTGATTTGGTGCATACACACCTGAACTACATCTCATAATATATTGACCTGTGCACTCCAGCTTCCAATTTTTACTTATGGCTAAGTCAAAAGTGAACATTAGTTTTTAAAATCATGACCTTGTTAAAATCATTCCTTCAAGCCACCAGGACTAAGCCATCATTATAGTGTTCAAACCTATTATGTATTTTTCTTAAACATGCCATTTGTCAGTGTATGTAATCCTCCTAAGAGTGAGTGACTACTTCAAGCTCTCCATCCATATTCAGACAGGCCTCTGGCTCATTCTCTTAAGAAGCTCCACCACTGCACCTTAATCTTGTCCTGCAGGCCCACTAATCTTACAGTTTAGCACAGACAGAGAGCCAGAAACATGCCAAATACTTTTCACATAGGCTTTTATTATAAGCAAGTGAGAATGAGATGACTTACATTTGCAGTGGCACATGATGTTTCTTTTTGGACCCTGATAAAGGCTTCATAATGAGGATCATCATCATTAAACACACTCCCTCCCCTGCCCCAAGTCCAACTTATCATTCATGTTTGGGTTTGGGTGGGGGGCAGGGGAGGATGGAAAGGAAAGGAAAGAAGGTAGAGTAAAGGAAGACCATGCAACATGACATTCTGTGGAAGCTTTGTGTGGCATGAGAATACTCCTTTGTTTAGCTTTTAAAGTTTTTATAACCTCCCTCCTCCTATCTTTATAATCTTCTTATACCTTAATCCATCTTTTCCCCATCCTACTTGGATCAAGTGACACTGACTTCCTTCCCGTTTCTTGAACATGAAAGAGCATTATTTCCTGCCTGAGAATCTTCACTGGCTGACCCACACCTTGAATTCTTTCAGTCTCATCTACACCTCATGACTTTCCTGGCTTATTTCAAGTCCAAATCAAATTCCTACTTAATATAAAGGAACCTTTTTCCACTCACTTCTCTTTTTAAACCATCATTTTATCCAACTGCAAAAAGCAATTATTTGATCTATCTGTGCAATAATTTGAAGAATATCAAATATAAAAGGATAGCAGCAGAATAACACCTTGTCTTCAACAATTTTTTATTAGCTCTCCATTTAAAAATGAGAAAAAAATTGATAATAATAATTAAATATATAAACTAATATAGCAACTCATAGTGGTAAATGCTATTATTCTACCCATTTTATAGATGAAGAAACTAAGATTGAGAAGTTAAATTGCTTGGTCAGTTAAAGACCTAGGGGGATGTGTGAAGCACAACCCAAACTTCCTGACTTTGAGGATAGCTAAACAGATAAAGTTTATATTTTGCACAGCTCAGCATTTTACTATCTGCTCTGTCTCAATACCTACAGTACTTTAAGGTTTACAAAATATTATTTTAAATAACCATATTTACTGCAAAGGACCTGTAAAAGAAGGTACTATCTGCACCCAGAGAAAGAACTAATAAAAAGTACTGATCTCTAGGTTGGGGAGGAGAAGGGAAGAGAAAAATGAAAAAAATATATATTTATATGATGACCTTATTATATAATTAAAAGGAATAGCAAATTGTGTGTAACAGATTTGCAGTTTAATGTGCAATCATTTTTTTATTCTACTATGCTATGGAAATGCTTATTTTATTTCATAAATTAAAAATAAAAATTTAAAAACAAACAAAAATAAACAGAGTAAGGGGTACAAGTATCATTCCAATTTTAGAGATATGAAAACTAGATCTCAAACAAGGTAATGATATACTTTTGTGTAATACCAAGCAAAGGCAACTTCCCAAGGTTCAAATACCAGCATAGTTGCTCTCCATGTTATTCAGTGACAGACTAAGAACAGAGAAAATCAAAATACAGCATTCACCAAATGTAATTCAATAATTTCCAAGCACTACTCCACCCCTGGGAAGTAGATTCAGTCAGTCAATCCCAAAGACCCTCTTTTTAAATGGAGATTAGTTTCCAATCATAAACAAAGTACATTCTTCTGGCCAATCACAGAGCACAAAAAAAGTCAAAAGTTTCCCACCCCTGGATCACAACTGAATTACAATTATCATCAGTTACCCAAACACCTTCTCAATAGGGGTTGTAGAGAGCACAAAGACCATCTACCCCTGAGTGACAAGGTTAAGATATCATCAAAGCATTTAATACCCAAAGAGAGGTCTTTTCTTCATCTTGACCAGAGGCAAGTTCTCAGCAATCTCTGTTCATGGGGAGACAAAGCTTAACAAGGCCACAAGATACATTGCCAGTGTCCTGATTAATTTATTCTCTATCTGCAGAATAGTCCTAGGACCCCTGAAAACATTAGCAAGACCCTTTCCCAGGATTTCTGTAAACATAAAACAAGAAAATCCTTCTTCAGGGCTTCTGAACCATGACAGCAAGGTTCCAGGACCTCTACAACAACAGCTCTGTCCTTCACCAGCAGACAAATCTGGCAAAACAACATCAAAACAGACAGACAAAGTACCCGCATCACAGCCATGTCTCCTCAGTCCTTGGCAGCTCCAGGTGGCAGCTCTCAAAAGTCCTGGGTAGCTCGAACTGGCCCTCAGAAATCCTCTCCTTCTCTCTGCCTCCAAGATGCTGCTTCCAAAAATTCTTCTGCCTCTCTTCCTCTGCTTGTGCCTCTCCAAATCCATGATTCCACCTCCTCCCAGTTCAGCCCTCTCTTTTCACACCAACAAGTACAGTTCACAAGTGGGATTCACAAGCTCTGGGTTTTAACACTCAACCCAAAACCCAAGCCAATACAGGGGGAATCTTTAAATTCTGTTACTATTACACTTTGGTCACCATGCTAAGTCTCATAACCAGGACTCAAACAGAGGTTTCCAATAATAATTCATGTATACAGCATTTTCTATAGACAGTTTGCAAAATACTTTCTATAGGCAGACAAAAATATGCAACTGGACCTCAGGAAAAAAGATGAGAAATGGGAATACAGAAATAGAGTTTCTGCATGTAGAAGAGACAGCTGTAGCCTTGAGTGGTAATGACATTACTAAGAGCAAGAATACTGAAAGAGAAATGAAGAATACAGAGTCCATCTTGGAACACCAACATTAAGGGAGTCAAAAGAATAGGAGGAGCAAGAAAATGAGTCAAAGGAGGAACAACAGTCACAAGGAGAGGAGGATTTAAGGAAAATTGATCATACTCTTCTGCTGTCTAAACCCAGGCAAAGGTGAAAAAGTCAGCTTGGCATGGCTTTGAAAATTCATTGCAACTTATTTTTAAAAGCATAGCAAAGAGATACAGGATGCAGGTCAGAACATACATACATATAGCAGTTGCTTGAAAAAGTCTAATGAACGAATAAAGGCAGTCACAAAATATTATTCTTTCAGCCATGCATGCCTTCTTTTTTGGAGCTAATCAGACAGCAACTAAGTGAGCAAAAAGGGAGACTGGGAATTTTGGGAGTGTTTCATTATATTCCTAAATGACATATAATTAATACTACATCAATATGAATTTCTACCATGAAGGAGAAATTGAGCTGATTTTTTTCATAATCTGTACAAAATTTGGTCTTTATAATAGATAATAGTATAGAAAAAATAATATGACTGTACATATTTAGTTTATTTAGGTAAATATATGTTAAATACTTTAAGTAATGATATAGGAAGAATAATATGATAGGACATATTTAACTTATTTGAGGAAATATATATTTTTTAAAATTTTTTGGTCTTTATTAATTTGTTTACTTTTAGTTTATAGGATTCAATTCCACAATTCCTTGAGTTTCAAATTTTCTCCCCCTCCTTCCCTTGCCTCCCCCCCATCACAGCAGCGTACAATCAAGTATAGGATCTGCAAATGCTTCCACATTAGACATCTGTCAGGTTATAAAGAAGGATTGTAATGGATGGAATGAACAATGGGAAAGAGGAAACTAAACCAAACAACAACAACAACAACAACAACAAAAGACAGAGAGCAGGTAGGTTGCTTCAATTTGAATTCAAACTCTGTTCTTTCTAGTTCTTTTTCTGAATGTAGACATCTCTCTCCATCATGAGTCTTTTAGAGTTTTCTTATAGCCCTGCATTGCTGAGAAGAGTCCAGTTTATCAAAGTTGGTCATCACACATATGTTGGGTCTGTAATTGTGTACAGATTTCTCCTGGTTCTGCCCTTCTCACTCAGCATCAGTTTGTATAAGGCTCTCCAAGTAAATATGAAGTCCATCTGCTCCTCATTTCTTATAGCACAATAGTATTCCATTACATTCATATACCACAATTTGTTTAGCCATTCCCCAATTGATGGGTATTCCCTTAATTTCCAATTCTTTGCCACCACAAAAAGAACTGCTATAAATATTTTTGTACATATAGGTCTTCCTCCCACTTCTATGATCTCTTTGGGATACAACCCTAGAAGTAGTATTGCTGGGTCAAAGGGTATGAAATTACTTATAGACCTATAGTCCAGAATGGTTGAATCAGTTCACAACTCCACCAACAATGCATTAGTGTTCCAATTTGTCTACATCCTCTTCAGCATTTGTCATTTTCCTGTTTTGTCACCTTAGCCAATCTGACTGGTGATATGTGGTACCTCAGACTTGTTTTGATTTGCATTTCTCTAATCAATAGTGATTTATAGTATTTTTTTCATATGCTTATAGATATCTTTAATTTCTTCCTTGAAAACTGCCTGTTCATATCCTTTGACCATTTATCAATTGGGGAATGATTTGTATTCTTATAAATTTGACTCAATTCTCTGTATATTTTAGAAACAAGGCCTTTATCAGAGACATTGTTTGTAAAAAATTATTTCCCAATTTTCTACTTCCCTCTTAATCTTGGTTACATTGGTTTTGTTTGCACAGAAACTTTTCAATTTCATGTAATCAAAATTATCCATTTTGTATTTATAATGCTCTCTATTTCTTGTTTGGTCATACAGTCTTCCCCTCTCCATAAATCTGACAGGTAAACTATTCCTTGCTTTCCCAGATTGCTTACAATATCATCCTTTATACCTAGATCATGCACCCATTTAGACTTGATTTTGGTATATGGTGTTAGATAATGGTCTATGCTCAGTTTCTGCCATACTATATTCCAGTTTTCCCAGCAGTTTATGTCAAATAGAGAGTTTTTATCCCCAAAACTGGGGTCTTTGGGTTTATCAAACAGTAGATTACTATAATCATTGACTGCTGAGTCTTATGTTCCCAGTCTATTGCGTTGATCTAATGCTCTATTCCTCAGTCAGTACCAAGTAGTTTTGATGACTGCTGCTTTATAATACAGATTAAAATCTGGCATAGGTAGGTCACCTTCCCTAGCATTTCTTTTCATGAATTTCCTTGATATTCTAGACCTTTTGTTCTTCCAAATGAATTTTGTTACTATTTTTTCTAATTCTATAAAGTAATTGTTTGGTAAATTGATTGGTATGGCACTAAATATGTAATTTAATTTAAGTAAAATTATCATTTTTATTATATTAGCTCGACCCATGAGGAAATATATTTTAAAATGTTTTATTTAACATAAAAGCTTTTCTCTTGCACAAAGCTGACATCAGAAGGGGCTACCTAACTTTGATCCCAAATGACCCCATTATTGGAGCAGGTCCAAATCAGTTTCCCCATTGCTACACCTGGAACCTGAACCTGATGTTCTGACCAGATGTCATTTCTTCCCTCCAGTCTTCTCTATGGATTTACTGCTGTTAAGCAAAACAACGTGCACAATAGATTTCAAAGGCTGTGTTTTCCCTGAGACTCTCTCCCAGGTGTTATTTAAACCCTGTCCTCTTTCCCTTTGAGTACTTCAGTACATGGTGCTGTGAATATGCCCTGAATTGCAATTCTTTTGCCGCAATTAAAAGACCCTCATTTTCACTGTTTTGGCAGTCTTTTTTATTTCAGGTTGACACTCTTTAGATAGACCTACTCAGATCTAGAGCCAAACAGAACCTGAGACATTACCTAGTAAAATCCATTAAGGGGATTTAAGGAAACTGAGGTCCAGTGATATGATGTGTCTTAACTAAGGTCACACAGTTTGAAAGTATGAAAAACAGGATCTAAATCCAGATCCTCTAACTACAGAGATAGTGCTCTTTTTATCCTCTATTAATGTCAGGTTGATGATAATACAAAACATATTGTTTGCTATTTCAAAACATTTCTCTGTTGTGAATTTTTCACTTTTAATTTTTTCGATTGAGCCACTTCCAAAAAGGCCTAACAACCTTAGGATAATATACAACTGCAAGAAAATGTCAAAATAATGGGAATTTGCTTGAGAAAACTGGATATGAAAGTAAAAAAATTAAAGCAGATATCGTAATACAATGTTTGAGATGGTAGTAAAATATTTCTTCAACATACTTAGAAAACTGTGCTGCCAATCCTTGATGCCAACATTTTCAAATAGAAAAAAAATTGTTTTTGACTCTAACATCAGTTAAAATAAAAATTTCACAAAGCAAAAGGTCATGAAAGTGTTAACTTAGTATGCATTATTGTTCTAATGAGCACCAAAGGCAAAAGTTTCATTTTGCTGACAAAAATAGTAAAATGCTTTGAGGGAACAATAATCACAATACTTCTAATAATTGCCCGATTTACATATTTTATTAAGTCTTGTAAAACTCTTCCCTCACAAAAACTTTCTGTGGATACATAGCATAAATATGGTTCAAATAGAAGGTTCAAACAAACGAAAAAGTTTTATTCAAATTCTTCTTTGAAGAAATGGATAGAATTATCAGTCCATTTCAATTCTGTGCATTCAAAGACAAAAAAATTCAAATAAGGAAAACTTGTGACACCCTTTTAGGTTGTTTCATCTTTAAAAAAAAGATGAAGAAGAATTAAACATGTCCTTGATTGCCTTCTTTGGAATGTACAACCAACATAACTTTAAAGGAAAGTCTACAGATTCCCTTTCTACCTAGGTAATATTACTCATAATTGGTTCAGAAATTTTACTTCTTCATCACTGTGCAGTCTTCCAACCTCTAGCCCTACATTTCCAGTGTCCTCCTAGAGAGGACAGATGTCATACTAGCATTTCAAAGTAAACAGATAAAAAACACTGAAAAAAAAAATCTTCCCCATGCCAAATTAGACTTGTTCCCAAGTTCTCCATTTCTATTGCAAATGTGTCAAGCCCCTGGGTATGTTATTCTCTCTCTATTGATGGAAGTGAATGCCCTGAAAAGTAAGAGAGGAGAGTTAGCTTCAACTCTCTGCCAGTTTCCTTCTGATTCTTCAAGTTTCCAGTCCTCAGGACTCTTTAATCAGATAATTTTTGATTATTTGAGTGCTTCTGTGGAAAAATGCCAAAAACTTTCATTTCCTAAGTCTCAGTTTGTCTGCCTGAGGCAATGTTCATTCAGGCTCTAAGGGCTAAAGTAAAATTTGGGACCATAAATGCACTATTATCAATGTGTGTGTGTGTGTGTGTGTGTGTGTGTGTGCACATGTGCACACACACACACACACACACCCCAGACTGAAAGAGGGAAAAATCTGCCAAGTTTTTCTAGAAAATTTGTCAGCTTACATTTACAAAACCTAAATGAGGTTGTTTATTTAAATTAATTTCAAGTTAAAGAAATCTGGACAATGAGCCTTGGGAGCTTATTGACCATTTAATAAAAGCCTGTGGTGATCTGGACTTAAATGTGTAGTCTAAAGTTGCTGTTGTTTAGTCATTTTTTCAGTAGTGTCCTATTCTTCCTGACCTCATTTGGGGTTTTCTTTATAAAGATTCTGGACTGGTTTGCCATTTTGTTCTCCAGCTCATCTTACAGAAGAAGGCACTGAGACAAACAGGATTAAATGACTTCCTTAGGGTTGTGTAGCTAGTAAGTGTCTGAGACCAGATTTGAACTTGGGAAGTGGCATGCTATCCAATTCCCTACTTAGGTGATCTAAGTCTTGTAGCTTCTTTTAAAACACAGTGGATTCTTTTTTTATTTTTTAATTCTTGACCTTTCTCATTTGATTAATAAAGTATTTTTAAAGTTCTTCTAGTAATTCTTTTGGGACAGATGACCATTTGACATTACTCTTGGGGTAGGAGAGGCTTTTTTGCTTCAATATCCTCCTCTGAAGAGGAAACCCAGTCTTCTTTATTCCCATAGTAACTTTCTATAGTTGGGTTCTTTTTCCTTAGCCTTCTTATTGTTTTTTATTTATAGCAGCTTATTATTATAATCAGCTCTAGTCCTGGGGTAGAGAGGATGGTGCCTATAGTGTAGTTTGAAAGAAGTCAGAGGAGACAGCTTAAGCCTCTTCCTCCCTGACCTTCTCCAATGCTGACTTACCCTTTCCTCATAGCATGGGGGTCAAGGGATGTCCCCTTTAAAAAAATTCAAACTGTGAGTAGAAGATGCTCAGGGTTGCTAGCCAAAAGAGAAACAGTTATTATTTACATTCACTCTAAGTCAGGAGGTTCCCAAAATAACCAGTTAAGTGGTGCTTGGGCAGGAACCTATTGTTGTCCAATCAATGAGATCCAGAGTGAATTGGGTTTAAGACTTGTTTTGAGAAAGACATTTCTTCAGTGAACCCCAAGTTAACTAGGCCATCAAAAATTAACTTCCTTTGGGCAGGACACCCTCAGATAAAGGAAAAGGAGTGGAGGGGTGGGGAAAGGAGAGGAAAGGATAGGAGAGGAGGGGAGGAGCTAAGTTGCCCAACTGGAACTGGTCAGGTGGATCCCTATGCAGGCAGTTCCAACAACTCACAGGTTGTGGCTTGTCCTTCATTCTTTTTTTTTTTTTTGTCAAGTGTTAAATTTATTGCAATAGTCTCCTTTTCTCCTTTGTAGCTTTTAACTTGCTGAGCATTCAACAGCACCACTATTGATGTCATCAATGACATCATGAGGATATCTGCCATCAATGTTGCAGCCCACAGACTGGGTTGTTCCAAGTATCTCTTTAATGGTTCCAGAGAGATCTCTTGGCAAGGATCAGTGCTTCGTGTGTGGAGCAATGCTAACCGTCTCATCAAGGCTGATGTTTCCATTTTGTTTAATATTTTCTACTTTCTGTCCTGAGAAGTTTCCTTTACGGCTTTGATGATCAAGGCTGAGGCAGAAGGCACAACCTCAATCTGGGCCTCTCTTTTCTGAATGGTAAGTTTCATTGTAATCCTTAGCCCTTTCCAGTCACCAATTGCCATGATCATCAACCTTTTTGGAAGACAAACCCAAGGGACCAATTTTGGGGGCCAGAGTTGATGTGCCACCAACTTCACCACCATGCACCTTAAACACATTAACTTTAATTCCAGTAGGGTGAAATTTGGATTGCAGGGTGGTGACAAAGGTGGAGACTTGGCCTGAACGCTGCAGGATGGCTGCAGGTGTCAGATGAACCTGCATTCAGGAGGACCAAAAGAAGTTGTACCTTTACCACCATGAGCTGGAAGCCAAAAAATTGTCTTTCATCCTTGAAGAGGACCATGATATCAGGGAGATGATGACATAACTTTGGATCTCATGGACTGGACAATAATAGGTCCCTGCCAAAGCACCACTTAATGGTTATTTTTTGTGCCCTCCTGGCTCAGAGTGAATATAAATAGTAACTATTTCTCTCTTGGCCAGCAACCCTGCCCTCTCAGTTGGATTCTTTTTTTATTGAAAAGGTCATCCCTTGACTCACTTCTTAAAGAGGCCAATTCACTCACTCAAAGTGAGAACCTGAAAAGACCTTAGCTTAAAAGGTTCAAGGTCTCCCACGATATACTGTGTCATCTCCAGTTGTCCTGATCGATATCTGGCCACTGTACCCAGATGACTCTGGAGGACAGAATGAGGCTAGGGATTTTGTATAGCCCTCCATCACTCAAATCAAAATCAATTGCAAGTCATGTCATCATCTCTCTGATGTCATGGTACTCTTTGAGAATGAAGGACAAATCATACAACAACCTGTATGATACTGGATACAGGATACTGACCTGGAATTATATGTATCTTCTACCTTAAATATTATGGAGTTACTATCAGGTTCTATCTAACTTCTGATTATTTTGTCATCATTATCAGGGGAAGTTAAACTCCAAGATCTATATCCAAGGCTTGCCCCCTTTTTCATCAAGTACCAGTTCTACAATAACCACACATAAAGTGAAGAGCAAAGAAATCCATTTATCCAATTCACTCATTCAACAGAAATCAGAAAATCAATATAAAAGGGATAATATACACTATAACAGAGAAAGAAGAAGCTTTCTTCCATTGGGAGTGATGTAAACTCAGCTCAACCAAGGGATATTGGCCTTGATCTCACCCATGAGAAAATTTCCCACAGTCTCTATTGTAGTAAACTAGAGAAAGGAAGGTAAGTTAGGTGGCTCAGTGGCTTGAATACTGGGACTAAAGCAGAAAAACCTAAGGTCAAATGTGGCTTCACACACTCACTAACTATATGACCCTGGGTAAGTCATTTAACCTCTATTTGCCTTAATCCACTGGAGAAGGAAATGGCAAACCATCCCAGGGTTTTTGCTAAGGAAACTCTATAAGGGGTCATGAAGAGTCAGACATGACTGAACAACAACGAAGTGAAAGCTCCTTTTAGGTTTTCCTAGAATTTTTTTTTCTAGGAAGCTTAAGTGGGTTTGGCCAATTCCATCTTTCCTCTCAAAACTGGAAGCCAGAAGCACTCAAAGCAACTTGAGACTTTGAAGAGTCTGTGTGAAGATGATGAGTTCTGAAGGGCAGTAGCTGAGAACTCAGATTCTCTGCCTCTTGCCAATTCTGTCCCATCCCTCCTACAAGGAAGGGTATTCATCTCCACCAATAAGGAAAAAATCCCATACCAACAGACCTTGTGACAGGTCTTTAAAGGAGCATTAAAGGAACAACATTTCTCTAGTAACTCAGACCTTGATGTCATTCTTTTCTCTTAATTCTCACCAAGTCTTCTAAATCTCTGAATATTGTTCCCTACTTTCCATTTATGCTGGCTGCTATAACCCTAGTTTGGGTCATTATATACTTCACTGTTGCTATTTTGAAAGTGAATGTATTTGAAATTTTGGTTTCATTAGCACCTAGTTTAAGTCAATTTATCACTTCCTTTCCCTATTCACAGACTCTCCAGGTTAAGGATCATTTTAGGACACATGCTTAAAATCAATGACTTGCTATTCCAGGACTTAGCAGAATGTTTGGCATGTAATAGACACTTATTAGATGGTTTTTTTATTATTGACTGACATAATATCTATCACTGAGAAACATTCAAAATGGTCATGGTCTCAAATTGGTAAATCAAAATTCTTACCCCAAGCACCTTATATATACACTCACAGATATGTTTATCATTGATAAACCCTGTATCTCAGGATACTTGCCTACATTATCTTCATATAAAATTCTCATTTCTAGAACCTTTATTCCATAATACATTTCTTTTTTTTTAAATTAAACAAATGCTTTATTAACTTCTGGTTTACATCATTCATTTCCACCAGATTATGAGTTAAAATTTTCCCCATTTTTTCCCTACCCACCACCCCGGAATAGCAGTCCCACTAGATATCCTCTCATCCAATCCGCTCTCTCCCATATCTTCTCCCATACCCCCTTCGACTTTGCCATTAGGGCAAGGTGAATCTCTGGGCCCCAATGCTTGGACATCTTATGAAACAATTTTAAAACTTCAATTTTCAGATCCATTCCCTTCCTCCCTTGTCACCCACTCTCTCTGAGAAGATAAGCAATTCAGTACGTGTTGTACATGTATAGCTATGCAAAACATTACCATAGTAGATATATTGTAAAAGACTGCTTATATTTCCCTCCCACCTGTCTCACCTCCCACCTGGTCCATTCCCTACTTTGATCCTGTCCCTCTTTGATAGTGGGTACTTCCAATCTCCCCTCCCCCCAGAATGCCCTCCCCTCCATCATCCCCCCTCTCATCCTCCTTTCCCCTACTCAGGAGAGTGAGTGAGGGTAAGATATTCCATTTAGTATGTATGTGGTTCTCTCCTTGAGCCAACTTCAATGAGAATATGCTTTTGCCTTTTTGCCTTCCTGTTCTTCCCCTGCCCTGCAACTACTTCCCCTTGCCTCTTCTACATGAGATAGTTAACCCTACCCTGTCTCTCTCCATCTCCTCTTGCCACTTTCCTCTCTCACCTCTTGACTTCACCCCTTAAGAATCATCCCTTCCATAGGGCGGCTAGGTGGCGCAGCGAGCAGAGCACTGGGCCTGGAGTCAGAAGGACCCGAGCTCGGATCTGGCCCCAGAAACCCAACACACAAACAAAAACCCAGCTGTGTGACCCCGGGCAAGTCACCCAACCCCAATTGCCCTCAAAAAAAAAAAAAGAACCATCCCTTCCCATGAAATTCAACCTGTGCCCTCTATCCATGTATACCTGTGAACATATGCCATGTACCCTTCTTCAATTATTTTCATAATGAGAGAGGTTTCATCAAACACAGTTATTGTTTTTCCATGTAGGAATGTAAATAGTCCAACTTCGATAAGTTCCTTTTGATTTCTTTTCTTTGATTACCTTCTCAAGCATCTCTTGCTTCTTGCATCTGAATGTCAAATTTTCTATTCAACTCTGGTTTTTTCCTCAATAATGCTTGAAAGTCCTCAATTCCACTGAATGACCATATTTTCCCCTGAAACAAGATACTCAGTTTTGCTGGGTAGGTGACCCTTGGCTTCAATCCCAGCTCTTTTGCCCTCTGGAATATCATATTCCATGCTCTTTGATCCCTCAGTGTAGAAGCTGCCAGGTCCTGGGCTATTCTGATTGTGTTTCCTCAATATTGAAATTGTTTCTTCCTGACTGCTTGTAGTATTTTCTCCTTGATCTGGGGATTCTGGAACCTGGCTATAATATTCCTGGGAGTTTTCTTTTTGGGATCATTTTCAGGAGGTGATCTGTGGATTCTTTCAACATCTATTTTGCCCTCTGGGTCTGAAACATCAGGGCAATTTTCCTTGAGAATTTCTTGAAGGGTGATTTCTAGGTTCTTTCTTTGATCATGGCTTTCAGGTAGTCCAATAATTTTTAAATTATCTCTCCTGGATCTATTTTCCAGGTCAGTGGTTTTTCCCATGAGATATTTCACATTGCCTTCTATTCTTTCATTTGTTTGGATCTGTTTAATAGTGTCTTGATTTCTCATAAAGTCACTAGCTTCCATTTGCTCCAGTCTAACTCTGAAGGAATGAATCTCCTCAGTGAGCTTTTGAGATTCTTTTTCCATCTGGCAAATTCGACTTTTTAAGGCATTCTTCTCCTCATTGCCTTTCTGAGCCTCTTTTGCCATTTGAGTTAGTCTATTTTTTAAGGTGTTATTTTCCTCATTCAGGCTGTTGACTGTCATTTCATACTTTTCTTGCATCTTTTTCATTTCTCTTCCCAAATTTTCCCCCACTTCTCTTATCTGCTTCTTAAGGTCCTCTATGGCCTGTAGCCAGCTTGTATTTTCATTTGGGGCTTTTGGTGCAGGAGTTCTGACCTCACAGTCCTCCTCCATGCTTTGAGCCTCTTTGCCCCTAAAATAGGAGTCCAATGTTGAACTTTTCTGTTTATTTTGTTTCATTTGCCTAGGCATGTTACCACTTAATTACTTGATTTTTTGGACTTCTTGCCACAGTTGGACTCTGCCACCAGACAGGGGAGCTTCCGCCCAAACGTGGGGTCTTCACAACTTCCTCCAATTGTGTGGCCTCTGTAAAGCCTCCACCCACTCTGGCAAGTTGGATACCCACCCCAAACTTCCCCTCCAGACCACAATCCAGATCCAGGCAGTTTAAAGCAAGAGCGATTAACCCCCAGACTGATTGCTGGATCTCCCTACAGTTCGCAGACTAGGAGCTAGAGCCACTACTGACACTGCAAAATGGCTTCTCTGCTGCAGTTTCTTCAGCAGCTTTTTGCCCCCAGGGTAGGCAGCCGCGCATTCCCCAAATACTGGTCCCAAAGTCCATAGGGCACTAACCTCTCACTTTGTCCTAGGCATATCTGTGCTGATAATTCTGGAATTGCCACAATTGCTGGTGTTCTGGGGTCCCTCCAGCTGGCTGAAAGCCTGGCGGCCCTGCGGCTAAAACCGCGGACCTGGGCTCTGCGCACTGCGCTGCCGGTTCCCAGCACACTGTGCTGCCTGCTCTCAGAGAGCTGCGCTGGCCACTCCCTGCAGGGCTGCTGGGTTGTCCTCTGCAGGAAATTAGCTTCTCTGTGCCGTTCTGTGGGTGCTGTGGCTCCCGAAATTGTTTGGAGTCCCCTTTCACATTATTTGAAATTTGTGTTTGGGCAGAGCACATTGTAAATGCTGTTTCTACTCCGCCATCTTGGCTCCGCCCCCCCATAATACATTTCAAATCTCTAAAAAAATATACTTTCTTTGAATGACACTTTCCTCTAATATCCCCACTGCCTCTTCTTGCTTCTCTAACAAATTGTTGGAGGTTAAAATTAGTATGTGAAATAAAAGAAAAGTTAAAATGTAAAATATCTTGACAAATGGCCTCTAAATTTCTAAATTTGGTATTTGATAGCATTCATTAGAAAAAAGGGGATAAAAACAACTTTGGTTGCTCTGTAGGGAGAGACAGCGTAGTCTAGTCCAAATGGCTAAAGATTTGGAGATAAAAGTGATTTCATGTTTTGGTTCTACCAATTACTGAGTGCCTTTGGGCAAGTCACTTAAGCTCTCTGTCTTAGCCTCAGTTTTCTTACCTATAAAACAAGAAAAATACTTCTATTTATCATCTCTGAAGACTGTGAGAAAAGTGCCTTATAAACCTTGACATGCTCTAGATATGTGGGCTATTATATAAAAATGAACTACTATTATCACTTGTCTTAGTATAGGAGTATGATGGTAATGGGCATTGATGATGAATGTTTTTATTAATAATTATATAATTTTATATAATGGGCTTTTAGAGTCAAATGACAAACATATTTTATATGCACATGAAAGCAGGTGGCAGAATGTAAGAAGAAAAAAAAACTGTTTTCTTCTCTCCTTAATTAAGGTTGTACTATCATGTCTCAATATATGAAATAAATTATTTCAACATACCATGCCAACATAATTGAGTACCTTCTTGTCTTTATATTCTATCTCTTGTAAATGGATAGAAGCAAGAAACCCAAAGTCTATATCTTGTTTCATTCTAAGAGTCTTCTTCACTGGCAGTCAAGTGTGACTGACTATCTCCTGGAAACTTTCAGAAAATCACTTTTACATCTCATTCAGATAATGGATGAGCTGCAAAATTCATTCTATGCTAGACTTGTATTTTAGAGATGCCAAATATTGGCACATTATGTCTTCCCCAAAGTTCTGTGTTTAAATGGCATCAATGATAAATATAATAATTTTTAAAAACATTTTTTCTGTGAAGGAGAAGATAAAGTAGGTGACGATTCATGTGCTACATGATTTGGAGTTGTAGAGAGGATCATAATACAAGTTGTTCTGGGGAATATATCCAATTTTCTTTTACAATTAAGTTTCTTCCAAACCCTTGATCTGATATGATGTGAAATGACACTAATATTCTAAATACATCTTTCTCTATCTGTCAGTACAATGAAATTCATGAGAAAATGAACCAACCGCACACACACAACTTGTTGTTAAAGAGGTGGGAGGTAACTGATGTCATGGGAAGAAACTTTTCCATCAGAACAAAATATACCAAGAAAGAAAACTTAAAGAAACAAAATTGAGTACAATAGAACGATTACCTAATTAGTCTTGTATCCTATAATCATTTTTGTTTAAAAATAGATTCACCAGCATGTTTCAAGCTGAAAGGGGGTCTATGATGTTATCTAGTCCAAGTCCCTTGGATTTGAACATAAAAAAGTTAAGGTCTAGAGGGCAGAAGTTACCCAGTGTCACACAATTTTTATGTGTGGTTTATCTTTAGCTCTCAAAGAAGACCATACCATCAGGAAGATGATGCCATGATTTACAAGTGAACTGCATTACAGTGAGGGAGGGCTGTGCTAAGTTACCAGCCTTACTTTCTCCTCCAGTGTCATCTGGGTCCAATAGCCATATAGATCAGGACAACTGGAGATGGTCCAGGATGCAGTGGGGAACCTTGGTCTTTTTAAGCTGTGGTTTCTCCCAGTTCTCACTTTGACTGAGGCAATACTCTTTCATTGATTAGATCTGTTTAAAAATGACTGAAGGGGGGCAGCTAGGTGGCACAGTGAATAGAGTACTGGCCCTGGAGTCAGGAGGACCTGAGTTCAAATCTGGTCTCAGACATGTAACACTTACTAGCCAAGTGATCTTGGGCAAGTCACTTAACCCCAATTGCCCTGCCCTTCCCACTCCAATAAATAAATAAATAAAAATTAGTTAAGGAATGGCCCCGTTAGTAAAAAAAAAAAAAAAAAGAAAAGAAAACTCAAGTCAAACTAGAAGGGGGAGACCCTCAGAGTTGTTTCTGGCCAAAAGAGAAACAATTACTATTTACATTCACTCTGGTCCACCTGGGCCCCAGAAGTAACCATTAAGTAGTGCTTGGACAGGAACCTATTGCTGGCCAATCAACTAGAACCAGAGTGAATTGAGTTTCAGGCATGGTCTTTAAGAAAGAAATCTAACCAGCAAACCCCAAGTAGGCAGAGTACCCTGAGGTAATGGCATGACACCCCAAGGAGAGAAGATGGACTGGGCAGGGGTAGAAGAAAGGAGAGGAGGAGAGGAGGAGTTGAGTTGTCCAACTGGAAGTGGCCAGTTTGGTCCTCATTGGGCAGCTCAGACTAACTCCAGTTATTTACAATTACTCACAGCTATAGCTTTCCCTGGCCATTTGAAATTGATTCTTATTTTCTGAAGTACTGGTCATAACCTTTCAATTTTTAGTTATAGGCAAAATCTATCCTTTGATTCCTGACCTTTCAGAAAGTTGTAAAAAGCACCAAACCTTTATAGTAACCCATGAGATACTCAACCTGATGATTCCAATGCAGTCACACTGAAGCATTCAGAGCTACTCTTTGGGAAAAGTCTTCCAGTCATATTCCAGATGAATTTTTCATGTGAGAATATTCTCAATCTCACCTAAAGCCATTATATAAGTATGTTAGGAGGATGGCTTCTTTATCTACAAGATAACTAGAACAGAAAATGTTGGTGGATTGGAAGAAATATACTGGACTGAGTCCTAGTGAAAAGAAAACACTAAGCATAAACCAATTTGTTTACATTTTCCTCCTTCTTATTTTTTTCTCCAGGCAGATGTGAATCAATCTATTAGAGTTTAGAAAAATGTCCACATGAATATGAAAAAGAAAACTGTCAGACACAAAAACTTATTGTCTAAAGTCAGTTTACATATTTACAGCTCCATATTTCAGTAACTCAGCCCTCTCTGCAAGCTTAGGAAAGTAAGATTTGTAAATCAACTTAAATATGTTTTGCTTCCCTGATTTTTGTTGGTGGAATTTTAATATTAGTCCCTCATAGTGTTTTGCAATTAACCAGCATTTTAACACTAAAGTAAGCAATAAACTAACACTTTTTTAATTGAAAAGATTAAGAGAAAGCTAATTAATTCATAAACTGTACACACTAAATCATTTTGAGGCTATGATTAATTCTGTCTATTTTTGTTCTACACATGAATAACTTTTTTTTTAAGGCACAAGCCGCATAATTAGCGATAGATAATTTTTATCAGTCCTTGGAAATATTTGCTTGTGCATTTTTTTCAGCAGAATATTACAAGAATTTTATTAAATGTTTCTCTAGCATTTTAAACAATGCCCCATCTTTTATTGATGCATCTAGATATTTTTGAAAAGCATAGCAATTTATTAACCTAAATTTAATTACTTATTTTTCAGAGATAATATAGGTAATGATTTCAGGCTCTGAAGAGTCATTCAGTCCAGATGTTGACATCTTGGGAAAGTGTGCCTCTTCTTATCCAGTTCCATTTCCTTCTCTTTTAGCCATCTTTTAGGGTGCTGGTATGTCACAACCCTTTCTGGGTCATCAGAGAAATTAAGAGACACATCCAAGTTCATCAAGGTGAGTAGAGACAAATTTTAACTCAAGTCTTACGACTCTCAATCCAAAGATTGTCTCATTGCACCATAACAGAAGCAGGTTATAAAGGGAATATGGGAAAGAGAGGGCAGAGGAAGATGGTGATTGATAGAGAGCTCATATGAACATAAATTAAAAACTGAAAGGAAACTCAGAGGTCATTTAGTCTAATTCCCTTCTTTAACAGAGAAAAAAAAATGTGTTTTCTACTTATTAGAGAAATTCAAAGCAAAACAATTTTGAGATTCCCCTTTCCTCACACCAATCTGATTTGATCAATGTGACAAAAGAAAAGTTAAATGATAAATGTGGGCATGGATATGGGCAAACAAGGTACAATAATTCTGGAAAGCAATCTGGAAAGATACTAAATAGTGTATATCCTTTGACCTGGCTATACTACTGCTATCTCTTTACCCAAAAGTGATCAAGAGGAAAAAGTCCAGCATGTACAATAATATTTTAGCCATTTATTTGTTTTTGGTGAATATAGTATAACCAAAAATAGATCAGTAACTAAAGAGAAGCCCATCAATTGACTAATGGGTGAATAAGTTTTGGTATTTGAATTTGAGTGAATACCCATGTTCTGGAAGAAAGCAGGAAATAGATTATTTCAAACAGTGACTTTAAAGAGACACTAAAGAAATATGTATTGAGCCATGAAGTTACCTAAACCAGAAAAACAATTATACTACAACACCCATATTTTAAAAATCAACAATTTTCTATAAACTGATGAAGAGTAGAATGAGCAGAAGCAAGAGAACACTTTTTAAAAGTAACAATCACATTCTAAAGACAAACAACTTTGAAGCTGTGAGAACTATGATCAATACTGTGACCATGCTTGATTTCAAAGGATCAGTGATGACATATCCTGAAAGACAGGTCATCAATCAATCAATAAAAAATTATTAAGCACCAACTATGTACCAGGCACTGAGCTAATCAATGAAGATACCAAAGTCAAAGATAGGCCCTGTTCTCAAAAAACTTCCATTTGAATGGAGAAGGCAACATGAAAATAAATATATACAAAGCAAACTATATCTAAGATAAATAAGAAATAATTAACAAAGATAAGCCACTGGTGAGAGATTTAAAGTGCTGAATGAAATATCCATATTTTACATAGCTAATAATGGAATTTGTTTTGCCTGATTACATGTATCTGTTATTTAAAAAAAAAGTTTTTCTTTTTTCTTTATTTTCCCCAGTGGGTAAAGGGAATAGAAGTGAGAGAAAACAGATTTCTATTAATTAGAGAAAAATATTTTTAAAAGAGAGGTTGTAGATACTACGGATGTGGAATGCTGCATGTGCTTTCAGATAAGGTCACAGTATTGCTAGTTTTGTTCTGTCTCTTTCTTTTGTTATAAGAGAGCTCTCATGGAGTAGGGGTAATCTGTAGGTGCTGGTAGCATAAGAAAAAAATACACTACTATGATGAAAAAAAAAAACATAACCGAGGCTCACAGAAGTTAAGTGACTTTCCCAAATTGATACAAATAACATCAGGGGTAGAACCCAGAGACAGCTCTCTTTTCCTTGCATTAAACTCCTAATGCTGAATTTTCTGTAGGGACAATGGGGTCATAGGTATAGAGCTGAAGGGATCTCTGAGAATATCTTGTTGTTCAGTTGTTCACTTGTGTCCATGTCTTCATGACCCTATGGACCATACTCATACCATTCATGGGATTTTCTTGACAAAGATACTGGAGTGGTTTGCCATTTTCTTCTCCAGTTCATTTCACAGAAGAAAAAAACTGAAATAAACAGGGTTAAGTGACTTGCCCAGGGTCACACAGCTTGTAAGGGCCTGAGGCTGCATTTGAACTCAGATCTTCCTAACTTTAGGTCCAGTGCTCTATCCACTGTACTACCTAGCTGCCTCTTAAGAATATCTAGTCCAACCTTATCTTTTTATCCTTTTCTTTACGATGAGGAAACTGATATTCAGGGAAGTTAAGTAACTTGATCTAGGTTATACAAATAGTAATTGTCAGAAGCAAGAATTAAACCCAAATAGTGATAATCCAGAGCTAGTACTCTTTCTAGTATACAATTGTGTCATGAAAAGATTTATAGAAGCTAAGGAGTTTTGATAAGGACAACAAAACTTTAATTTCAGAGTTGCTGGCTTCTGTAAAAAAGCCCCATTTTTATTATGTATTCAAGGATATTGTTTTGCTTTTTGGAATTTAGTAACTATAAGAGATAGTCTTCCTCATTCTGAAGAATGTAAATAAATCAATATGGTCCACTATGGAACAGACACATGCATATACACATTTGTATATAGCTGCATTAACATGCAACATTTTTGGCTCCTGGTTAGGCTCTTTGTGTATGGAAAGTTTATTTCCCATCCACTTTGCAATATGAATTAGCACTTTTACATAAAGAATTAAGTATAATATAGTATGTATATATATATATATATATATGTGTGTGTGTGTATGTGTGCATATGTGTCTGTATATATATATATATATATATATATATATATATATATATATATATGGAATAACAGTCATTTTCTTGGTACTTCTTAATAAACTGGCATGTATTCCACAGTAAGTGTTAATTATTTGCTTCTTTTTGACTTTTATCCCTTGAACTAGAAGATATGTCCTATTTATGTAACAATGACCTAACAAATGAAGTGTTCATCAGGGTACAGATGACCCCATGGTACTTGGAATCCTCGGTAAAACCCTCCATGTTCCCTTTATTATGGAACTCATTGCAGTATTCAGAGCACAATGAAGAGATCTGACAGCAAAGATGGTAGAAAACACTATGTCCTCATCAAGGATACCCTTCCCCATGAAGATAAAGGAAAGAGTGGCTCTTTTTATTATTATATATCAGAGACTGGGGACTTCTATACAAAAAGAGAAACGTGGAAAGTCATTTTAGGAACTGGCATACCATTACCTCAAATGGGATTCAGATTTTGAGGCAAACTTTATCCCATTCCTACCTTTAGCCAGCTGTAAAATACGTATTTTAAATTTTCTCCTTAGGACATGTAAGACTTATATGTGATTTTCCTTTTTCCTCCCTGCTGTAGAAGCCTGATTACCCAATAATCATTCATTTAGAAAGGCATTTGCTACCAAATGATTTAAAATGGATAAGGGAAACTGACTGAGTGTCTCACTAATTTTTAACTTCCTTGCTCTCAGGGAACTCTCATTCCACTCCCCTACAGTGAGTTGCCCTCATTAGAAGGCCATAACAAACCACCTCAGTCACTCTCCCCCTACCACTCACCACCCAACTTCAGATTCTTCTCAGGAGATTGCTTATCTTGATTAACCTCAAAAAATAATAGATATACAGGTGGTACATGATAGCTGTTATTAAGAATATAAAGGAATGTCACATAGAAGAGAGATCAGACCTGTCCCATTTGTCTTCAGAGGGAAATAATTAATAATAATAATATAGCTGCTTCCATGGAACTAAAACCATTCAGAGTTTGGTATAACTGGGGTCATAGGACTTCCTTAGTCTCTGGGGGAACCCTCTTTCATTTCTTGACATTCAGTAAATCAGTCATCAAGCATTTATTTATTTGTCATTTTTATTTCAATCATATATAAATGATTTAAAATTTGTTTGACATTTTAACAAGTCCTTGTAAACAAGTAAACTATTTATCCTCCCCCATTTCTTATAATTTGCTTTTGCTTCTGCCAAGTTAGGGTCGGTATGCTAGATACATTGCACAATGAACCTAAAGAATTATATAAGTATCTCTCTGGGTAGCAAGTAACAAGGTCAATGTACTGAGTGGCTGAAAATTATCATCCTATACCTCATTTGGTTAATATGCCAAACAATGTGTGCTTGAAATAGATTTTTAAAAATCTATTGTAATACTTGCCCCCCTTTTAAAAATTCCACTGGGACAAAATTGAGGAAAGTGCTCTGATAACAGAGGTGAGTAAATAGAATTCTTTTCTATTGGCAAAATCCAGAATAGTAGTGACAGCTCCCTCTTTGCATCAAAATTTATGAGAAATATTGAAATTGGGATCCCTTTTTTATGATGACTGGTTCCCTCCTTTCACAACAAGAACATATCTAATGAGCATATTAAAATATAATAATTATGAACATAATTGTGTTTGGGATGAGGAATGCTTAAAGAGACTTACTTTTTATGTTATATATTTCTGAGTTTCACAGATTGCTGAGATAAATGGTCACTAAAATCTTCAATTTGCCATGAGCTTAGCATATATGGTATATTAGAATCAACCCATTGGATCACATTAAGCAATGTGATATTTTAACCAGCTACTAGAATGTTATATGTTTCTGAATTTCCATTTTTAATGGTCAATTCTGAATTTCCTACATCTTTCCAGCCCTTCCCCTACCCAATGAGAAGGCAAGTTAATAATAATTTATATTAACTTCAGAAATTCCCAGAATCTCCAAAGTCCACAAGTTTTACTATTACTTGTGAATAAGCATTAATCGAGACTAGCGAGTAGTAACAGTGGTGGCAGTAGTAGTAACTAACATATTTATAGAACTTTAGGTTTTGCAAAACACTTTTGATATTTTTTTCCATTTAATTTCCCCCCCAAACCCTGTGAAGTAGGTACTATCCTTATCTTCATTTTAGAGATAAGAAAACTGAGAGAAGTTAATTGACTAAAGAGGACTAGTAGGAGTCTGGCACCATATTTGAACTCAGGTCTTGGCGACATTGTCACTCTATCTACTATGCCATCTAGCTATCTCCTGAGCACTCATGTTCAGCACACTGGGCAACTGTAATTCTTTTATTGCCTCTTCTACCCTACCTCCTTTACCCTCAACTGATCAAAGTTTAAAAAAAAATCCACCATATTTAATTTAAGAACATTTTGCAGGGATAAAAAAATTATACCACCTGGTACTAGCTTTTGGATAAAAAACTCATTAACTTATTATTAGAAAATTAGTATATTACTTTGTACTTTTATTACAGACTGCAAGAATGCTACTTTAAAGGCAGATTAGTTTTTCACAAAAAAGGAAACCACCTTGAAAAAGAAGCAGTTCATCTTTTGAATATTTGGATTAAGTTTATTTAGTGACCCCTTGGGACCTGGGTCCCTATATAAAATGCTATAGCAAAGTGGTTTAAGATTGACATTATGACAGAGGAGGGGGTTAAACAGTTGGAAAGAAGACATAACTGACCTCCTGGTGTTCAAGTTTAGAGGGTGGGGAGAGGTACAAAAGATTAACAACTTGTTGCTACTCAAAAGGATGGACTCAAAAAGTCTGAGTCCATAACCTCTAGTACAATGGGTGTATACCATTTATACTTAGAGCTCAGAGAGTCACAAGTTTCTTCTAGCCCCTGCTTCTCCTCAGGGTACTCACACAAGGCTAAAGGGACAAGGTAGCCATCAGGAAGGCAGTGCTAATTCTTTTCCTTACTGCCCTATTTTGGGGCATGCAAATCTCTTGGGTGTGCAGGGGTGGTATAGGCATAGATCAGCTTTCATTCAACGCCCTTGTTACTATACAATATTTGTATTACTATACAATATATACTATTGTATATATTTTAATATTACTATACAATATATACTATATTTGATTAATGTGGCCTATGGTATACCCCAGATTATAAGAAGTTGGGACATAGAGTCAGTTGTGTTCCATGGATGCTGCTACTTCAAAATTACAGGACGTGGACAACAGGGTTGCTGTGTTCCATGTGATCCTGTATGACATAAAAGAAGAACTCAAGTCTTATAACCATAGGTTTCTCTCTTATTTCTGGCACTGTATTATTCAAAACTTAAAAGACAGATAAACTAGTTTCTCAGAATAAAACAAAGGTATTTCAAGAGTACTCACTCTGTGCACCAACACCCAATAAAGCAGAAAAAGAGAGGGGGAAAAAACCAAACAAACATGTTTGGACCTGGATAAGGAAAATCAGATTAGATGGCTCTCTGCCCAGTAATATTTCAGTAGTAACCGAATAGTGTTCCCTGTATTTTTTTTTTCAAACGATGCTTCATGAGCAAAAGACTATGAGAATCAAGGAGAGGTGAACAGTTTAATGTTGTAACCAAACAATACTTTACACTTTTAACCTGAAGCACACTTAAAGGAACCCCGTATTAACTTCTATAGGCAACCTGGAGGACAAGATAGAGAGCCTGCTTCTAAGATAGGGGCTCAAGTATAGGCTGGTTTTGTGACTCAGAACTGGTGACTCTTGTTTTTAAAGCCTCAGTCAGGGGTAGATTTACATTATCAATGGAAATTTTCTCACTAGCAATAACCTAGGCCAAAAAGGGATCTTAAACATCTTGGTTTCAGGGTTCCTTTACACTCTTAAAAGTTATTGCGGACTACCCCCATATCCCCAAAAGCTTTTGTTTATGTAAGTTATAATTAATTGATATTCATCATATTAAAAATTAAAACATCTCAGTTTTATTATGAAAACAGTTTTGACCTTGTGGGCCTGCTGAAAGATGATTGGGGATCCCCATGGGTTCCCCAAGGAACCTCTATGAGAACTACTGCCCTTTGCCAGTAAAATCATAGGTCCTATCCAAAGCAAAAAGCGTTATTTCAACCATAGGATTTAGGTGAACATGGAAGGCAGGTACCACAAATGGCAATAATTATTTTATATATACAAAACTACATTTTTGCAATTTTTTCTTTTTTATTAATTAATTAATTTGTGTTTAATTTTCAACATTCACTCCTATAAGCTTTTGAGTTTTAAATTTTCTCCACCTCCCTCCCCTCTCCCTTCCCCAAGACAGTGCATAACCTGATTGGCTGTTATTATAATACATTCTTATTACACATATTTTTACATTAGTCATGTTGTAAAAATTACAACAAATGGGAGAAACTGCAAGAAAGAAAAAATAAAACAAACCAACAAAAGAAAAGGAAAGCAAATAGTATGCTTTGATCTGCATTCAGACTCCATAGTTCTTTCTCTGGATATGGATAGCATTTTCCATACAATGTTTAAAATTTTGGGAGAAATATTTCCTCTTTGAGTTCTCATGGCAAACAAAACCAAAAACAAATGTTAGTTGTTAATATCCACCAAGCAGAATCTTCAACACCTACAGTTTCCTTTCCCTTTTAGATTTTAGATCTTACCCCTCCTTCAGGCCCCCCAAAACCAAATCACCACTATGTGCTCCCCCATGCTCACAACTTAAAGGGTCTTTCAGTTGCTGTGCATTCTTCATCCCTGGCTCTAGGACATTGTATGTAGAGGGTCATATGAATTCTGAGTCCTGAAGCCATGGAGCTATTCAAGCTATTCAACCTATATGAGGATAGCATCAATTAATTTGCAATGTGATTGGGGGATACCTGGGGTAGAGGCAGAAAGTATAATGAGGATGGCTTGGATTATTGTACTCTGGAAGTCTTAATCTAGAAGGGGGGCAAACATATCATCCTTACAGACTAAAGAAAGGGAATGAACAGGTGAAAAACCTAAAGGGGAAATATGAACCCAGGGACCTATATCAAAGCAAGGTGTGCTGCACACTTAGAACTCTAACTGCAAGTACTTAATGACCATTAAATATTTTTTCTTCTGCCCCTAGAAATTTATGGGAATAGGCCTTCTGTAAGGGAATGGGAATTTGAAAATCTTTCCTGCCCCTTAATAAGCCTAAGGGAATTTGAAGACCTTCCCTGTCTTGAAAATAAACTCTACCCCCTAATAGGCTGAATGTAATCACATGGAACCTATAGTGGGAGGAGTTTGCTGAAGGGTAGAGCAGAGCCCAGAGGAAGCTGGGAGTCAGAGCTATACTAGACGATTGGGAGGAGAGCACATTTCTGAGGGAGGAAGAAAGGCTTGTGAGTAAACATTGGTTTTTTCGTCACCTACTGTGACAACTAGGCTTGTGTTGGTTTGTGGGAAGGTAAAAGGATGGTGTGATTCTTTGCTATGTTGTGGTATATTAACTTCTATGTTGTTATGATGGATTCAGTTTCCTGGTGATGGGAATTGGTTTTCTGGTGTTTGAATAAATGTTTTGCTTCTGTTTTCTATATGGAGAGTCTGTTATATTTTGCAATTGAGCACTATGCAGGTATAGTTATAGTGACTGTGGGATCTGTGAATATTGCATTGGTGCTACACTTTTATATGCCTAGCTGGTTCCCAGCTTATTCTCCCTAAACACTTGTACTCTCTCCCTTCTGACAAGCAAGTCACATAACTTCTCTGGGCTTCAGTTTCCTCAACTATAAAATGAGGGGGTTGAACTAGTTCATCTCTCAATCATAGGGTTCTACCATACAAGTGCTCAAAAAGATCTAAATTTGATTAACTTTCAGAACTGACTTTATAAGTAGGCAAAACGAAAGAGGAATGGGATGCTTCTCCTCTCATTCCAATAACATAAGAAGAAAAAGGAAGACAGTATCTCTACACTTAGTCAACAACTCAACAAACATTTACTAAGCATTTACTATTTGTATAGCACTATATTATGTTCTGGGAATGGAAATAGAAGCAAAGAGAAAAACAGCAAATAGATATAGAAAGCATATGGGCAGTCCTGCCCTTAAGGATTTTACATTCCAATAGAGTAAAACTGCACATTAAGAGGAACCTGAAATTCACAGTGGGTAGAAGGATGGAAAAAGAAATGAGGAGTAGAAGGGGACTAGAGAGAAACGAGTAAACGGACATAGCTTGTCTTGACCCTTCCTTAAGGGGATTATTCTAGGAGGGACTGTCTAATTAGAGTAAGGATCTAGAGTCCTAGAATGTTAATAGTGAAAGTGATCTTAAATATCACCTAGTCCCATCTCCTCATTTCAGAGATGAGGAAATTTAGGTCCAATGCAGAGGAAATGATTTGCCTGTATTATGGGAGAAATATTTCCTCTTTGAGTTCTCATGGCATGCCACAGTGCCATATCTACCAGGGTGCAGGAATTATAGAGATAAAAATCTAGGTTATATTATGTACAGATTCAGGAGGCTAAAAACAACAGCAGCAACAACTCTTTAAAGAAATAAAAAATTATATCAGAGAGACAGAGAAAAAAATTCCTTTAAATACTACAATCTTTTATATTCTTTTAGGCTATGAATGTTAAAAAAAAAAGGTATGTAATGCCACATATCCTTCAACATTCTAAAAGTTGTACAAACTTAGCTAAACAGAATCACAAAATCATATATGTCCTAAAGAAACAAATCTATAAAAACATACTCAATAAGGAAACAATGTCAGGTTACAGATTAAACTACATTTAAAGGGTTCATGATGGTCTGACTGAAGGGGAGAGGAATTACATGATAATACGATAAGTAAGGAGTCAGTAACAGTTAGGATTCTTCTTCAAATAATAATCACTTTGGGAAGGTTAAACTCCCCTTCAGCTTATATCTGAGGAATATGTAGCAATCTTCCTTTAACACCATTATTCCATGAATCAGGTTTCAGTCAGATGAGGTTAATATGAATAGTAGACAGACTTTCAGTTAATCAAAAGGTGCAGGAGGAATGGTCCTGAGATCTGAATTTTAAAAATCAATTAACATAAAATTAAAAATTAAAAAAATTGCAATACGTGTTTTTACTCATGAACTAGTTATAGCACTGAGATTAGAATCAGGGCCCTCAAGTTTTCATCAAAGAGGTAATTCCGCTACAAAACACTGATTCTTATAACTAGTAACCAAAACTTGAGATTCCTTCTATGGGAAAGAGTCTACCTATTCCACAATCAGAGGTCAAAGACAAATTAGTCAATTCACAAGCATTCATAAGTACTAAGTAATTTCCCATTATTGCCACTGAGCTCTGGGGCTACAAAGAAATATAAACATAGTCCTTGACCGCAAGGAGATTACATTCTAATGGTGAAGACAATATGGAAACTTATCAGATACATTAAATAATAGTAATAACAAAAGTAAGCCATTATAGAGTACTTTGAGGTTTGCAAAATGATTTACAAATGTTGTCCTCACAAAAACCGTGGAAGATAGGTGCTTTTATTTTTTTCCCATTTTCCAGATAAGGAAAATCAGACTGAAGGAAGTTATATGCCTTGTCCAGTGACACCAGCTAGTAAGAGTCAGAGGCCACATTTGAACTCAGGTTCTCCTAACTCTGAGCCCAGGATTCTACTTATTTTGCCACCTAGAAGCCCCAAAAAGAAGCAAGAATGAAAATGAAAATAACTGGAAGAAATAATGCCATTCCCAGAAATTCATTCACATTAAAGTATAGTCAACTAATCAACGAGTAACTTTAGATGGTTGATACCAGATCCAACTTCTTTAAGAAGGGGAAAGAGGGAAAAAGAGAGAAACTCCTGCAAGCATCATACAATACAACCACTCTCTTTACTATTTTACCTACAACTAGTTCTGTTTATCTCTAATGTCAGAAGAACAAACAATAATGAATGAGGAGGTATGCTCCTGGAGGGCTCTAATGTCATCATATACCATCTACTCCGTATACTTATTGATGTCGAATATCACTTTTTTTTTTTTTACTTTATCATCTTTTTAATTTAATAAACTCTCAATTTTTTGGAAGGATTTTGCTGGGGGAAAAATCCAGATCTAAAGTAGCATGATATAAAAGTGAAACCCTATACTTCCAAGTTTAATTAACTCTGCTGAAGCATGTATTATTGTCATTTCATTAAAAACAGAAACAAAGATCTATTTTATGTCTTTTAAATTTATGTCTTTAGATGTCTTTTATTCTCTTTAACTTCGTTACTAGTGTCAATGCCAACTATATAATTACTAGCTAACTGGTGTTTAGGAAAACATGAAATCTCAATGTACCCTATAACCTAAACTGGCCAGCTTGAAACCCACAGAGATCATGTTATCAGAACACAAATGCCAAAATTTAATTCTATTTAAAAATCACAAACTATATTCTTCCTCCTATTTCTTGGGCAATCAGAAGCATTAATATTTCTTGGTCAAATTTTCCAGTGATCAAAATATTTAAACCATAAAAAGAAATACTTTATTTGGGACAACTTGAATCCAACAACAGATTTAAAAAAAAAGTCCAGGGTGTGGGGGAGGGGAAAGGTGTCCATGAAGCAAATGACTTCCACAGGAATAGAAATAATTGAAATGAGTTTGAAAAATTCCCGAAATGAGATTTTTCTAAAAGAAAGAAGTAAATCTTTCTTCCTTTGAGGCAGGGCGAACATTCCGAGACACTTCATAAATAAGATTATCTTGCTCTTCAGGAAGAGAGAAGATACATCCTGTTTTTGATACACAATTAAATACACTATCCTCTGTTGTGACCAACTGGTGGAGAAATCACTCTTCAACAGTACAATCTAGACATCAAGCAATAAAATCCAAAGGTCTGTTGAATCCACCTTTTCTATTCATATATTGCCTGTACTTCCTCTTCTGAGACACATTTATGGCATATGCATTTACAGAACCATCAACTTTTTTCCCTTTTGTGGTGTCAAAGGAAGCAAATCCCATTAATTTCATCATTTCAATTTCTTCTTCTGTTTTGCCTTCCAAGTCTTCTTCAGTAATTTGACGTTCTTTGCTTTTTGTTTCTTTAGTTTCTTTCTTCTCATCATCCCTTCTTTCTTTTAGCCGGGAAGGGGAAGGAGAGGAAGATCGGTGTCTTCTTGGGGATCTGGACCTCCTCCTATGTGGAGAGCGAGAACGACTCCTCCTCCTATCTCTCTCTCGGGATCGGGACCGTTCTCGGCGCCTTCTCTCTCTTTCTCTGGATGTAGAACGGGATCGCCTACGTTCCCTCCGAGGGGAACGGCTCCTGCTCCGGCCCATGACCCGCCCGGGGCGCCACCGCCGGAGTCTAGGCGAGAAGGCGAAGGCTCGAACACGAAGCGGCGAATCGTAGCACTTCCGCTGGGGCCGTGTGCACAGCCCGGAAGTCCGCTCGAATATCACTTTTAAAAAAGACAAAAGTTTTGTATTCCAAAATGTTGATCAGGCATAAAATACATATATCTCACTAAAGTCAAATTCATAATAAGTAGTAAATGATGTAGTTCCTTTTAAAGAGCAGACTTGGGCAGGGAGGAAGAATATAATAAATAACTAGACCACCTGAAGGAGGGTACTGAAAACAAAAGAAGAAAGAAGCAGATACAAAATGGACTGACTTCATAGCGCTCCCTGGGGATTCCAGGTTAGTAATGAGCATCAAAAAGATAATTTCTGTTGTTATTGTTCAGTTATATCTGACTCTTTATGACCCCATATGGGGTTATCTAGGCAAGGATATTGGAGTGGTTTGCCATTTCCTTCCTCAGTGAATTCATGCAAATAGAGGTTAAGTGACTTATCCAGGGTCTCATAGCTACTAAGTGTCTGAGGAAAAATTTGAACTCAAGTCTTCATGATTTCAGGACCAGCACTCTATCTGCTCAGCTCCCTAGCTGCCTTTTATTATACAATCATGAAATCAGTGTTTGGTATGGCTGACGGTTCATGGGAATTCATGTCAAGGTTTGCTAAAACTTCTGTCACGTATTTCTCAGTTTTATTAAGTCGAGTCTGAACTTTCCTGGGTGATCTTATGTAATGGAAATATTATTTTATGAAGATCCAGATATCTCAGTCATACTCTGAGAAATGGGTAGCAAATGGTGGCTCCTCTCAAAAAAAGTATATAACTGTGCTATTCCTCTGCAATCTTCTACTGACAGAATGAAAGTGAATCCATTTTCTACAGGCATTCCTCTATCTGCTCTAGCTCTTAATCATATTAACATATTCCCATACATATATGGTAAAATTTAGTATGGATTTCTATTATTTTTACTCAAAAGTGGTCAGGAACCTCTATTATTTTAGAAAATTATTCATCCTTACTTAAGACTTACTATGAGAATTGACATTTTTGCTAACTCTCATAAGACTTAATCTTGACAGGTGAAGGAGGCAAGTGAGATATTCTCATTAGAAGGTCCAATACTGGCTAATCTGACTCTGATCTTTATAGAACTGCAAAATACTAATACACTTTCTCATGCTTTTCCTGAGAGATAGTAATGGCACAGAGAGGATTTTTGTAATTTTTATTTTTGTACCTTTTGTGACCTATAAATATGTATAGGTTACTAAATTTCTCACATAGACTAAGGTTGATGCTGCTAAGGCCCTTCACAGCTATAATCCATAGGCATTACCTATAAAAATATGGCAAGAAGAATAATTAAAAGAAAATGTGTATATATGTGAAATCTGTTTAATGTATATAGACATATATAATAGATACATGATATGTGTGTATAACATACAATACATATATGACTTTATATATGTATATTGTATGTGTATGTGTGTATGTGTATATATATATATATATATATATATATATATATATATATATATATATATATATATATATATTGAGAGAGGGAGAGAGAGAGAGAGAGAAAATTTAAAGCAGTAATTACCTAACATTTCTCCCTCAAATTCCATAGTATCTTTGTCTTTTGGGGGATTTGAAATTGTGAGGGAAATTTTTGAAAAGGAGCAGTTATGTAGGAACACTAGTTTTCTTTGTTTTTAGTTTTGTTGTGTGTGTGTGTGTGGCACACATTTGTGTAGATAGTGGAAGTATGCTGTAGTAGATAATGAGATATCCTCAAGGCCAGGAAGATCTGGATTCCAGTTCTATCTCTGACAAGCTGGATGTATGACCCTGAGTCATACTTAAGTCCTCAATGATTTATCACATTTTTAGGATTATAAATTGCAAAGGTGGCAACTTAACTTGGTAGAGGGAGTTTCCTCACCTGGGAGTTCCCTATACTAATGAAATCAGTTTCAAACTCTATCTCTGTTTCAAGGGGCATGCTATAAAGCACAATTCTGATTCTATAAGTAGCTTCTGAAATCTATTCTCACTACTTCATAGTTGGTGTGTGGGTGTAAAACAACACTTCATAGATAGTTCCCAAGACTTCTTTAATCTTCACAAGTTAAAAATACTAGAATTGCTTTGAATGTAGTTATTTTGCACTGGGCAAATATTGATTTTTCTTCTGACACCTTTAATTTCTAATGGAGCTTGAAATTAACTTTGGTTTTTAATTCTGTTTCATTCAGGGTCTGTACATAAGGGCCATTAATAACGTTCAGAGGTCTGTGAGCAAACTATTTCTACACCAGGAATCCAGTATGGGCTTTTTAGAAATTGGATCTTTATCATTTTAAATGAAGAGGTTATGCATACATGTGGGGCATGCCTCTTCTTATATGAACTAGTTATTCAGCTAATTAAATTTGAGGATCACACAAAGGGCTCTGGTGGGTGTCAGCAGGCTGCAACTTATCACCAATAAAGAACTGTCAAGAAAAGGATCTCATCAGAGATATATATGACCAGAAAAAGTGATGACTGGATACCTAGTAGATACCCAGTGAGAGTGGGTAACCCAAAGGATCTACTTTACTGGCATCCATCCATCCATCCATCCATGAACTAGAGGAAGGCCCAGCATGGTACAGTGGAAAGAATGCTATATTTAGAGTCAGTAATAGCCCCAGGTCTCCTACTTACTATCCACCTGACCTTGAAGGAGTCATTTAATATCTCTGGCTTTAGTTACCATGAAATGAAAAGTGAATTAGATAATTTTGGAAATGCTTTTATTTCTAAATCTATGATCCTACAATCCCAGGTTTGCCAGGTAGAACCCTTGGGAGCAGCAATATCCCACCCCCGTTCCCATGCAAATCATGCTGGTTTCCTTAAAAGTTACTGAAGTGTTTCTTGACACTTGGCTCACTAAGGATGTTTTTTTCATTCCCTCATAGCCTGAGTACAAAGACAGGGAGATCTGAAGGGGTTCTCAGCTACTTCGCTAAATGGACCTACTCAGCAGATTCTCAATACCTATCCTTGAATAATACTCTATGGCCAAGTAAATCTTATTAGTGAATTATGGTATGATCTCCAAGGGTCCTTTTTGTTCAAATATCAAATTTAAAGTCTGAGTCCAGGCCAACTCAGAACAAACAACTACAGAGAATTTACAGGAAAACATGGAAAAGAATGGGCAGATATGAATGACTTTCAAACTGCATCACTGAAGGGGATAATACTCAATGCTATCATAGATACATTGAAACATCAATGTGCCAGGATCTTCTCTAAACCTTAGATATCCTGGTTGTCTGAAATTTGCCTGCAAGGGTAAAGTCTTTTGACAAATCCCAAGTTGATTATGGCAGTAAAGAAAGACAAAAACGGTAGCAGCCTCGCCAGCAAGCAGCAGCGGCAGCAGCACTAGACACACAGCAGCAGCAGCAGAAGAAGCCACAGCAATAGTACTAGAAGTCCTTCCTTCGGCAGAGCATGAGCGCGGCCACTCACTCTCCAATGGTACAGATGGCGACCAGCAATAGCGGCAACGGCGGGGAGCGAGACCCTTTGCCCCCAGGCTGGGAAATTAAAATCGACCCACAAACGGGTTGGCCATTCTTTGTGGATCACAACAACCGGACCACTACATGGAATGACCCACGCATTGCCCCCGAGGGGCACAAAATTTATGGTTCTGTGAGAGCCAGGGAAGAACTGGAACAGGGGAAGATTTCAAAAGGAGAAGAATGGAGTGAGCTTTTGAAATTTCTACATGTTAAACCATAAGAATCTTTGAAGCCAAGAGTTTTGTGGACTGATAAAGATTTGTAGGATGAGCAGTTGGGATACAACAGGTTAATCACAGTGCAAATGTGGTCAAGATTTGGGGTTCCTTGTGTTTAGTCAAAATCACTTTGGTTTATAGATTAGATCAAACACCAGCGCCCGACTAGATGCCTTTCAAATTAATTCCTCCTTGATCATAAGGGAAACCAGAAGAGAAAGTATAGATGGATCAATATTATTCTTTCATGCCATAAGGAAAAAAACCCACTCACAAGCATATGTATGGCTCCATACTTACTGGTGGGTTGAAAGCATCACCTCCATATTGGAACAACACTTTTGGGGCATTGGGACCCATCTTGAATTCTCTCTGTTTTTCTTTCGGCTTAATTGAGTTTGTTTTTTAATACCAATATTCTGCTGCTTCTATTAAATGGAAAACTGGAGTGCCCAAAGAATTAAATTGGGTCAGTCACTCAGAGAGCAATGCACCAGAAGTAGGGATGGGGAACCTGCGGTCTTGAAGCCACATGTGGCCCTCTAGCCCCTCAAGTGCAGCCCTTTGACTACACCTAAACTTCACAGAATGAATCCCCTTAATAAAAGAATTTGTTCTGTAAAACTTGGGCTTAGTCAAAAGGTCACACCCTAGGACCTAGAGGGCCACATGTGGGCTTGAGCCCGCAGGTTCCCCACCTCTGTAGAGCATGGTAGTTGCAAATAGACTGCAATCCATAACAAATATAAGGATCTAAGAAAAAGAATCAGAGCAAAGGATGTCACAAAAGTAAAAATAAAAAAGAAATATAGTCATGTTCCAGTCATGTGGTGAAAGTGAATAATAACTGATGGACAGCCCACTTATGTGCTCCTATAGCTAGTATCCTTGAGATAACAAGAGAAAGAAAACAAAGCCTTACCAGTTACATTGGGCCAACCTCCTATGGCAAATTTATAGGAAGACACGGGACAAAAGTTACCAGGCTAGGCAGGCATGTATGGATTGGAATATTCGTTGTTGGTGAGAACCCCAAATGGATTCAATGACACCTCACACCACATCTGTTATTATCTCTCTTGTAATAAAAAATGTTTAAGCAGTGCTAAAAAAAAAAAAAAGAAAAAAAAAGAAAGACAAAAACCCATAGGATGCTTAGAGAATGAGGTGTTCCGGTTGCCGCAACACTGTTATAATTATTATAGGTAGACAATGAGTAGTATCACATAGACACCCTGCTCAAGCATGCCCATATGGGGACTCAAGGAATCAGACCACCACACCTTTGATGCCAGAGCCATGCTCAACAAAACATAACATTTCTTTGAAAATAAGGAATATGCTTTAGAGGAAGGGCTGGCAAACTATAGCCATCAAGGCCTAAGGACCAAGAGTGGCTTTTACAGTTCTCTCTTCTACATCACAGAGGTTAGGGGTGAAAGGCTCCCATGATCTGGAAAATCTGTTTAAAGTTTTGGCCCTCTACTGCATACTAGAGAAATATGATATTAAAAGATAAAATATGTTGATATCATACAATGATATACACTTACTTTATGCACTTCTGAATTTCTAAACATTTTCATTCACCTGTTGGCCGTCACATGTTGTCAGTGGCTTCCGCAAAACTCCCCCCAAATTCCCATTTAATTTTTATGCTGACCCATGATATACTGAAACTGCAATAGGCAAAGTCACTATATGGAAGGGATAACTTCCAGTTTTAAATCTATAATCCTATCATTGCAAATATTCACTGCAAAAATACAACTAAATTGCTTTTATGAAACTACAACTAAGTCGGTTTTTATTTTGTTTTTAAAACTTCTGAGAGGCAGCATTGAGTCAGGAGGACCTTATTACAGGTCCCCATTTTTCATGCCTATTGGCAGTGTAAACTGTAGTAAGTCACTTAACCTCTCAGTGTTTCTCAGACCATAAATTTGAAGACCAGTTGGTGATCCTTACTAGAAGCAGGTTATACTTAGGAAATCACAAGGTCAAACAAAAACAAAAACACTTTTGCAAAATAGTAAGCAGATCTTGCCCACCTCTACTGTACTACCAACTGGAATTTAGAAGAATAAAAAGTTCACCAAGATTTAAGTATGATTTTTCAATCGACTGTCTAATTAAAAAAAAAATAAAATAGACACAACAGTTTTCTCAAACCAATCAATAAAGAGACTGCTGGAATCTAAATGATACCAGAATGAGAATTATGGTTTGTTCAGATTAAATTTGCTTTTCTGATTATAGCATGTGAAAGTGATGTTTGTGAAGTATCAAAATGAGCCCATTCCCCAGATAAGTAACCACATGTGGTAGGTTATAGGGTCTAATTCTCATTTCCTTCTAGTTAAGATCTTAAGATGATTGGTAAATGGGAGGGGGAAGGGAAAAGTAGAGGAGGGAATAGCATGGTTTGCAATCAAAATGAAACCCTAATTTATTGTACTGTAGCTCTTTTTAAACACACCGAACTAATTGAACTTTAAATCACTATGCTTTTTCAATATGTGAGGGCATTCAGAAACTAATATAAATATATGGAGAATATGGGAAAAACTTCTCTATTAATAAACTCTCTTCCCTGCTCATTAGTATCCTATTTGAACATTTCTCATTTATTTCATTTTCCAGAGGTTTTTTGTCCTATGAATTATTACTGTTTCATATGCTCATTTCTGATTCTAGAAGTATATATATGCTTGTAATGGAAATGCAGATTTAAAGATCTTCCCTGCCCCTAGCTTAAGTGCACCTGGAGCTTGTGGTGGGAGGCTTGTTTTTCAGGAAAGCCCACACCTTGATACTTTGTGATTGGGCAGTGGGTCAAGGAGGTTGTTACAATCTTTGAGCCAGGAGAAGGCTATATAAACTCTGATGAGGGGCTTTGCTTTGGGGCTCAGTTTGAGAAGTGTTGTGTGATTTGACCAGATGAGACTCTGGGAAGCCGTTGTTGAGAGCCCCCCGGCTTTGAAAACCCAGATGTTGATGCTTCCCTCTCTGGTAACTGTGATTTGGTATTGATGTAATGGTTGGACAGTTTGGAAGCCTGTCTGTTTGATCTGTAAGTTCTGTAACTCTGAAGTTCGGGGTGTTGACCTTTACCCCTGAACTAGGTAATACATGTTTGATTAAAGTAAGCTTGTTAACCCATTTTGAGTTGCTTTCCTTTTGAGAAGCAGATCTAAGAACCTATATTGGCAGCTACCCTGGGGATATTGGGGTGCTTGCCGCTACAATGCTTTAGTCTCTAGGTGTGAATTACAACTTAAAAGAAAGGAGACACTGGTCAATATAAAGAATTGCATTCAATCTGATAAAAAGAAATCATCAAAATTGAAATCAGTTGATTGTGGGTGAGTGGGTCAGTGGAGTGGGTAGAACAGAAAGGGAAAGAGAGCAGAGGGATTGTTTTTATCCCTCCAAATCTCTTGTTTCCCATCACATTCTGACTTCCTTTGGCTTAATGGCTCGGCAGAGAATTGCCGAAAAGTTCTGTGTAAAAATAATAGATCATCAGAAACTTGCAATTACAGCTTCTAGAAGATGTAGAATTTGTACATGGCTCCTTCATCGTTGCTCTATACTAGCAAAATAGAAGTCATTCACATTTATGTGACACATTACCAAACACTGTTCTCACACCATTCCAGTGGAGTAGGATGAGTAGTTTTCTAACTGGCGGGGAGCCCAAGGTTGCGAGCTTGCTCTGCCACATAGCCATTAGCAGGTATCAGCCAGAACTGAGACTCAAGACTCTTGAGGCTCATTCAGTACTCTTTGTACCACAACACAATGCCTAGGCAAACATGTAATGTCAATGCTACTATCTCATGGCAAAGTATCATGAGGTGTATCCCTTTGTTAATCATTGTTTTTAACTTCCCTTCCTTCATGACCAACAAGATGGTGGACTAGATATGTCTCCTAGTTCCCACTAACTCACAAAGACCACCCACAAAAGGAACAATGCACCAGAGATAAAACAATGACAGCTGAGTCAATAGAACCAGAAAGCAAGAAACAAATCAATAGCCTTATAAAGGAACAGTGAACATTGTTCATCCTTAATATATTCAAATAATTCTCTTTCACTAACTGGCTCGAACTTCCATTCTTCCCCAGAGACCTACCAACTGATCTATGTATCTGGGACTCATAGGACCTTTCAGGATGCAGAGAATTTCTGGCACATTCCATCTTCTCCCTATATCCCATTTTACTGAAACAAGAATCAATAGACTGATTCAAGAGACTGGGTTTCCTTCTTTGGGGTGGTCTCTATGTTAGGCAACATTTCTACTGTAGAGATTCAAATCAGAATATTCATTTCACTGTCCCCCAACTCTGCAAAAACAAATAAAACAAAGCAAAACAAACAAAAAAACCCAAACCAGAAGCTGATTTAGCTCAGAAAAATGAGTGTCAAGGAAGGAGGTGGGGCAGAAGGCTGTACCAGCAACTGAAACTAGTGCTATCCACATAGCAGTTGTTAAGGGTAGATAGAGAAGCTGGTGAAAAATCAATCTACCAATATTGGAAGAAGCTGAGGCAGCTTTGCAGTCTGAAGGGACCTAATGACAAAACAATGCTTTCACAACAGAAATAATTGGTGATTATTTCTTCAAAGAAGCAAAAGCAATAACTGATGTAAAATACAAAAACAATGAAGTAAAGGATAATTTGGAAGAAGCCAAGCAAAAAGCCATAATGCTAAGGGAACACATCCTTTAGATGAGCAAAAGCAATTGACCTCAAAGCCAGAGTTTACAGAAGCAAATGAAGGAGCATTGATGTTCCACGACAACATAACAACTTGAAAAACTTGAACAGCATATTATAGGAAACACAAAAACAGTTCCCATAACTTCTGAATATAGATAAAATAAACTTCTCATGTCCACATGACCAGCCTGAGTCTCAGTCAAAGATCACCCAAAGAACAGAAGCTTTCCTCATAGATTTGATCAGTTAACAGAATATAATCCATAAATTATTGACTTGGAGTAGGAGGGACGTCAGCAGTCATTTTCCTCAACTACCTTATTTTATAATCAAATAAATTGAGGCCCAGAGAAGATAACTGATTTAACAGGGTTACACAGTAAGCTGATGAGATGGGAGTCAAACCTTGATCTTTGGTCACCTTTTAAAGAATTAGTGTTATTTCCCATGTAGCATGCTGAATATATCATCTGCCAAGTTTGAAGTGGTTTATGTCATCCTGGTATACTGAAGTTCAGGTCTAAATAATTCAGATACTTTATAAGAAAAACTTGATATAACAACAACAGTAATGTGTTTAAAGAGTACTTTAAGGTTTATAAAGTACTTTTCAAATATAATTTCATGTTCCCATCCAATCCTAAAAATATTTTTTTTCCTATAACCACATCATAGAAACCACAAAGGAGTCTGAATTTGTTGAAATTTTTTTTGAGTAGGAATAAGTTTTCAATAAGATGATGGATTATTATCATTAAAAGGGACCATTCAATGGCAGATATCCATATGGTGGATCTCCAGGAAAGAAACACAGATGGATTTTAACTGAGCCCTGCATTCTACAGTGAAAATAATTATGGCACACCCTCCCTTTACCATAGCCAAACTGTCAGGGGGTGTTACTTTGTCCAAATCGATTGGATCCTACTTTCTCCCAGCTCCTACCATAGTGATAGTTGGTCTCAGGAACCCTGCCAAGTAAGGTATGCCTTAATTGCTGTCTCAGAGGGGTTTACAGGCTGCCAGAGAGCCTGATCTGGGCAATGTGAGGCAAACTACTGAGGCAAAATAACAGCTATTTTGTATGGGCCAAATATATCCTGGTGCTTTGTGACATGTGTAACATCCACAAGAGCAAGAGAAACCTTTCAAAGGCCAGAAGAACAGCTGGGCACAGATGTGGTTCAGTATCAGCCACTATGGCTATGAGACTGAGCTATTTATTGAGGACTGATTATAGAGGCATCTGAACATGTAGCAAATTATATCGTCTGCTCCCTGCAAAGAAGAAATAGTCATTCTTTTCATCAAAGCTCAGATGAATTCATGGTGTGTTTCACATTTAGTTTGATTGTCTTTGAAAGGAAACATTACATAGTGGATAGAGGATCCACCTGAGAATAAAGAAAACCTAGGTTCAAATCCTGCCTCTAAAACACCAGAATTGTACATGTGAGCAAATAATTTAATCCAGGGGTGGAAAACCTTTGGCCCTGAGGACACATATAGCCCTCTAGGTCCCCAAGAACGGCCCTTTGATGAATCCAAACTTGGAGTCTGTCAAACGGCCATGCTTGGGCACCTAGAGGGCAACCTCTCAGGGCCTCAAGCTAATTCTCTGTTGCAGGAATTCTTAATCTTCTATTTGTTCTTGACACCTATGGCAGCCTAATAAAGCCTATGGACACCTCAAATAATAATTTTTAAAAACAATAACTGAAGGAGATGCCAAGTTTTGCTTACATATAAGGAAAAATATAAAGATATAATTTTGTTCCCTTCCAGGTTCACAGACTGCTTGAAAGAACCTGGTTTTTTTGTTTTTGTTTTTTTGGTTTTTTTGTCTATAAATTGCTTATGAATTGGTAACCTCCATTAGTAGAAGCATTTAAAGGTGATGGAATTGTGGGTGCAAAAATCTCCAATGCTCCTTCATTAAAAAAATAAAGGATTATCTTCAAGTGATTTATTTTACTAAAACTTATAAAAAGTTATTGCTAGATTAGCAGAAGTATAGCTCCCCATTGAAAGCTTCCTTAAAATCTGCTATATTTCCTTTCTGAGTTATTTTTCTCCCATGCTTTCAGTTGCTTTCATCAGGTATTAACAGAAATAGCACTGAAATGGATGGTCACCTTCAGGACAAATCATGAAAATATGAATTATGTTTTTTTCAGAGTTTCTCTACTCCTGGGGGCTACGTATATGTAAGATGAAGATCAGGTGGGGGAAGGGGAAAAGAGGAAGCATCTCAAGAGGAGCCCAAATGGAACCTTAAGATTTGCTCACTATAGTTTTTACAGTAAATACAACCTAAGATTTTGGGGGAAAAGGATTCATTCTCCAGGTCCTCACCATGATACAAAGCTATAAGGAGAAAGTTCAGGAGTTTGATCCCAGAACAGGCATTTGCTTCCTGATTTCCCAGCATGAATACTCAGCTGTCCACTTTTTTTTAAAGCAATTGGGGTTAAGTAACTTACCCAAGGTTACACGGCCAGTTATTTTTGTGTGGGTGTTAAGTATCTGAGGCCAGAACTGTCCCGGGTCCTCCTGTTTCCAGGACCGGTGCTCTTAATCACTGTGCCACTTCACCACCCCTTTATAATGTTGATTTTTTTTTTTTTGCTTTTTTTTGGAGGGCAAGTGGGGTTAAGTAACTTGCCCAAGGTCACACAGCCAGTTTGTGTGTGTGTGTTAATTAAGGCCGAATCTGAACTCAGGTCTTCTTGACTCCAGGGCCGGCACTCTACTCACTGTGCCACCTAACTGTCCTCAGCTGTCCACTTTATAACAGTGGTAAAATTTTGGTGCAGATGGGTAACAGCTGGAGAAGCCTTTGAAATGAGGCAGTTTCTCATTCTGATAGATGCTTATATTAAAGATCACAAAATACATTTGGGTTTCCCCAAATCAGTTTCATAACTCAACAGAGAGTTGACATTAAGTAACCAGCTGATGCCCTAGCCTAAAGCATATGCTAAAATATCTGAGATAAAATAAGAGAGACAAAGATGGAAAGATAGACAAGAGAGCCAGAGACAGAGAGAGAAGGAGAAAGATAGAGATGTACAAAACAAGAGAGAGGCAGAGAGAGGGAAGGGGCAAAAATGGCTTCTTTTCTCTCAGTGAAAGACATATTTTCTGGAGGAAGACATCAATAAGTCAAAGGTCCTTGGCACATTCTCTTAAAATCTTGAAACTTTTGCCAACCAGAAATAATCACATGTCAATGGCCTATAAACTCTATTTGGGACACCTTGTTTGCATTTACACATTAAAAAGAATAATCCACTTTTCTAATCTTAGTATGAACCACCATGTAACAATGTAATGTTGAAATTTATGGAAAAAAAGTTGAAAATAAATAACAAGGTCATACATTTAAGATGCCAGGGCTCAAATTAATATATTTTATGAGTTATGTAGTATACCACCACCTGAATATATACATAAATGCATACATATATCTGTATATAAATGTTTTTTTAAATACATTGTCACCATATACATACAGATATGTGTATATATTTGTGCGTCAGTAGGTATATATATATATATATATATATATATATATTATATACTGTGTGTGTATATTTGTTATGTTTAATACTAAATGTATTGTATGTGTTTGTGTGTGGGTGTATGGTGTTAGTGTGTTTAATAAATGCAGACACTGAAGAAAGGTACCATGATTCAATAAAAAGTCTAGAAAATTTGTATAACTACACACACAAAAAACCCCATTATGATAGGTTTCCCTCTGTATCTGACACCATACATAAGAATACATTCTAATTGGATCTGCATCCAGACAACAAATAAAACAATTTAAAACCTTGAAGAAAGGGGAATAATGCTTGAGGTTTTTTTCCAACTTTGAAGCAGAGACAATTTTTTTTCAATCAAATATAAAATTCATTGATGACAAAATCAATGTATTTGATTCTACACAGTTAAATGGGTTTTGCAGAATAAAAACCATCGGGGACATCTGTGCCTAAGTACCTAACAAAGTGTCTGGAAAATAAGTGACACAGTTTAGAGTGAGGCAATTTAAACTTTCTTACAAGGTCTCAGTTTAAATTTCACTTCAGACACTTACTAGCAGATTGATCCTGGGAAAGTCACAACCTCAGGATACCTTAGTTTTTTTCATCTGTAAAATGGGGATAATGATATTAATAACACGTACCTCTCAGGGTTATTGTGAGGATATAATGAGACAATATTTGCAAGGTGCTTATTAAATCTTAAAGTGCTATATAAATGCTAACTGCTATCATTAAATTTTGGTTGATAGATTGACTAAGTATGGAAGATAGGCTATTCCAAATTTATAGCTCAATGATTTTAAGCATCCAGTGTGAATTTGACTTTCAGTTTTACTTTTCCTCCATTTTATGTATCTCTTTCTGGCTGGGAAGTTTGCTTGATATTAAAATACATACATGAAGTGAATATGTCTAGGAAGTTTTCTAAGTCTTTTTATTTCTCAAAAATGTATGTCTTGAATTTAGATGGGTTGGTAATTTTTATTCACTGTTCAAGCTTTTTAATTTTTCAATGGTGTACTCTGATTTCTATGATCTTTCTATATCTTCTTTGAAAATCCACAGTGTATCCAATTATATGCTAATACAATTAACAATTTAAGTGAAATTGAAGAATATTTACAAAAATACAAATTGCCTAGATTAACAGAAAAAGAAAATTAACTAAGTAGAACTATTTTAGGAAAATAAAATGAGCACATCATAAATGATTTCTTAAGAAAAAAGTACCATAACGAAACAGATTTAGAAGTGAAACCTATTAAACACTTAGAGATCAAATAATTACAATATTAAATAAATTATTTGTAATAATAGAGATAAAAAGGGATACTACCAAACTTCTTTTATGAAATAAATATGATACTGATACCTAAAACAGGAAGAGTAAAAATGGAAGAAGAAAATTATAGACCGATTTCATTAATGAATGTGGACACAAAAATATTAAACAAAATGCTAGTTAAAATATTTCAACAACATACAAAGATTATACATTATGACCAGGTGGAATTTATACCAGGAATGCAGGGACAGTTTAACATAAGGAAATCTATTAACATAATTGATTATAACAACGATAAAATTTAGAAAATTATATTATTATATTAATAGAGAAAAAAGCTTTTATAAAGTACAACAATCATTTCTATTAAACATTAGAATTATTAATTGAATTATTATATTATAATTTTTATATTATTATAATTGAATTATTAATGGATTTTTCCTTAAATTGATAAAAAGCATTTATCTAAAACCATCAGCAAGCATTATTTGTCATGAGAATAAGCTAGAACCCTTCCCAATAAGATTAGGTGTAAAGCAAGGCTGTCTACTGTCACCAATATCATTCAATATTGAATTGGAAATCCTAGCAATAGCAATAAGAGAAGAAAAAGAAGTAAAAGAAGTAAGAATAAGGAACGGAATAATGAAACTATCTCTTTTTTGAAGATAATATAATGATATACTTGAAAAATCCCAAAGACTCAACTAAAATGTTAGTTGAAATAATTAATAACATTGGCAAAATAGCAGGATACAAAGTAAATCTACATAAACCATCAGCATTCCTATATATCACCAACATAACCTTGTAAGGAGAATTAGTAAGAGATACCCTATCTAAAATAACTCTGGATAGTATAAAATACCTGGGAATATAAAATACCTGTCAAAATAAACCCAGGAACTATATAAAGAAAGAAAATTATATATTACATTTAAATTATTGGAGAAAGATTAATTGTTCATGGGCAGGTAGGGCCAATATAAAAAAATGACAATTTTAGCTAATCTAATTTGTATATTAAATGCCATCCCAAGTAAATTACCAAAAATTATTTTTACTGAATTGAAAAAAAAGGAACAAAATTAATTGGAAGAACAAACAAGAATGCTAAAGGAACTAATACAAAAATGTAAAGGAAGGAATTTTAACAGTGTCAGATCTTATAGGGAATAATTATCAAAACTATATGGTATCAGCTAAGAAATAAAAAGGTAGATTAATAGAACAGAGTAGACATACAATTTATTGTAACAAATAAATATAGTAAGCTTATATTTGATAAACATAAAGACTTAAAATGTTTGTATAACAAGCAAAATTCATTATTTGGTAAAAAAAAATATTGGGAAAACTAGAAATGAGTGTGGCAGAAATTCGGTGTAGACCAATATCTTATACCATTTACCAAGATAAGGTCAAAATGGATATATGAACTGGACATAAAGGGAGAGATTTCAAGAAAATTTGAACAAGGAATATAATACTTGTCAGACTTATGGCTAGATGGACAACATGGGTAAACAAGATAGAGAGGAGAGTGAGGTACAAAATGGATAATTCCAATTATATTAAATCAAACAAGATTTGCATAAATAAAACAAATGTAGCCAGGATCAGAAGGAAAGAAGAAAACTGGGGAAAATTTAAAGACAGTTTCTCAAACAAAGGTCTCCTATCTCAAATACAAAAGGAACTTTGTCAAATCTATAAGAATATGAATCATTCCCCAACTGATAGATGGTCAAGGGATATGAACAGGCAGTTTTAGTCACTCTGGAATATCACTCCTTTTTTTTTTTTATTTTCTCTCTTCATCTCAAATAATTTCTTTCTTTTCCTTTTGCACCTTCTCTTTTCTCTACTTTTTTCACAGCCCAAGGAAGTGGAAGATAGTTGGGAGATCCAGAGTTTCCATCCTGTAGTTTGCCAACCACAAGCCTTGATGAGACAGTCCCCAGGGTCCATATGATGAAGGGGTGAATGGAAGAATGACAAATACCTAAGACCTAACTTTGGTGTTCAGTTCCCTTTGAGAAGCTTTGAGGATCACTATTTCTCTCCACAGCATCCTTTTTCATGTGCATTTGCAGATCAACTTCTTGAAAAAGGAGCTTTAGTCAAAGAGAAAGAAATACTACTGAAATAAGGGAAGGCTAGTTCAAAAACTGAAATTAAACCTTTTCTTTCCATCCTTAATCTTAGTCATCTTTCCAAAGCAATTCATGAAGAAAGGGATTAATGTGTAACTTTAGTTACCTTAGAAATTTAAAGGTCGTTGGGCTTTGTCTCCAAATGACCTGCACTAGTTTAATCCAATGTGATTTAGTTTGGCTGTACCTAAAAGATATGACAACAGACTAAATCCCTTTTCTAATGCTCCTGAACAAGTAACACTTTTCCATTTCCCTTAGGTTTTGTTTTATCCATTTACATCAGAGGAAAACACAACTAAAAGAACAATTGGGGTTATTGTTTTCCTTTGTAATAAATGTATGTTCAAGAACTGATATTTGGGGTGTGTGTGTGTGTGTGTGTGTGTGTGTGTGTGTGTGTGTGTGTGTGTGTTCTTGCTTTGCACCAAAGTTCCAGTTGTCATAAGGCAGGAAGCCTTTCTCAGATGAAGAAAATTTGTACACATTAACAAGAAATTCTGAACATTTTAGTTGTTTGCATTCTTCACATTTTAGAGGAATTTATATTAGATGAATGAGTGAAGGAATGAATGACAGCACTGAACTTTAGTTATTTAACTTCTCAAAAGTTCACAGGATCACTGCTTCTTTTCATAGCAGAATTTGAAAAAGAAATTGTCTGCTATGTGCAAAGCACTGTCCTAAGTCCTGGAAATTCAATGAGCAAAGCAAGACAATCTCTGCTCTTAAGAAACTCGCTTTCTAAGTAGGGAAATTAACATTTATGGGAGAGAAGTTAAGTGGCACAATGAATAGAGTGTGGATATGAAGTCAGGAGAGTCAAATTCCTGGGTTCAAATATGGCCTCAGATACTTACTAGATGTGTGACCCTGTTTGCTTCAGTTTCTCATCTGTAAAATCTGGAGAAGGAAATAGCAAATCATTCCAGTATCTTTGCCAAGAAAAGCCCAAATAAGGGGTGGCTAGGTGGCACAGTGAATAGAGCACCGGCCCTGGGGTCAGGAGGACCTGAGTTCAAATCCAGTCTCAGACTCTTAACATAAAAGAAAAAAAAAAAGCCCTAGCCATGTGACCTTGGTCAATTGACAACCCCAATTGACCTTCAAAAAAAAAAAGAAAACCCCAAATAGGGTCATGAAGAGACAAATGTGACTGAACAACAACAATCAAACAACATATACACATATATAGAAGGTTTCAGCTGCTTGTCAGGTGAAAAGATCTCGTGTTGTTGTTATTGTTGTCATTTTAAGTTATTATGCATTTTCTTTAGTAACATTTCCATAAGAAAACCAAATTTGTTTCTGATGGTGAACTGCTTGGCAGTGCCAAGCACTTTGGTGGTGAGAACCATTTTTTTCCCTAAGTCTTCAGTAGCTAAGGCTATGATATAGTACTATTTGAAGGGTTCATTTTATCAGAACATATGAAGTACAAATCAAAACATACCCTCCCACACCTCATTTTGTTAAAAATTTCAAAAATTTGTTCAGTTGAAAAATGACATTATTACTTTTGAAGTGAATGAGTTCACAGTCAATTATTGACAAAGAAATCAGTACTCATGATTCATGTATTTAAAAGTAGCTAAGATTTGTTTACCGTGGATTTGTGCTTTTGTAACACGATCTAACTCTACCTCAGAATAAAGCCTCAAAGATCTTAATGGCCCTGGGCTGATCAGAGTCTGGTTATTTCTGGAAATAGCTATCTTTCTAGAAGTAGTTACACATAAGCTTCATATCCCAGAGTCAGACAAAGACAGACACCAATGTCAGTGGCATGAAGTGCACATAGCTTCTTGCACTGATGTATTGGTGCATCCAACTAGTGATTTCTATGCTTAAAATAAATAAACTCTCTCTCTCTCTTTTTGTCTCTCCCTCTCTCTCTCCCCCGACACACAAATGAGTAGATACATACATAGATACATATATATGCACACACATGCATAGATACATATATATGTATCTCTGTGTATATCTATACATATATTCAGAGACAGATAGATTAACCATTGTAGTTTTAGGCTTTGCCTCTTTTCTTTGAAATTGGAGACCTAATTAACGCATCTTTTTATCACAATTCATAAAAATATTCTTTATCCTTAACCTTTTTTAAAGGGCAGCACAGGACAGGTGAGAGAGCCCTGAATTTGGAATCTGAGGGTTGTGTATGAAATCTGATTCTGCCACTATGTGAATGTCACTGAATTATCACCTTTCTTAGTCTCCTTTTCCTCATATGTGAAAGAGGGGGTGGGGCTTGATGAACTCTGGTTGCTTTTAGCTTTGAATCTATGATCTTTGTGAAGCACAAAAGTCAACTGCCTATTTTAATAACTGCACAATTTACATTTATCTTTCCCTTCACTACAAATACATAATCAATTTCATAAGTAAGCATATATTATAAACTCTTATCACGGTTTTGTATATTTCATAATAGCATTCTATTACAGTTTGGCTTATCTCTTTGCTAAATAAATGCTCTGACAAGATTATTGTGTATCAATACTCAGTTTTTCTCTCTACGTGTACCATTTTACTTGTCATAGCCATCTATGCTCTTTTCTGTTAGTGTTTCATGCTGTCCCCAATGCCATCTGTTCTATCCCACTATGTTCTCTCCTCCATGCTTTCTTTGCTTTCTCTTCATTTTTCTCTCACTTCTCTACTTTGGAACCTATGGGGCTTGGCTTTTATAATGATAGCCAGACAAGTAAGCAAACTGTGCCTTCATTTCCTTTCAGGATGGCAACCCTTCTACATCTTTTTCACTGACTTTGATGCTTGTGATTTAGGATATTTGGGAGAACCAGAATTCTGATGACTGGTAAACCAGATATTACATTAGTAGACTTCTGTGGCTATCAGCAGGTATGACTAATTTCTTTTATATTGTACTTTATTTTTAAATTATATGTAGGTGTAATGGACTATAAATGATATAAAATGGGTTATTGAAGATCCATTGTAGCTTTCATGTGTGAAGTTATGAGATGCACTATTATTTACAGTTTTCAAATTTATGTTCCTACAACCAAAGATTTCAGAAAATAGGATTGTTTCCTCTTCAAATATCAATTTATAGAGGTTTATGAAGAACTGATTTCTGCATTGGTACTGATTTTTCAGTGGCTTTTTTTCATTCTCAAATTTCAGGCTATTCATATAATCATTAGATTGAAGGAGACCTTGAAAGGTCATTTACTTCATCCCCCTGCACAGGCTTCAGGCAGAACTACAGCTGAAACATCCAGATCAGATGAGAATCTGTACTTTTGTCTATCAACCTCAACACAGAGCACAATCTCTCTTAGCAAAAGAAGTGAAGATTTTTAACTATTAGAGGTATCCTTCACCACCCCAAATCTCATCTCATTTCATTATAGGCAAGATGTGAGAAAACTCTCCCTTTCACATTTGTCTTCAGTAAATGATCAAATGATTTTTAGAGTTTCAAGAATATTTGTGAGTAAGTTTTATAAAGGTTTAGCCTTTGAAAAAGTAAATTTCCTACTATAAAAGAAAAAATGGCATTTTGGGGCATATATTAATAGGCTATAAGTTGAACAACCTAAACCAGCTCCCTTTTATTCTTTCTCTCTGCTTTTATTTTTAAATTTATTTTTATTATTAAAATTATTAATAAAAATTTTTATTATTTTCTACTTCTAGTTGAAAAGAAAAAGAGAAAAAACTCCCATAAAATATGTCTATTCATGCAAAAAATATGTCTCATTCTGCACCTAAGCCCACTCCCTCTCTTCCAAGTACCCTGATTTATCACTATTCTTCTAGAATGGTCATTGATAAGAGTTTTTAAGACTTTGAAAGGTGTTTGTCTATTCAATGTTGTTGTTCTTCTATAAATTTGCATAATTTTACTTACTTTACTTTCCATTAGTTAATACATACATATGTGTATATATGTATATACACATGTATATATACACAAATGTAAGTATGTGTATATATATGTGTGTGTGTGCATATATCTATATATCTATATCCATATCTATCTATCTATCTATCTATCTATCTATCTATCTATCTATCTAAATCTTCCCTTGTTTCTCTGAAATCATCCCTTTCATCATTCCTTTCCAGAACCAGCTTTTTTTCTTTGCTAATTTCTGAATACCCTTGTGTGCTCATGGCTACAGATGTCTAGACAGAAGCCAAAATCTTGAGCATAGAGAGGTTGCAGTAAATTATAAAATCCAGACTAAAACTTACTGAATGATGATTATTTTTTGAATTTCTACTATGAGCTTAATATGACTTTCTCTGGGGGTTTCAGACATAAAAGATATGATCCCTGCCCTTGCCTTAGAGAACTGATAAATGTCACTAGCATAAAAGGCATTAGGAGCACTAAGAGCCCAGGTAACCCACAATAGTAATATGGAAAACAATGAAGTGCACAAGTATGACTTCAGAGATAGACTAGTGAAGTGCATCCCCCCACTCCTATCAGAAAAATCAGGGGCTAAAGTCACAAAATAAGGCACATATTATCCATCATGAGCAATGTTTATTATGTGGGAGGGTCCTGTTTTGGAGTTACCATGAAGTTGAGAGAATGAGGAAGGTCACTGGGAAGTAACAAGGATGTTTATTTTATTTTTTAAAGAGAAATAATAGAATTTGCTTTTGCTGGAAATCAATATTTCCTTTGAAGAAAGTATTGAATATGCAGTGTGACTTATTCTCCCTTCCAGAATCATAGGAAATAGAATCCACTAGACAGTCTTGTGCTTCTCCAATTAACAAGCCCTCTTACTGGCTCCAAGTCACCAAAAATGAAACTTTTCTTAACAATAAACAAATAATTCTGTACTATGTTAATAATAATGACAGTTTCAAAGCCTACTCACTCAAAGTCCCCAAAGTTTTGAACATTTTAAGGGTTTTGATCTTTTGCCAGATATATTGTATACCTCAGATGATACAGCCATACAACCTCCTGCTGTTATGAAAGTTGCTCCTTTTTGGTCATCAGTTATCTACAGATGGAAGTACCTAATTCTTGGTCTCAGAGTATTCTTTTTTTGCATCCAGATAGCTTGCAATAAAAAGATCCTGGGGAGTTCCCTCCCCAAGACCTTTCCCAGTAGTGAATACCACCCCAAAGTTCCATGTCAGCACTTTCAGTTCCAAAGACTGTCTCACTGGTTACTAATAGTTCTACTATCTGACCTTGTTACTACTATAGCTATTACCCTTGCAGGAGCAAGGAGACATGAAACAGAATGAAGAGAAGAGCTTTACTGTATCAGGCTGTAAGCCTTTCAGTAAGGTGAAAACCAGACTTGCCCCAGGCAACCAGAGGTTGCTTTGGCAAAATTCATAACCCTGAATCCTGCATCAGCATAAGAGTTACCTCCAACCTCCACACTTTTCTTTTTCTTTTTCTTTCTTTTTCTTTTTTGGGTGGGAAAGAGTGAATGGTGCAGAAAAAACAAGGTTGGGTAGATTATAATTCTATTACCTCTTACCTACAACCCACTCATCTTTAGAATTACCTTATTTCTTTATAAAGAACCACCATCCTTCTGCCTCCCAGGTTCTCAATGTCCTTATTACTCCCTCAACCATTTGAAACTATCCTTCTTTAATGTTATTGCAGGGGTGGCTAGTTGGAGCAGTGAATAAAGCATTGGCCCTGGAGTCAGAAGTACTTGAGTTCAAATCAGGCCTCAGACAGTTAACACAAAAAAACTAGCTGTGTGACCTTGGGCAAGTCACTTAACCCCAATTGCCCTACCCCCCCCCCCCAAGCAAAATAAATAAATAAAGTTATTGGAGATCTCAAGTGCCAAATGTGATGGTCTTTCCTCATTCTTTACACTTCCTCATTTCTCTCTACAAAGTGACACTGGCGACTTCTCATACCAGATGCTTAATCTCTGCTTTTCAAGAAATTATGTCACTGGTTCTATCAGTTCTCTCCCTACCTGTTTGTCTGTTCTGCAGCCTTCTTTCTTGGATCATTATCTGTACCAAACTCCCTAAGGCTGATGTCCCTAAGTTTCTCTTCAGGTCCTTCCTCTTCTCTTGGTACATTCTCTTACTCTTTGACTTAATCAACTCCCATGGAATAATTGTATAAAGTGTAGACAGGTGAACCCCAGATAACTATATTTAGCCCTAAATGCTTTCTTCAACTCCAATCCCAAATTACCAACTAGCTACTGCACATTTCTTAACTGATGTCCCATAGGTATCTCAAATCCAATAAAATTAAACTAGAATTCATTACCTGTTCTCCCAAATGCCCCTCCTTTTCTCAACTTCCTATTTCTTCTGAGGGTACTACCTTCTACCAAGTCACCCAAATTCACAATCTCATTGTCATATTTTACTCCTCACTCTTACTCATCCCACATATCTCTTGTGTTGCCAAATCTTTTCGTTTCTATTTTGGCTTCACTTTTTATATCTTTCTTCATCCCTCTACTCAATTAGTTATCACCCAAGTTCAGGCTCTCACCACCACTCAAGTAGTTTATTGCAATAGCCTCCAAATTGGTCTCCAGGTACCATATCATGCCCCTTTGCAATACATTCGCCACCCAGAACCAGTGACATTCCCACACATCATAGATGTGCCATAAACAGAGTTATATGTATATAAATAGTGTATACATGTACATGTGTATGCATATGTATCTGATTGTTGCATGTGTGTATAAATGAATGCATATGCACATGTAAGTGTATACAAGCATGTATGTGCATGCATATGTATTGTGTATACATGCAGTAGATATAGGTATATTCACATTTGCATATGAACACACATGTATGTGCATATATGTCTATGCATATATATGTGTATACACACACACACACATATGATCCATGTTCTAGTCCTAGCTCCAAGCTGTGAACTACTATAAGTCACCAGGAAAAAAATATTGAGTTTCAAATTTTTTCTTATCTGTCAAATCACTTGGTAGGAGCAGACAATCTCTAAGTCTGTTCTAGCTGTAAAATCATATGCCTTGACAGTGCCTTGTCTCACCCTGACTGATCAAGTTAATCTACTGTTTTAAAAAAGTGTTTAAATGTTTTAAAATTGAATGGTAAAACATTAGAAGTCTGCTGTGTTATATTAGAGATTAGGCTTTAACCAGTGGAAAGGCTTCTTCTTAAAAATATTACTATAACTTGATTTATAACTTCTTTCCAGGAGGCAGATTCCATCTTAACCTCACCTCCTCTTCCTCCCTTCTCCCTTCCTCCCTCCTTGCCTTTCTTTCTCCTCCACCTCTCATACTTCCCTCACGCTTTCACAGTATGATGGATACACTTTACTTATACCCATTTAAGGGGCTGCCTAAATGATCAAGTGAACTATTTCTCATTACTAAGCACTGTTCCACAAGTGAACATGTGGGCATTAAAATCCTTTCTGAAAGTCTCATAAAGGATTCCAATACCCATGAGAAACCAACCTGTAATGTCAGTGACCTAAATCGCTATGGCTTATAGACATTACAAGTACCACTGATTAAAGTAGAGACAAGCCTTTTTCTCTCCTGTGTGAACACTGATGTTTTATGACTTCGTTCAAACTTTATTGCTGATTTTAAAGCACGTGACCAGTAAGACTCAGCAGGAGTGTATACCCCAGGCCTGCAGCCTTTACGCCCTTACTGGCATGGCTGGCCTATATGAGAGCCCTGAGTACCTCATCTTCTTTCAAGTGTCATTCAATCATTTATCAACAGTCAATCAACGAGAAACCAACCATTGTACAGATTGTTCCTGCTCACCTGATTTGCCTAAGGAACAGTGGGAGGGGAGCTCTATGCCAGGGACTGTGGTAAGCACTATATATATCATTTGACCCTCACAAGCCTTAAAACTATCGGCCACTTCAAATGCTGAGCCAAGACTCTCACTGCGTTTTTTTGTTTGTTTGTTTTTGGTTTTTGGTTTTTTTGTTTTTTTACCTGTTCAGAAATTATCTGTTAAGGAGGCTCTGCTCCTGCACCCTCTCTGAGTGCTCTCCAGGTCCTAGTAGAGCATTACACTTTTACATCACATGAGGAAATTAAATGACACAAAGACCAAGGCATATGAAACCACATCTACTGAGGAGGAGAATCACACAGTCAGACCCATAGTCAAACAGTCAGGCTTTGGAGTTGGAAGAGACATCTAATTAAAGACCTCAACTCCTTAAAGGAGAAAACTGTGGCATACATTAGTGAGGTGGCTGACTGACCTAAGATCACAGAGGTAAATAAAGAGTAAAGAAGCATTTGAATAAAGGTTTTCTAATTCCTAATGCAGTAGTTTTACTATTATACTATGATGCCTGAAACTTAGGAATCAGGGTGAAGATTACTTTCCAAGTTTGTGGAAACTTACAAACACATCATCCTCTCCTTATTTTATAGGGTCCTTTTCTATTTCATGCATATGTATTTCAGTGACTGTGGGTCCTTGTTCCTTTGCCTTGGTTCCTTGTTTGTTGCTTTCTCTCATACCTTTGGTATTTCTCAATAAAGTGATACTTGGATCTCTATTTTAAAAGGGAGTATTATTTTCTGGCTCTCCTGCTGTGATAATATGTAGTGGATTCAGACATAGACCACAGCAGGGTATATTAAATGCATATTTTTAACTCAAAGGATCAAAAAAACTTCAAAATGTGGAGGAATTTTAGATACTTCATTTGAATGGCTTCGTTTTCTAGGTAATGAAATTTGGAGTCAGAAAGGTGAATTGATATATTCAAAGTCACAAGACCAAGCTATTGACAGATTCAAGACCAAAAAGGAGATCTTGAAATTACCACTCAAGTGATTTTTTCCACTTTATCATTCCAGCAGTCAAACCATTAAAAGTAATCACTAGCATGGCAATATATCTCTATCTATCTATCTATCTATCTATCTATCTGTCTGTCTGTCTGTCTGTCTGTCTGCCTGTCTGTCTATCTATCTCTCTGTCTATCTCAAAATAGTCACTGGAATATTAGCTGGCTATCTTGTGTAGATAGCACATATTTGCATTTACAGATAATTATAGCATCATACTTTATAGACTTGGACAAAACATTTTAGTTTAGCTTTTCCTCATGCCTAAATTATTCCCTGGAAATAATATCTTTATAGACATAGGGTTTCATATGTATTGCCCTCCCTACTGGGCTACCTGCATCCCTGATGCACAGGTTAGGTGCCTTGGAGAACAAGTATTCCAGGTTCAAAATACTTAGTGGGCCCATACTCTCAAAAATTATACTTCATGAAATCCCATAAGTATATTTACCTTTAATAGCCATCCAATAGATATAGTTAGCTCAAAGAAACAATATTTCCTGAGTTGTCATTTTAGGAATACTAGCTATCAGCCATATACCCCATGAACATGAGGCATATTCTCCCACAAATTCATGCAGCATCAGCAAGAAGAGTAGACACATATATAGGGTACACTACCAGAGAGACACACATAGAAGGGATATGTTTGACTAAGGGAAATCCCACCTCTGATGCTGTAGGGCCTCAATGTCTTTTCTCTTCTTGTGGAACCTTCAATTCTCTTCCCCTAGGACACATCTCTTCTGAGCAGTTTGCTCACCTGGATTCCCTGTGTCTGCTCCTCTCAGCATCTTGTTTCCCAGCTGCCAAATCTATTCTTTCTAAATACTGGTTGCATTGTACTGACCTGGGTCTTCCCTGGGCCTCACCCTGTGGATGAGTAGCTTTGCTTCAAGACACTACTGTCAACGAAAGAGAACTTCAGAGAAATCTCCTATGTCCCAACCAAAGAGCATGAAGTGTTTTCTTCTTAATTCCTGGCTTCTACTTCAAAGCTATCTCCATTCTCAAATACAAGAGCTGGTTTATAACCTTCTTGTTTTTCTTGGACTATTCTTACTTACTTACTTGTTTGTTTATTCATTTTAGTTTTTCTCCATCTCTGTCATTTAATTTTTAAAGTCTTTTTAAAGATATTGTATAAATTCTTTTTAGGCAGGTTTGATGCTTTTTGCTTTTTGTTTTTGCTTTTTTTTTTGAAGGGTGGATGGCAGGCCAGTTGGGGTTAAGTGACTTGCCCAAGGTCACATGGCTACTAAGTATTAAGTGTCTGAGACCATATTTGAACTCAGGTTCTCCTGACTTTAGGGCTGGTGCTCTATTCATTATGCCACCTAGCCATCCTTATGCTTTTTGATGTAACATTTGATGTTACTCTTAGGGGGTTTCTTTAATTCAATATCCTCCTCTGAATTTACCCCAGTCATCTCTATTCCAATAACAGCTTTCTATGGTTGGAATCTTTCTCCTTTTGCATATATGTGTGTGTGTGTGTGTGTGTATGTATGTATATATATACATATATATTTGCATGTCAATAGCTTAATTTTTGTAATTACCTCTAGCCCTGGCATATGAGAAATAGTGCCTCTTGCCCCAAATCTTCAATTCTCCCTTCTAACCTGGAACCAAAGCCAAGTCTCCAACCTCCTCTAAGTGCTCACAGCCAGGGTATGCCCCACTGCACTCACCAGCCTGCGCTGGTTCCTCCTTGCCCCTGCCAATCTTCGCAGCACAACTGGGTTTGGTGCTCCATATCAGTAATGGTTCTCTCAATCTTCCCAGGCTCAAATGCTCAACTCACCTCACTATCTAGGGGTAAAAGTTTTTGTGGCTGAGGCCAATGCAACCTCTCAAACCAGTTAATCCTAAGACTTGTCACTTGTTGTTAAAGCAGATCCTAGCCTGGAGGTGTTTACTCTTCACAGGGACCAAAACTTGTCCTGGGATTTTATTTTTAGATCTTCTCAAATTGTCCCAGGAAGACCCAAGTTGTATACCTCTTCTTATTTATCTCTACCCACCCTTTCTAAGGTGCTATTTTAACTCTTTTGTGAGGGAAAATCTTGAGAGCTTGGAATTTTCTGACCTACTCCACCATCTTCTCAGAATTCTTCAGACTGTCTTGGTTTTTAAAGACCAATGACTAATCATCCTATCATGCTATCAAGTTTGATTGAAAGACCCTCATGAAGCCTTGGGAACCTGTGGCCTCAAGGCCACATGTAGCCTTCTAGGGTCTTGGTTACGGCCTTTTGACCCAGTCCATGTTTTACAGAATAATTCCTTCTATCTGTGCTTTGGATGTAGTCAAAGGGTCACACTTGAGGACCTAGAGGGCAACATGTGGCCTGGAGGCTGCAGGTTCCCCACCTCTGATCTAAACACTTCTCTATACCTTAAGATCTTAATAGTTCAGTGTCCCTGTTATCTTCTTTATACATTTTTGTAATTTAATCAACACTTTATTTTCTTTTTCACTTTCTTCTTACTCTGTGATTTTATCAAGGAGTATAAGGGGAAACCAATCACTCACAGTCTTGTTAGCCAGACTCAGTTCCCTGGACTAGACCCAGAGTTAGAAAAACTTGAGCTCATGTTTAGCTTCTGACATAAACTAGATATGTGATTCTAGGCAACATGCTTCATTTCTAAGTTTGCTAGCAACTCTCGACTAGAAATTTCAGAATTTCACTCTAAATTGATTAAAGATATTTCCTCACCTTAAACTTCCTTACAACAATAAAATTTTAATTCCCACTGAAAACCAAACCCAAGACAAGACCTAAAAAAAAAAACCCAACAACACAAAAACAAGTCTTTCTAAATTGGTCTTTTTCTTTGATATGCCATCTCTCTCTCTCTCTCTCTCTCTCTCTCTCTCTCTCTCTCTCTCTCTCTCTTTTTATATATATATATATATATATATATATACACACATATATATGTATATATATATATGTATATTCAGCACCTTCTGGTAATATGGCATTAACTGTAAAATATAATGCCATATTACCAGAAGGTGCTGAATGAAGCTTACAAAGATCAGTTCCTACTGCCTCAAAATATAATTCTGCTTTTGTGAGCACCAGAAAGATATATAAATGAATATTCAGCAGTTGGAATCTTTTCTCTTGGCTACAATTAAAGCTCCCCCTGGCCTACTCATCAGACTTCTGAGGTAAAATTTGTTCATTTTTACAGTTCATCTCAAAATAACTCTACTGTTCTACCTGTTATAGTCATCAAAATGCACATTTCCTATTACTCTGTATTTCAGGAAAGGGAACCATCATGGAAAAGCATTTATTGCAACTTCAAAATTGAATATCTAAGCTACCATTTACACAGACAGTAAATAATAGATCTGGGCTTGGCATGATAACTCAGTGGACCTCAAGAGATTCATTATGTAGCCTCTATTAGGACAAATAACTTTCTGTTTGCTGTTCTTTAACTTTACTGTGTGCCTTCAATGTCCTTTGATACTCCACCAAATATAGTGAGTTTCTGGACCTATAGATGTTTACACTTAAGAATTATTAATCACAGGGGTGGCTAGGTGGCGCAGTGAATAGAGCGCCGGCCCTGGAGTCAGAAGGACCTGAGTTCGGAGCCGGCCTCCAACACTTAATCCACACAAACAAAAAAACCTAGTCGTGTAACCTTGGGCAAGTTACTTAACCCCAATTGCCCTAAAGGGGCGGCTAGGTGGCGCAGTGAGTAAGAGCGCCGGCCTCGGAGTTGGGATGACCCAAGATCAGATCCGGCCTCAGAAAATGAGCACCCACACATAAATAATGACTAGCCGTGTAACCTTGAGCAAGTTACTTAACCCCAATTGCTTAAAAAAAGAAAAAAAAAGAAGTATTAATCACATCATGCCCATGATAACATCACCACCAGTGTCCAAACCATGAGTAGGGTCAATATTGTCAATTGTTCTTAATATCAAGTACTTCTGCCAAGATCAGTGTAAACTAAACAATGCATCCATTAAATATGGGGATTATTTTGTCCTCCTTGCTCTGTCATTCACCTTTGCAAATGTATTTTGAAAACTCAGGTGTTACTTTGTGTAAGACCTATAGCAAAATCCTTCATTCAGTAGCTAATTTTCTAGTTCATGGACTATTCAGGCTTAGTTTTCTTGGCGTTTTAGGAGTGGTAAAAAACAAACAAAAAAACCCATAGAATTCTTATGTAATTACAATTGTAAAGTGAGATAAATTGGCACTTACAGTTATGGCAGGTGGCCCCACTGTATCCTGTCCCATCACAAGTGCACTTGAAGCTGTCCCAGGTTTGAGAGCATTTACCACCATGCTCACAGTGATTGGGCACACATCTGTCAGAACAAGAGACAAACAGAAATGAACTGACCAACAAACAAGATTTATGAATGGCCAACTTCCAAGCTGCCTGGGCAATATATCATTTCAATGCCAGTTTGCCTTACTGAAGCAATTAATCCTTGTTAGTTTAAGCAGATTAATATGATTCATGATGGAAAGTGCCAACTGTACAAAAGATGATGTATCACAGGTCTGGTGTTTCCCAATTTTGAGCAAACAGCAGAAATTAACAAACTGTTGGAAGATGCATTTGCATATCAGAGGTTGAAATTTATTCTTACCTTTATACAAAGGAAGATACTTGCTCTGTCATTATTCTGGGAGGAAGACGGAGATAAGCTGACTTGCACGTCTATTGCATGTTCTATAGTATGACTAAGCTAGTCATAGCAAGCTTACTTTCTATAATAAAGGCTGTATCAAGAGTATTGATGCTATTCTTACTTTATTAAAACCATTATAAAACTACCAGTTAATGGAGGCCACTAGAAGCATGTCAACCAGTAGAAGTTGGAGTGATATCATATACCAGATACTCCTTGACAAAACTGTGCAGAAGCTGTAACTTATTTTTGACGAGCTAACCCATCATTTTCTGAACCCATTCAACAGAGATGGAGACAGGGGAAGGATGTTCATCCATAAACTTTAGAGAGTGATTTTTTTTTTATTAATTAGTTCAACAAATATTTATTAAGAACTACCTTTGTGCAAAAGCAGAGTATCAAAATAGATAGAGAACGGGGTTTGGAGTCACAGATACTTAGATTCAAATACCACCTTTCATCCTTACTGCCCATGTGATCCTGGACAATCCCTTATACCCTTTGTGATACATTCTACTCCCCATAACTTAAATATTAAGTCACAAACTGCTTTACATCTGTAGGAAATCAAAGATTTCTTTTTCATGTTCATATATGCACAAAGCACAATGTTTAGAGAGATGCAACATACAGCCCCATAATGAACACGACCACTTGGTAGACTATAAGTAATATACCTTTGCACATTGCTGGGAACATAGCATTTACTTGCCAGATGCTCATCTTCTCCCTCTCTCCTTCATCCTGGTGTAATGGTAATTTGAAGACCCCTTTTTGTATTGGCAAGTAAGCAGGTACTTAGCACTTAGTAACTAATCAAACCTCTGTGAAAGAAACAGAAGGTATGAACCCCTGTTCCTGACATAACAGGAAGGGGTTGGCTGAAACAGGAAGTAGCTAATGCTGTGTATATAAGAAAAGTCCCAGAGAGTCACAGTTGGAATTTCTTGGGACAAGAATCTGGAGGCAGAGCAACTACAGAAGAGATAATCAAGAACTAAGCCAGAATTGGAGCTTCTTCTGAATAGGAGCCCAGGAGTACCCTCCCCCCAGGCTGGATAAGGTGATTCTGATTTTTTTGAATGAGCTGCAGACAACTGAGGAAGCATGACCGGGATGCAGGGACTTTGTCTGTTTGTGGCTTGTTTGAGCCTTGAATTCCGAGGAGCAGAAATTGTGAAGGATTTCAGATGGACTGGACCCTGTGAAGTTCAGTGTGGAGCAGGACCTACCCAGAGAGCTGGACAAGGAACTGGGAGCTGTCTTCCACTGAACCCAGGTGACAGTCTGTTGAGTCCAGATAGAATCTAGCTCCATGGAAGGGGATTCCAGGGAATGTGAGAACTTTTCAAGATGAAAAGACCTTTGCCTGAGTACTGAGTAATGATGAAACTGTAGTTTACTAGTGACCTAGAGGTGAAGGGTTTATGTATTTTCTAATGATTGTGCTTAACAATGATTAATACTATTAATAATAACAGTGATTAATGACACGTAGTAATAGATTGCTGAATAAGTGACTGATTGAGTTAATTTAGTGTGTCCTATGAGAGGAAGACTTTGACTATTGTACTTTGAGATGATTGTTCTTTGTTCAAAACTTTGTGGCCACTATGGTGGAAATTATGTGGCCATATTAATGATAAGCTGTTGTGAATACTACATTGTGATTTTCTGTGATACGTTGTAATATTGTGAATGTTGTACCTTGATTTTCTCTGAATGTTTTGCTTTGATTTGTTATAGAATAAATAGGGTGTTCACTATACTGTATGATAAGAAACTTAAAAGCTGTTCACAGTAGCATTCTTCTGGAAAGCTGCTGATGCGTGGCATTATACCTGGTAGGGTAGATGAAGCCTCAGCTATATCATCATATATTAGTAAGGCAGAATATGGCAAAGTATAAGGTGGATATAAGTGTCAAAGGAATTTGTAGAAGGGACACATCACATAGGATTGGTAGGTCATGGAAAACTTTCTGGAATCAGTAGCATTTGATTGGAGACTTTTGAAAGATGAGTAAGACTGAACCAGGTAGTGGGAGAAGAAGCAGCATTCTGGGCACTAGGAATTGCAATAAGCAAAGGTACAAAGGCATATAGCCAGAGCTGTTTGTGGAGCAGTGGACAATGACAGAATTTAGAAGTGGAAGAGACCTTTGAGCTCATCTGGTTCAACCCCTTCAATTCTGCTCAAGAATAAACATTAGATATGGTCTAATGCAGATTCTTTAAAAAAAAAAGAAGCATACCTTTGTCATGCTTTACCTATCTGCTATGTTCCATATATTATGCTAGACATGAAAAATACAAGAGATCAAATTGAAGGCTCTACCCCGAGGAGCTTACATTTTAATACTGATTAATGATGTGCTTTAATATGTGTAAAAGTAGAGAACTGATGCAAAGCCAAAGAGAAGTTATTTTCCAGAAGAGAACATTAACAACTGGGGGAAGGTGGAGGGGAATCAATATATACCATGTGTGCCTGGTGATGCCTCAGCTTTACATTGAAGGAAGTTGAGGAATCTACAAGGGTGAAGAACAGGGAGGGAATGCATCACAGAAGTGAGGGGTTAATTGTAGAAATGCAAAAGCTAGGACATATGAGAAGGAATGCTGAGAGACCAGTGTGTGAGTGAAGCGGAGCAATATGAAATGAGAGGTGAAAATGAAGGCCATATAGGTAAAGTTGGCCACACAAACAAAAGTGGGAGACCCAGAGTTAGAAGGCAGGTCCTTTCACTCCAAATCCAACAGATGAGTAATACTAATGCTTCATAAGCTCCTTGAGTGCAGGGGCTGTTTTTTGTCTCTCTTTTTTTCTCTCCAGTGCTTAGAACAGTGTCTGGCACATAGTAGGTGTTTAATAAATATTTATTGTTTAATTAATATCCCATCTGTCACCACGTGTCTTGTGGGGCATTTGAAGGAAGCCAGAGAGCTGGAGTAAACATAGTTGTAAGATGGTATCAAACTGACACTAGAAGAAAGATAAGAATCTCACAGGCAAGCTCTGTCTTGCTAGGAACAGGTTTGACAATGAGACTTAGTCCTGTCCTAAGGGATATAATGTAGGAAACAGCTTGTCTTTTGTTTATTGAGAAGAAAGCAGAGCAGGTGAGCATTTTTAGGCCTTTAGGATAAATGAAAGCATGACTAATTTATTTTAGGTAGTCCTAGCCTAGATCTCCATAGAAAAGAATCACTCCACCAGGGCTTTGAAGTTCCATATTCATTAATGCATGCTTTGTGATCCAGATTCTTAAAAAACAAAAAACAAAAAATGGATGGCTTTGTAATGCTTTATGTATTAAAAAACAACCCAGCAGTTTTCTCTTCCTTATGTTTTAGGAAATTAATTTAGCTAACCCTAATTAAGTCAGGTTAGTATTAGCATGAGAAACATAGAAAGATAGAATAGAAAGAATGGAAAGCCTTGACTCAAGTCCAACTTTTGTCACCTAAAGGCTGTGTGAACCTGGGCAAGTCACCTAATCAGCCCCAGGGACTTCTCTAAGTTACAGATGAAATATGGGATCTGAACCTGTGAAAGAGATTTCCACACAGTCAAACCTTTCCACCAATGAAATAAAAGGGAATTGGAATTCAGCAAAGGAAATCCACAGAATAACCACAAACACATCTCTAATCAAGAGTATACAAGGTATATATGTTTTTTGTTTCTTTTCTTTCTTTAATTTTTTTTTTTGTACTATACCTATAATTTCAAAGTTATAAGTAACCCCCAGTGAAGAAACTCCCTTTTCTAACTAGGTAGTACTAGCTCTATAATTCATGGCTGTTAGAGTGATGTCTAGAGTGTTTAGAGATTGAGTGATTTGTCCAGGATCACACAGACAGTATGTATCAGAGATGGGACTTCAGCCCAATTCTTCTTGACTCTGAGGCCAGCTGTGTAGAGACTGTATAGTGTGGCCTTTTACATTACGTATTAAAATCAAACAACATAATCATCAAGTGAGGAGGATGAGATATTTTCTTTTAAAATTTATCATATTTTTTCATATCATCAGAATTTCTTTCACTATTCTCTTCCCTATCCCCTGTCCAGAGAACCATGCCATAAAACAAATCATGTTTTAAGATGAAAAATAATGGGATACTTTCTAGTATACCTTACAGAACTTCTCAGGGTTGCTGGGAGGAAATCCCATTGTAAACCTTAAAACACCACACAAGTATGAATTATTGATATTATACAGCATTTGAGACATTGGCATAAGTGGTTTACAGAATTTCAAAGATTTCTCAAAATGTGAAAATCGGAATGTGAATTTTTACATTTTACTTGCAAATGCACCACTCCTTTTTCTTAAAATGTTTTCTCTTTCTAATTTCCATTATCCTTCTGCTCAGCACTAGCTCTCTCTCATTAATGGTAAAATACATTTTTGCTTTCAAATAAACTGGGCGCAAAATGCAATTTACAACCTCTGATTTTGTATCATCATATTAAAAAAAGATTAGGACCTCCTACCAACCAAATTAAAATGATTTCAGAAAATAAAATACAAATTAAACTCACTCTGAACAGCAATATACCTTACAGGCACAAAAAGCCCCTCTCTGTCATGTTAGTACATGAATGGGAAATCATACCAAATAAATTGAAGTCCTCTTAGAAGAAATGCTTGTTTCACTGTAAGAAATACAGATCACTTTCCCAAATGATTTGAGATTCAATGCTGTTTTTATTCTGAAAGATAAAGCAGACTTTCTAGGAAATCTGTGGATCAGCAGAGTACAGGCAGGATCTTAACCACACTGGGCCATTTGGGAGCAGTAGCATAAATACTCCTTTTCTACCTTTCCATGTACCAACTGTTTACATTCTTATGATCTCCAGCAATTATTTCTGAGTTCTCATTTTCAACTGGCATGTGATTCTTTCAAAAAAAGCCTGGCTCAAGGAAAACTCTTGTTTGCTTCATAATTAATCTTAACTTGAAATTTTTTTTTGGGGGGGGTGGGTGGGTTTGGCCTTTCTTTTGGAGGGGGGAAGGCAGGGCAATTGGAGTTAAGTGATTTGCCCAAGGTCACACAGCTAGAAAGTGTTAAGTGTCTGGGGCTGGATTTGAACCCAGGTCCTCCTAACTCCAGGGCTAGCGCTCTACACACTGAGCCAACTAACTGCCCTGTTAACTTGAGCCAGAGCTTGTGGGAGTTGTAGAGAGAGCACCCTCCTAATTGCTCTGGCAGCTGCAAAAACCCCAGAGATTTGGGAAATAGCTTTCTTCATTCTGGAAACAGAATTCTACCATGGCAAAGAGCTCAAAAGTCAAATAATTGTCTGGCAATATAAGCAAGCAGAGAAAGCACAAACAGCCATACTATCCTTTTTAGGGGACAAAAAGCATCAAGGCATGGAGGAGGATGAAGACACTGAAGTCAGAACTCCAGCATCAAAAGACTCCTGGTTACAGGCCATGGAGTAGCTCAAGAAGGATTTTGAAAATCAAGTAAGAGAAGTGGAGGAAAAATTGGGAAGAGAAATGAGAATGACGCAAGAAAATCATGAAAAGTGAGTCAACAGCCTGCCAAAGAAGACCCAAAAATACCTTGAAGAAAATAACAACTTAAAAAACAGACTAACTAGGAATGACTGGAGATGGTGGAGTAGAAACAGGACTTCCATATGGCTCTGGCTTCCACCTCCTCTAATTCATGTAAAAAATTACTCTAGAGAAACTTTGGAGCTACAGAACCCACAAGATGTCAGAGAAAAGCTAACCACCTGCTGAGGACAGTCCAGCAGGCTGGCAGAAAGGTGACAGCACAGTGCTCTGGGAGCAGAGCCCATCCCTGCATGAGCCTGAGGTTTTAGCCTCAGGGTGGCTACAGCCCTGAGGGACTTCAGATCACTAGTAGCTGTGGTGGTTTCCAGATTTATCAACACATAGATGCTAAGGATGAAGTGAGAGGTCAATGCCGTGTGGAATTTGGGATCTGTAATTTGGGAGTGTGGTCCAGCCTTTACCCCCTGGAGGATGAAGCCACTGAGTAGCCAGAGTTGTGCAGCCGCTGCCACATGGGAGCTTCAGCTCCTGGCTTGCAGATTGTAGGGAGACCAAGTGACCAGTCTGAGGGGTAATCATTTTTGCTTTAACCTGCTTGGATCTGGATTGAGGTCCAGGGCGGAGATCCTGGGGTGTGAAACCAGCTTGCCAGAACATGTGGAGGCTCAGAGAGGGCACCCAACTAATAGCTCTAGCAGCTGCAAAAAAGCCCCACTGATTGGGACAAAGCTCCCATGTCTGGTAGCAGAATCCTACTGTGGCAAAAAGCTCTAAAGTCAAGTAATTGAGTGTCAACATGAGCAAGCAAAGGAAGCAAAGCAAGCAGAGAAATCCAACTTTACACTTCTATTTTGGGGACAAAAGGGATCAAAGCAGGGGGTGGCTAGTGGCACAGTGAGTAAAGAGACAGCCCAGGAGTCAGGAGGACCTGAATTCAGATCTGGCATCAGACACTTAACAAACACACACACAAAAACAAACAAACAAAAACCAAAAAAACTAGCTATGTAACTTTGGGCAAGTTACTTAACCCCAACTGCCCTCCAAAAGGCAAAAAAACAAAAACAACAAAAAGGATCAAACCATGGAACAGGAAGAAGACACTGAAGTTATAACTCCTGCACCAAAAGCCTCCAAGAAAAATATAAGTTGGTTACAAGCCACAGAGGACCTTAAGAATGATTTTGGAAACCAAATAAGAGAAGTGGAGGAAAAGTTGGGAAGAGAAGTGAGAATGATACAAGAAAATTATGAAATGAGAGTCAACAAACTGACTGACCTTAAAAAACAGATTAACTCGGGGTGGCTAGGTGGCACAGTGAGTAAGAGTGCCGGCCTCGGAGTTGGGATGACCCGAGATCAAATCCGGCCTCAGAAAATGAGCACCCACACACAAATAATGACTGGCCGTGTAACCTTGAGCAAGTTACTCAACCCCAATTGCTTTAAAAAATAAAAAAAAATTAAAAAAAAAAAACCAGACTAACTTAAATGGCAGAAGAGGTTCAAAAAGGCAATGAGGAGAAGAATGCCTTAAAAAGCCGAATTTTCCAGATGAAGAAAGAATCTCAAAGCTCACGAAAGAGAATCATTCCTTCAGAATTAGACTGGAATAAATAGAAGCTAGCAAATTTATGAGAAATCAAGATACTATTAAACAGATACAAACAAATGAAAAAATAGAAGGCAATGTGAAATATCTCATTGGTAAAACCACTGACCTGGAAAATAGATCCAGGAGAGATAATTTAAAAATTATTAGACTACCTGAAGGCCATGATCAGAAAAATAACCTAGAAATCATTCTTCAAGAAATTCTCAAGGCAAATTGCCCTGAGAGGTGGGATAGGATGGAGGGAAATATAGTCAATCTTTTGCAATATATCCACTATGGAAATGTTTTGCATAGCTGCACATGTACAACCTATATTGAATGGCTTATTTTCCTAGCTTCCCAGTGAGGGTGGGTGACAAGGGAAGAAGGGAATGAAACTGGAATGCAAATTTTAAAATAAAATGTTTAAATATGTGTGTGTGTCTCTGTGTGTGTGTGTGTACACACACATATATATGTACTATTATTAATATTATTTTACATGTAACTGGTAAATAAGGTATACAGGCACTGGGGCAGAGAGATCCACCATGCCCTACTGGAAAATCGGAGGGGGGAAGGAGGAAGATACGGGAGAGAGCAGATTGGAGGAGGGGATATCCAGTGCAATTGCCATTTTGGGATGGTGGTTAGGGGAAAAACGGAGAAAATTTGTAACTCAAAATCTTTCAGAAATGAATGATGTAAGCTAGAAATTAATAAAGCATTTGATAAAAAAAAAAGACTAAGTCAAATGTCAAAAGAGGCCCAAAAAGCCAATGAGGAAAAGAATGCCTTAAAAAGCCGAATTTGCCAGATGGAAAGAGAACAACTCCTTCAAAATTAGATTGGAGCAATTAGAAGTTAATGACTTTATGAGAAATCAGGATAATATACAACAGATCCAAACAAATGAAAGTATAAAAGACAATGTGAAATATCTCACTGGAAAACAATTGACCTGGAAAATAGATCTAGTAGATATATTTTAAAAATGATTGGACTACCTGAAAGCCATGATAAAAAAAAAAAGCCTAGATACCATCTTTCAAGAAATTATCAAACAAAACTGCCCTCATATTCTAGAACCAGAGGGCAAAATAAAACTTGAAATTATTCAATTATCACTTTTTTGTCTTTATTAATTTGTTTGTTTACTTGTAGATTACAAGGTTAAGTTCCACAACACCTTGAGTTTCAAATGTTTTCCCTTCCCCCTCCTTCCCCTTCCACTATGGTGTCATGCAATCAAGTATAGGACCTGCAAATACTTCCACATTAGACATTAGTCAGGTTATAAAGAAGGATTGTATCAGATGGAATGAACACTGGGAAAGAAGAAACAAAACTAAACAAGAAAAAGAAAGAGAGCAGGCAATTTGCATTCAAATTCTGTTCTTTCTAATTCTTTCTCTGAATGTAGACATCACTCTCCATCATGAGTCTTTTGGAGTTGTCATATCTCTGAACTGCCGAGAAGAGTCCAGTCTATCAAAGTTGATTGTTATATATACTCTGTGTCTGTAATTGTGTACAGATTTCTCCTTGTTCTGCTCTTCTCACTCAGCATCAGTTCGTATAAGCCTCTAGAGGGAAATATCCATCTGCCCTTCATTTCTTATAGCACAGTAGTATTCCATTACATTCATATACCACAACTTGTTTAGCCATTCTGCAATTGAGAGGCATCCCCTTAATTTCCAAATCTTTGCCACCACAAAAAGAGCTGCTATAAATATTTTTGTACATATGGCTTTTCCTCCCACTTCTATGATCTCCTTGGTATACAACCCTAGAAGTAGTATTTCTGGGTCAAAGGGTATGAGATTATTTATAGCCCTTTGGGCATAATTCCAGATTGCTCTCCAGAATGGTTGGATCATTTCACAACTCCACCAGCAATGCATTAGTGTTCCAATTTGCCCACATCCTCTATAGCATTTGTCATTTTCCTGTTTTGTCATCTTAGCCAATCTGACTAGTGATATGTGGTACCTCAGAGTTGTTTTGATTTGCATTTCTCTCATCAATAGTGATTTAGAGCATTTCTTCATATGCTTATAGATATCTTTAATTTCTTTCTCTGAAAACTGCCTGTTCATATCCTTTGACCATTTATCAATTGGGGAATGATTTGTATTCTTATAGATTTGACTCAATTCTCTGTATATTTTAGAAATGAGTCCTTTATCAGAGACATAGGTTGTAAAAATTCTTTCCCAATTTCCCACCTCCCTCTTGATCTTGGTTACATTGGCTTTGTTTGTATAGAAGCTTTTCAGTTTAATGTAATCAAAATTATCCATTTTGCATTTGATAATGTTCTCAAATTCTTGTTTGGTCCTAAAGTCTTTCCCTCTCCACATATCTGACAGGTAAACTATTCCTTGCTTTCCCAGATTGCTTACAGTATCATCCTTTATGCCTAAATCATGCACCCATTTAGACTTTATTTTGGTATATGGTGTTAGATAATGGTCTATGCCCAGTTTCTGTCATACTGTATTCCAGTTTTCCCAGCAGTTTTTGTCAAACAGTGCATTCTTATCCCAAAAACTGGGTCTTTGGGTTTATTGAACAATGGATTACTATATCCATTAACTGCTGGGTCTCCTGCGCCTAATCTATTCCATTGATCCACTACTCTATTCCTCAGCCAGTACCAAGTAGTTTTGATAACTGCTGCTTTATAATACAGATTAAAATCTGGTATAGCTAGTCCACCTTCCCTAGCATTTCTTTTCATTAATTCCCTTGATATTCTGTACCATTTGTTTTTCCAAATAAATTTTGTTACTATTTTTTCTAGCTCTATAAAGTAGTTTTTTGGTAAATTGATTGGTATGGCACTAAATATATAATTTAGTTTGGGTAAAATTGTCATTTTTATTATATTAGTTCGACCCAGCCAAGAGCAATTGATATTTTTCCAATCAGGTAGATTTGATTTTATTTGTGTGAGAAGTGTTTTGTAGCTGTGATCATATAGGTTCTGGGTTTGTTTTGGCAGGTAGATTCCCAAATATTTTATGTCTACAGTGACTTTAAATGGGGTTTCTCTTTCTATCTCTTGCTGTTGAGTTTCATTAGAGATATACAGAAATGCTGAGGATTTATGTGGGTTCATTTTATATCCTGCAACTTTGCTAAATTTATTTATTTATTTGTTTGTTTGTTTGTTTGTTTGTTTTGAAAGCAGTTGGGGTTAAGTAACTTGCTCAAGGTTACAGGGCCAGTCATTATTTGTGTGTGGGTGCTCATTTTCTGAGGCCGGATCCGATCTCGCATCATCCCAACTCTGAGGCCGGCGCTCTTACTCACTGCGCCACCTAGCCGCCCCTAAATTTATTTCTTAATAAGGTTTTTTTTTTTTATCATCAGATTAGTTAATTTATACCCACACTCTCTATCTATGTATATCCCTTTTAAAGGTCATGATAATTATATAAATTTCACTACTGATAGGTATCAGCTTCTCATATAGGGATGTAAACAGTTTACTATTATTGTATCCCAAGTTATATGCATTTATATGTACGTGTGTGCATGTGTGTGTATGTGTGTGTGTGTGCACGCATGTGTGTGTGTGAGTTTTCCTTGTTTACCTTTTTATATCTTTTTTGAGTCTTGTAATTGGAGATCAAATCAAATTGGAACTATTGGTTTTTCATCAGGAAAGTCTGGAAATGCCTTATTTAAATAAGTGACCATCTCCTTGCCTGAAAGATTATGCTCAGTTTTGCCGTGTAGCTGATCCTTGGTTTCAGTCCTAGCTCTTTTGCCTTATGAAATATCAAATTACAGTCCCTCTGATCTTTTAATGTAGAAGCTGCTCTGTCCTGTGTAATTCTGACTATAGTTCCACAATATTTTAATTGTTACTTTTTGGCTGCTTGCAGTATTTTCTCCTTCACCTTGTAATTCTGGAATTTGGCTACTATATTTCTTGGAGTTTTCAATTTGGGATCTCTTTCAGGAAAGTCCAGTGAATTCTTTTGATAACTATTTTTACCTTCTGATTCTAGGACTTCAAGACCATTTTTTTTTTTTTTTTGAGAATCTCTTGGAGGATGCTGTCCAGGCTACTTTTTTCATCATGGTTTTCTGGTAGACCAATAATTCTTAGGTTATCTCTACTGGATCTGTTCTCCAGGTTAGTTGTTTTTCCAGTGAGATATTTTATACCTTCTTCTAATTTTTCAATCTTCATGTTTTGCTAGACCGATTCTTATCATCATAGAACATCACAGAGTTCTTAGCTTTGATTTGACTGATTCTAATTTTTAGTGAATTATTTTCCTTAGTTACTTATTGAAGCTCCTTTTTTAGTGAGGTATTTTCTCCAGTTAAATTTTGAACCTCTTGTCCCAGCTCACAAATTTTTGTTTTTAAGGATTTGTTTTCTTCAGTGAGATTTTTTTCCAATTTGGTCACTGTAGATTTAAATTTATCTTCTACCTCTCTAATTTGGCTTTTAAAATCTTTCTTGAGCTCCTCCAAGAATGCTTTTTGGGCTTGAGACCAGCTCATATTTCTTTCTGTGGTCTCAGGTGTGTTTACAGAGTCCATGGTGTCTCCTGAAAGTGATTCTTCTTATTCACAATAATAGGATTCAATTGTCTTTGGTCTTACCTTTGCAAGTTACTTCCAGCCCATTGTAATTGCCTATTTCCTGACCTTTAAAATATATTTGTGCTCCTGAGGTACAGAGGGCTCTGACCTAAGCTTTTCAGGCTGGGAGCTAAGTGCCTGGTTGTTGACTCTGTGTGCTATAGCCTCTGGGTGTCTAGACTGAGGCCAAGGCCAGGACTCTCAGTGTTTCCCCTGAGTTACCCTGAGGCTCACAGAGTAATGTGTGTGTGGGAGACGTAGTCTGTTCACTTCAGATTTCTGCCTCTATGCTCCTGGGCTACAGCTCAGGCAGGTTCAGCAGCTGGCAGCCAGCAGAGCTGTTGCCTGTAGATTCCCCTGGTGTTGCTAAGGCTCACCTGGGTTTGTATTGTTAGTGCTTGCTAGCTCCGCCCCCCTGGGCTTCTGGATCTCCTGCTGGGGTGGGGCTTGTTGGGACTCCTCCTGCCCTTCACTTCAGACTCCTTACTGCCTCAGTTACACCCTTTCTCAAGTGATTCCTTAAGCCTGAGGCTATTTCTACTATTTCAGGATTTTACTCTGGGTGGGGTATTTATCTCTGGGTTTTCTGGATCTGGGAGTAGTAAATCTGGGCACCTAGGGTGTACTTGACCATCTTGGCTTCTGGAAATTCAGGTAGATGATTTTTAAACTTCCAGGCTGTGGGCTGATAGCCCCAGGAGACGCTGCTGTCCCTGCTGTGGGCCCTGTGCTTTCTCTTACCCAGCTCTGATTGATCCTCCTGTCCTGTGGTGAGACAGCTGTGAATCGCCCTGGGCGGGGTGAGTCTGCTGGTGGGAGCTCCTTCTCACTCTGCCATAGTCTGTTCTCTGGTCCCCCTGGTGTAGCCACACTCCTGTTGCCCAGACCTATGTGGGCACTTTCCTGGGCTGGATTCTGCCATGTTGCATCTCCCAATGGATTCTTTCACTCTAAAATCTGTTCAGATTCACTTTTTAAAGTTTAGTGACAAGATTTATGGAGAAGCTTAGAAAAATTACTGCTTCCTTTCTACCATCTTGGCTCCACCCCCACTGATCACCTCTTGAAAAAGATCCCAAAAAGAATACTTTCAAATAGAAGAAGCAAGAGAAGCACGAGAAGGTAAAAAGGAAAAAGAAATCATAAGGAACTTATTAAAGTTAAACTATTTACATTCTTATATGGAAGAATGATAATTGTGACTCATAAGACTTCTCAGTATGAGGATAGTTGAAGGGATTATATGTGTGTGTGTGTGTGTATATATATATGCATATATATGTATACATATATATGCATGTATAGAAGGGTGTATGTATATACAAATATGTATGTGAGTGTAGGTATATATACACAGACAAAGTTCATGTATACATAGAGGGCACAGGATGAGCTGAATAGGAAGGGATGATTTCTAAAAAATAAAATTAAGAGGTGAGAGAGGATTATAATGAGAGGAGATAGGGAGAGACAGAATAGGGTAAATTATCTCATATAAAAGAGGCAAGAGAAAACTGTTACAATGGAGGGGAAGAGCAGGAAGGTGAAAGGGAATGCAATAACCTGATTCTTCTTGAATTTGGCTTAAGAAGGGAATAACATACACACTAAATTGGGTATCTTACCCTACAGGAAAACAGGGTGATAGGGAATAAGAGGGAGGGATGATAGAAAGGAGGGCAGATTGGAGGAGAGGGTAGTTAGTTATTTTTGAAAAGGGATAGGGTCAAAAATGAAAATAGAATAAGTGGGGGAGTGGGATAGGACGGAGGGAAATATAATTTGTCTTCCACAATATAACTACTATGGAAATTATTTGGGTAACTACACATGTACAACCTATATTGAATTACTTATCTTCCTAGTGGGGGTGGGTGAGAAGGGAAGAAGGGAAAAAAAACTGGAACTCAAAGTTTTAAAATCAAATGTTAAAAAATATATATTATTTTTTTACATGCAACTGGAAAATAAGATATACAGGTGCTGGAAGAAACATTCTTGCCCTGCTAGAAATTCAGAGGGGGTTGGGGGAAGATATAAGAGAGATCATGTTGGGGGAAGGGGTAATTCAGTAGAATTGGTATTTTGGGGTGGGGGCAGGGGAAAGATAGGGAGAAAGTTTGTAACTCAGATCTTGTGGAAATGAATGTTGAAAACTAAAAATAAACAAATTAAACAACAAAAAAAGAAAACTTCCCATCATAATTCACTATAATTCATGGGTACATAGTGCTACAGTAACCCAGAAGGAACAAAATAATAGAAATGTTAATTCAAAAAGAATAAAAGCATTAACATCTACTCTGACATTCTCTAACATCCTGAGAGAGCAAAGTCCTAAAAGGTGTCCCTGAGAAAACTGAGTCATTAAAGGATGGGCAGATATGAAAGAAAAGCATTCTGAAAGAAAAAGGAGTTGATCTCAAATCTGGGCCCCTCTCATTCAGTGGATTATCAAAAGCTCACTCTGAGCAGATATTATGTCTTGTATCATATAATTAGAATCCTATGCAAGAGTGTGCTCATTACTCTTAATAGGTTTTAGGTAACTGAAAGTTGAAAGGATTTGTGAAATTTCATTTTACAAAATGATTTCTCTTCTTAATCGGATTGTAGCCTGAGTGTGGTATTGCACAGGACTTGATCACGGAGCGGCAATATAACTATGCAAATATATAGTGGCAGGTTCATTTCACCTTAAGGTTGAATGACTGCCATCTCAGGACCAAACATCCATTCTTTCTTCCATTTTTTCTGCTTGCCCCATAGAAATAAGCACCAAGGCTCCCTGAATTGCCTTTCGATTAATGGCAGATCCTTAGATACACACAGAAAATATATGAGGTGGTATCTGCCTCATTATAAAGTAAAGCATCCTTTTAAGAAACTGATGAAATATCTGTAAAGTCCTATCTGGTTATTCAATGTGAAATTTAAGTGGTCATCTCAGCATAATTTACAGTCTGAAATATATGGACTTCGCTTTTGTCCCAGCTTTCCCATTTCTTTTTGTTCATTGAAACAAGCAATTCATTTGAAATGCTATTTGCCATTTCCTTACTATCAGGAATCTCTTTCCACAGTAATAATAATAGCTCTCATTTCTATAGCCCATTATGTTCCGTAAGCCATTTTCCTTACAATGATTTAGAGAATGATACCATGTAAGTATGATTATCCCTTTTATTGATGAGGAAACTGAGGCAGAAAAAGACTAAATAACTTGTTCATGGACACTAAGCAGAAGTATGCTTGTAAAGTTAAACAACAGCTCTCCTAGAAAAAAAAATGTATGTAAGACACATTTTAAAATTTAATCTGCATTAACAACATTTTCTCCATCACCTTCTTAGGGCTAGACTAGGGTGGAGAACCTGCACCTTAGAGGCTACATGTGGCCTTCTAGGTCCTTGCATGTGGCCTTTTAACTAAGTCCACATTTAACAGGACAAATCCTTTTATTAAGGGTATTTGTTCTGTGAAGTTTGGATTCAGTCAAAGGGCCGAACTTGAGGACCTAGAGGGTCACATGTAGCCTTGAGGCTGCAGGTTCCTTCCACCTGGGCTAGACTATAGTTGTCAAACACCATTCCCACGGACTGCCCATGGTACTCACCACTTCTCAGGGAAGCCCCAACTTTATTAAAACAAAAATTGGGAAATATTTAACAAAATAAATAAAATGCAGTAAAAGAGAAAACCATACATTTTAAAACCAAGTTAATATGCAGCAGTAGGGATCCTTATGTACTGATTAGGGCCCATTTCTATTTGAATTTGACAACTCTTATGGACAATCAATAAATAAAGCCTGGATTTGCAGCATTTTCTGATTTCCAAGGTATACATGTTCAGAGCAAAAATTTAACAACTTACTCTCACAAGCTAGCTGGCTTCAGCACAAATTTATGAGTGATGATATGAACCAGGATTTTCACCCAATCCTTTTGAGTTAATATTCTTTTGTTTTTAAACTACACAGAGAGTTCATAATAACATTGGTGTTTTAATATACACCAATCTTCATTATTAATTTCTAATGATGTTTTAGCAAAGTGCTTTATTTTTATGATTATTTCATGTTTACTTGGGTATAGTTTTCCCTCTTTAAAATGTGTCACCCTGATAGAGTAATTTTCTAACAGTGGTATATACAAATCAAGGTAGGTAGTTATGTGAAAGAGTTACATTCAAAAGCATTTAGAAACTTCTACTTTGCTTTCATGGAGGCAGCTGGGTTGCCTAGTGAATAGAGCACTGGGCCTGGATTTAGGAAGACCTAAGTTCAAATTCAGCCTCAGACACTTGCTAGTTGTGTGACCCTGAGCAAGTCACTTAACATCTGCTTGCCTTAATCCACTAGAGAAACAAATGGAAAACCATTCCAATACCTTTGCATAGGAAACCTCATGGACAGTACTGGAGTGATGTGGTCCAGGGGTCATGAAGAGTCGGACATGACTGAAAGATTGAACAACAATTGTGCTTTCAAGATCTCAAGATGCCTGCTGTCAAAAAAAATCCACCTCTTTAATACTAGTTTGTTTGAAAGTAGCATTGCTGGGGTCATAATTACATCAGATACCATACATATAGAAGAAGATGGATGAATAAAAATACTGTGAAGGTAACACTGAGAAGACTTGCAAAATTACTAGATATGAGATATAAGGGAGAGGAAAAAATGATTCCACAGTTGCACACCTGGAAGAATGGTAATGACCTCAATAGAAATAAGGAAACACAAATGATCATAATACTTATACTAAAACTTATAAAGTTTTTTGTTATGAAGGAAACAATTCACAAACATTCAAAAAGAGCTAGATAAATGTAACTTGTTACCAACTACTACTGGTTTGTGAGAAGAGTAGATTAGCATCTTCACTGGGAACTCTTGTGTTTTATTTTCTTTTGTGTGATAAAGCTCATTAAATATTTTAAAGGATATGATTTACTGAATGAAATCAGTAGAAAAATATGTAGCGATTAAGCACTAAATAGGGAATTAGAGTTGGTGCTTATAAAACTTCCTTTAGAGTTATCTGTAGGTCCATAAGATGTGGTTAAGAATTTAAGACAATGAGAAAATTAAAATTAAGATGATAGAAGTAAAAGACATTAAACTATCCTCCAAAAAATGGGTTCCTACCCCAAAGTCGCAGTAGCAGTGAATAAATATTCTATTATTTCTCCTCTGGATGACTATTTCACTTCTTGAATGTGGAACCATTTTTAAACTTGCCCATGTTTAAAGGATAAACTATGGAGAAACTGGTTTAGGAACAAAGAGGGAGATACAAATAATGTCTAGAAAGCTCATCACTTCTAGGGAACATTTGCATAAAGACAAAATAATCCTCCCAGGGCAGAAGTAGAAAATAAATAAATCCTTATTTTCTAGGCATCATCATGAAAGTGATTTTCCATTAACACCAGTCATAGCAAATACATGTAACTGGGACATAAATCATTGTTTACAATAGCCATTAAAGGCAGAGTTAGAGATCAGAATATCAATTCTATTTCTCTCTCTCAGACAGACATTGACCAAGAAATACGTCAATAGAAAGTTTTCATATTTAAGGAGCTTTTTTAAAGGCTAATTTCATTGGCACTGCCTGGAAAATTTCTGTTGACATCTGTCCACCAATAAGTCATTGAAAACAGGAAACTTCTAACTTCTCCAGTCATCTTCATGATAAGTGTTAAAGAGCACTCAATCAGTAAAAATATTTAGCAGTCAATACATTTTACTGTGTTCCAGTTGGGGAACAAGAGAGGCAAAGTGGTCATCTATTCAGCATACTGTATAGACATGGCATCAATGGTTCAAAAACCACTATCAGTTGCATATGGTAGACATTTACAGCCTAGATCCAAAATCCAATTTCTTAATAGATTAAGAGATATTCAATCTGAGGCAGTGAAAACAACTGTTCTGAAAGCATTTTTAAGAGTTATGGATAGGCAAAGACTATGATGATATATGTCTCTATTAGGAGTGAATTTAAATAAGTGAGCCTCATACCCATGGACCCATTATGAGAAAACACAGCAAGAACAACTTCAATGGATCATTTTCTAATTTTGTTCAAAATCTTCAAGTAAATAGGCTGTGATTTTGCTGCCTTGAAACTGAGGTCCTGTCATAACTAATAGTTTTTGAATTTTACACATTTAAAATCTCACGTATTCACTTCTTTTATATTTACACATTTTAAAGAAAATTTTTGAACTGAAATAGAGTCATAGAGTCAAAGATTTTTAGGCCTAAAATGGCCCTTAGTGATCAGATATTTTAATGCCCTTATTTTTCAGGAAACAGAGACTGAGAGTAATTAACTAACTGACTGGGTCTAGAATCCAATTTTTGTCATGCCTGCTTCAGCACTCTTTAAACACTAAGAAACATTATTTTGTGCTACAAATAAGAATGTAATGAAATGAATGATAGTTGTGATCAGTTCAACTATGTCTTCAGTGAAAAAAAAAACAGTCCAGTGAAAAGAATATTTCTAAGGTAATTCCTTGTCATGAAGCCACTTTAAAATTCTTTGTAAGACAACAAAATGATTTGTAAATGTTCGTTTAAATGAGTTTTCTCTAGAAGATATGACAGAACATTTAGAAAATACTTGTTATATCCTGATATTTTACTATCTATAAAGGAGAAGAGGGTTTGATATGTCACTGGTTGCTAGAGAAACATTGGGGAACAAGCATTAATATACAGCTAAGTAAATCAAAGTATTAAGTATAGGGGAAGGATGATGGTATCTTTCTTAATCAAGAAAAAAAAACTGGCACAAAGATTTCTGCTAGCCAAAGGATTTCATGCTGCTTCCTCAAAAATTCTGTGTCTGTAGTTTCCCACTTCGTCAAATGGAAGCAAAGAAGAAAACTAAAGAGCAGAGAATTACAAAAGAGGTTCAGTTTTCCTCTTACATTCTTGCAATTAATTCCTTTAGCTAGCTAACCAGAGGAGATTTATAAGTTTACAGAATTAAGAAACAAGTTAGTGATGAACGAAATAGGAATACCAATGGGAGTAAGAAAACTCTGGGTAGGGATGTTTACTAGCTGCTAGTAGAGTTTATGGCAGTTTTTGCCACATTGAGAGTAACATGTTCAAGAATTATCTCTGTAGGATAAGGACTCTTTCTAAGTAAAAAGAAGTCATAGAAAGAAAATTATAGATTGTTAGAACTGGAAGAGACTTTAATGATTTTCTAATTAACCTTTCCATTTTTCAGATGAGGAAATTGTGGTCTATACAGGTTAAGTGACTTTTCCATGATCACACAACTTATTAGTGGCAAAACTATAAAATGAATTCAGGCTTCATGATTCCCAGTCTAAGGACTCTTTCCACTAAACCATATTATGTTATAATGATTTTTCAGAGGGTTGAGGAGCAGGAGTGTGTTAGAACCAACTCTTAGGGGCTCCTAAAAGCCAATTGTTAATTGTTTATATGATTATTTATACCTCAAAAATTAGAAACTAAGGAATAATTTATAACTATATAAGAGAGAGGATCATCAGAAGCAAAATGAATAATTTTTGTTACATGATATTAAAGAATTTTGAAGGAACAAAACTAATGAAGCCAAAATTAGAAAGAAAACAGAAAACTGGGGGTGGGGATAATAAATTACAATAAGTTTCTTTGATAAAATGTTCATTTCTCAAATTTGTAGGACACTGAATCAAGTTTTAAAAATAAACACCATTCTACAAGGGATAAGTGATCAAAGGTTATGAAAAGGAAATATACAGAAAAAAGAAATCAAAGCTATAGGTAGTCTTATGAAAATGCTCTAAGTTACTATTGATTGGAGAAATAGAAATTAAAACAACTCTGAGGTATGAACTCACCCATAGATTGGCTAAAAAGACAGAAAAGGAAAATGACAAATGCTGGAGGACATGTGAAAAAAATAGACACTCTACTGTACTGGTGTTAAGAGTTTTGAAGTGGTCCAACCATACTGGAGAATAATTTAAATCTATTCCCAAAGTGGTATAAAACAATACATACCCTTTGACCCAGCAATACCACTGCTAACTTTTTATTCCAAAGATGTCAAAGAAAAAAGAAAAGGACAATATGTACATATACATTATGGAGAACCTTTTTTTTTTGTGGTGGCAAAGAATTGGAAGTTGAGGGGATGTCCATCAATTGGGGAATGACTGAACAAGTTGTGGTCTATGATTGTGGTGACATACTATTATGAAATACTATTGGGCTATAAGGAATAATGATGGAAATGGTTTTAGACAAATATGGGAAGACATTTATGAACTGGTCCAAAGTAAGTGAGCAAAACCAGGAGAATATTGTACTTACTAATAGCAATATGGTAATGATCAACTGTGAAAGACTTAGCTACTCTAATCAATACACTAATCCAAGACAATTCCAAAGGACTTATGATGAAAAATGCCCCCCCCCCCACACACACACACACACTCACACATACACACACACACGCAAAAAGAGAGAGAGAGAGAGAGAGATCTGGTGAACTCTTGAGTATAGATTGAAGCATTATTTTTTTCATTTACTTTATCTTTCTTTCACCTTTTTTTGACAACATGGCTAAGATGGAAATGTTTTCCATGATTTTATATATATAATATTGCTTGCCTTCTCAGTGAGTGGGGGAGGCACTAGAGAGAAGGATTTTGGAACTCAATATTTAAGAAAATGAATATAAGAAAATAAAAAGAAAGGGAAGAAATGAGCAAATACTCCAAATAAGTGCTTGATTTGTTGTTTTTTAATTATCTAGAAGGAAATGATAGGGAAAATGCTAATAATGCAGATTAAACTTAAAACTGCATTGTGTGTACATTATTATTACTTTCTTTGGAGAGCTGCTTATTAAACATTTACCAGCATATCCTTGAATGGATTGAAGAAATGTTATAGAGCTGGGAAAAAAAAAAAGAAAAGGCTTAATAACTGATTAGATATGTAAAAGGAGAGAGAATGAGTTGAACCTGGGTAACTCAAAAGTGGGAGACACCTTAACAGAGATAAGCAAATTCAGAAAAGGGTAATTTTTGAAGAGGAGTCCTATTTTAGACATATCGCATTTGAGAGACCTAGGGGATGGCCAATATGAACTATCCTATAGTCTGTAAGTGATGTTGGACTGGAGCTTAGTAATGGGGGAGTGAGGGGGGCTGAATATTCAGATCTCTGAATCTGCTTTTGTGATTCAGTCATATCTGCCTCTTCTCTCCAAAGAAATAATAATTAAACCAAGGGGACCCAATAAACTAATCAAGGCAGAGAATGTAGACAGAAGAGAGAAGAGTCTAGGACAGAGTATATTCAACAATTAGGTAGTAAGATATAGAAAGAAAATCTAGCCAAAGAGACTGAGATGGAATGATTGGGTAAATTGAGCTCAAAAAGAACAGTGGGGAGAAACAAATTATTAACGTTTGCAGCAAGTGCTGCAAAGAGTTTAAGAAAGCTAAAAACTGAGAAAAAGTGAATCAAGTTTGGCGATCAGTAGATCACTAATAACTTCGGGGAATAATTTTTCTTGAGGAATGAAATACAGGTAACAGTGGATGGAAGTGTGAAGAGGAATAGAGGCAAGAAGAGTAGGTAACATTTTCTAGAAGTATACTAGTTCAAGGAGGAGTGATATAGGACAGGAACTTGAGGGGAAGGTGGAATTAAATGGGGGGTATTTAGGGGTGAGTTGCATTCATAGGCATCAGAGAGGGATCCAGTCAACAATGAGATGTTAAAGGAGAGAAAGGAAGAAGGAGAGGGAGAGGGAGAGGGAGAGGATAGTGGATATGGGTTTGGGTACAGTATTTGTTCTACCACCAGTTTTTTTTTTCCTATACATTTTGGGCAGGAACAAAGACTTATGTAGACCACTCACCATTGCCTGGAACATAGGTGAACATGGAAATAAAGGAGAAAAACTGCACAGAGATGCAACATTTAATACTTATAACCATTTAGGAGACTTGATAATAGCCTTACTAGCATGGCATAAAGAATTGCTATCCCACTAGTTTGCATCTGCTCTTGGACAGTAACATCCAAAATCTAATTCCATTTACTTTTGGACTAGCATCAACAAATGGGTAGTATCACTAGTGCTGTTAAAAGAATGGCCCTCCATTAGAAGAAAAAATTGACAGCATTAGTGCAGAGACCAAGTCTGGATGAGCCTGGAAAATGAAACACATCCTCCCTTTTTATGAGTCTGTCACTAAGTATTATTGATGAGAAGACAGTCAGTGCATCTCCCCCTGCAGTTCTTGCTTTCAAAGAGGGAGATCTCTTTTGTTTCCTTTGACCATGACTAATAAGCACACAATTGAATGTTAATCAGATGTTATCTTACTGATGCTTTTAATTTTATATTTATTATACACTGATTTTGTTCCCATGCACTTCGCAAATAGATCTTATTTCCAATTTAAGTCATATAATCTCCTTTTCAAAGTTGTATAAGTAAAGATAGCCCCTCCCCAAGAACCAAAACACATGCTCTGTATCCCCTTTTCTATGATACACATGAGTACATATACTGCTCTGCCACATACATCTAGACCTGAGAATTCATCATTCAACTAATTTTCATTTCAGCAGAAACCAATAGGTATAGTAAGCCACAAACAAATGATTTGTCACCTATGACTTTTTCAACTAATTGCTTTGGAATGGCCAGGCTCATTCCCTGACAGGCACACATTTTTGGAGAGAGCAGGAATGAAAAGAGATGACTCTCATATCTTCTACTTTGAAGCCTAGAATAATTAACTCCCAGATACCCCAAAGTCAGGAAAATAATTCATATAAAACTGAAATTATTTTCAAAGAAAGTGTTAACAATGAAAACATAATTCTTTTATTAACAGGCACTTGGCTTTAAAAATGGTCATGAAACAATCTCAGCATGCTTAATTTTAATTACAAACAGCCCATTTCTATGGATTTATTATCTAACTCAAATGCCTTATGATTGCCCTATAGAAAAATTGATAGGCTATAATTTGCTTCTGGATAGAGGTTCCTGATCCTACTTTTATGCTTTTCAAGTTATTACAGCATTACCATTTATGCTGTTATGGCTTAGGCTTTCTCAGTACTTCAGTTAATTAATAAACCATGGGTCCCAGGGGTTTATGCCTCAGTGGTAAAAATTCATTTGAGAAACTCAGTGTGGGAAGCCAGATAGACCAACAGTGGGTTTTTTTTTCTCTCTTTCTCTCTTAAAAATAAAAAAGCTACCTACAGTTTAAGTTATAGTACAAAATATTGGGCCTCAATAATGAAGATTCTCTTTTTGAAAAAGGGTGGAGTTGTTGGCATGTAATTCTATGAGTTTTTTTATTTTAAATGAACAAAAAGATTTACTTTCTTATGTGCATATAAAGGAACTGAGTATTATTTTGGAACCATAAAATTCCACTTGGATTATGGCTATGTGTTATGCAATAAAACTCTCCCTACCTCCAAATGGTTGGTTAAAAAATGGTTAATTTTATGAGAACAGAAGAAAATAGTGTTTGGTTAAGTTAATCAATTGTTTATTTATTCAGTAAAAATAGTAAACCCTATGCAAATACAGTAATAGTTCTAGATAAATCAGTCAGAATTTGAAGGTTAATATAAAAGCACAGTTAAGGGAATGTCTTTCAAATAATCAATTTCCCCTATGGCATAATGACAATACAAGTAAATTCAGCTGAAAAGGAACTCTTAAGTGGGGAGATGAATACAGCTCATTTTCTTGGTAAGGCAAATTCCCATGTATTATAAAAACAATTTCAGTATGATTAATCTTGAAATAAAAGGCTTATCCCTTTCCAATTGGAGTATAGAAACTGAAGTGAAAGGGTTTGGGGGAAGGGGGACAATTACCATTTTCCTCTATATAAATTATGTGGCATAAAGATTAGAAAAAATATGTAGATTTCTAACATAATCATAGTGAATGTATGACCTACTAAAAAGAACTGAAATCACAAATCTTTGTACTTTGTTCAGGATTACTCCTATCCTATACTAAGTTCTAGGAGCTCCTTTTTTTTTTCTTTTTGGAGGGGCAATTGAGGTTAAGTGACTTGCCCAAGGTCACATGGCTAGTTTTTTGTGTTAAGTGTCTGAGGCCGGATTTGAACTCAGGTCCTCCTGACTCCAGGGCCAGTGCTCTATTCACTGAGCCATCTAGCCACCCCCTGTAGGAGCTGCTTTTAAGAATTACTGGCTTCTTCTATCCCCCATCTCTTTTAGAAATCTCTTTCCAAAATAGCTCTGGTATTTGCATAGGCTATCTCTGGAAGAAGTGCAGGAATATTCCTCTGAACCATAAGTCTTAGTTGTCCTTGGAGAGATGTGAGCAGAAGGAACAACAACACTGAGACAAGGAAGAGGCAAACAGAATAAAAACACCATAAGCCAATCTGGAATGGAAAACAGGGGCTTCTTTGAGTAATGAACAAAGGAAGTATTTTCACAGCTATCCTCCGTATGAAAGCTAGGGATATATATATATATATAAAGATGTGGGGGGAAAAATTTTCAATAGGCTAGAGGAAAGAACCATAACACTAAAATTCTTTTCATAGACCTGTTGCTTGAGAAATAGTCTCTTGGACAGAAGATAATGACTATTATCCATTGTTTGACAAATGAACTGAAGGGAATATCAAAATGGAGTCACAGCAGTGGTGATGAACACCAAATGTTTGCCTAATTGAAGTGGCATAAATTGTCTGAGGTCATATTTGAAATCAGTTCTTCCTGACTCTGCCTGGAGGTCTATCCACTGTGCTGCCTAACTGCCTCTGTGAACTTGGAGCAGCACAGTATTATATAGTTCTTGATCTGTTGGCCTAAACAGAGATATTTCAGAAAAGAGATATCTGGTCAAATATTATCTAGTAGATTACTCCCTGAAGTAAGTTATGATTACAGCATGGGGTTAGAAAGTTAGTGGGTGGTTCGGAACCTATGATATAATCCATTCTGTATATTCCTGGTATGGAAACTCTCTTCATTGACACAAACAGTTTTAAATAGTGTTACCCAGGGCACTGTGAAATAGAGTTAACTGGTATTTTGTCACATAATGTGTTGGAGCAGTACTAGAACCTAGAACTTCTTGATTCCAAGGATGGTTCTCTGTATCATACCATGGTATGATACATGGTATGTCTCTTTTGGGATATACTAAATGATAACAATATCTATCATTCCATAACACTTTAAGTTTTGCTAAGGTACAGAGGTGAGGAGTCTGTGGCCACATAATAAAGATTTGTTCTGTGAAGTTTGGATTCAGTCAAAGGGCCACACTTGAGGACCTAGAGGTCCACATGTGACCTCGAGGCTGTAGGTTTCCCATCCCTGGACCCACAAAGGACTTTACCCACATTAGCTCATAGGAGACTTATAGCATCCCTTTGAAGTTCTACAGGCTTTATTATCTCCATTAGTGTTGTTGTTCAGTTTTTCAGTCTTTTCTGACTCTTTCTGACTCCACAGACCTACTAGCAAGCCAGGACCTTCTATCCTCCACTATCTCTCCAAGTCTTTCCAAAGTTCATGTTTATTACTCCCATGACACTTTCTAATCCATCTCATCTTCTGCCATCCCCCTTTCCTTAAGTCTTCAATCTTACCCAATATCAGGATCTTTTCCACTGAGTCCTGCCATCTCATTATGTGGCCAAAGTATTTAAACTTTAGATTCAAAGTTGGACCTTTCAGTGAATAGCCTGAATAAATTTAAGTATTGACTGATTTGATCCCCTTGCTTTCCAAAGGACTCTCAAAAGTATTATCCAGCACCAAAATTTGAAAGTGTTGATTTTGCAGTGCTCAGCTTTCCAACTATTACAGTCATACATTGCTACTGGAAAAAAATATGGCCTTGACTATATGACCTTCTGTTGGCAAGGCGATGCCTCTGCTTTTTAGTATATGGTCCAGATTTGCCATAGCTTTCCTTCCAAGTGCAAACATTTTCTTTTTAATTTTGTGGCTGCAATTGCCATTTGCAGTGATCTTTGAACCCAAGAATATGAAATCTGACATTGCTTCCATTTCTTCTCTATTTGATAAAGTGATGGGACCAGTTGCTAAGATCTTCGTTCTTTTTTTTTTTTGATGTTACCCTTAAAACCAGCTTTCACATTCTCCTTTTTCACCCTTATCAAGAAGCTTCTTCACTTTCTGCCATCAGAGTCATATTGTCTACATATCTGATATTGCTGATGTTTCTCCTAATAACCTTAATTCTGACTTTTGATTCATCCAGCCTGGGATTTTGCATGACATACTCTGCATATAAGTTAAATAAATCAGTAATAATATACATCCTTTTGTACTCCTTTCCCAATCTTAAACCAATCAGTTGTTCCATGTTCAGTTCTAATTGTTGCTTCTTGGTCAGCTTACAGGTTCCTCAGGAGACAAGTGATATGATCTGGTACTTCTATCTCTTTGAGGACTTGTTATGTGTGTGTGAGTGTGTGTGTGTGTGTGTGTGTGTGTGTGTGTGTGTGTGTGTGTGTGTGTGTGCGAGTGATCCACAAAATCAAAAGTTTTAGTGCAGTCAATGAAGCAGAAGTGGATTTTTATTTTCTGGAACATCCATGCTTTCTCTATAATCCAATGAACATTAACAATTTGGTCTCTAGTTCCTCTGCCACTTTGAAAGCCAGCCTGTTCTGGTAATTCTCAGTTCACATAGTGCTGAAGTTTACCTTGCAGAATCTTAAGCAGGAGTATGAAATGAAAATGAAAATGAAATTGAAAAACAATACAGTCTTGCTGGAGTATGCAATGAATATAATTGTTTGGTAATGCAAACATTCCTTGGCCTTTCCCTTCTTCAGGATTTGGACATAAACTGATCTTTTGCAATTCAGTGGCCAATGTTGAGTTTTCCGATTTGACTGGCATATCGAGTATAGCACTTTAATAGCATCCCCTTTTAGGGTTTTAAAGAGCTCAGTTGGAAGTCTATCACCTCCACTACCTTATTGTTACAAATGCTTCCTAAGGTTTACTTTGCTTCATTCTTCAGAACATCTAGTTCTAAATTAGTAACCATACCATTGTGACTTGTCCATGGTAGAATAACCAGTTAAGTGTCAGAGGCAAGATTCAAGTCTAGTACCCTATCTACCATGCTATAATGCCTCATGTGCTTTTGTGGCTTAATAAATAATACTAAGAAGTGACAAACATTTGTGAAATTAATTTTCAAAAAACTCTTTGGCTAGAGGTAGAGAGAGCAGGGAGATATACATTTATGGAAATTACCAGTATTAAAAAGCAGAAGGCCACAAAAAAACCTTTTTCTTTTATTAAAAAAGAAACTCATAAATACCCCAAATATTTGGACATCCAAAAGTATTAATTCTACTATTAAAACTATACACTTAAATATATAGCTCTACACACACACACACACACACACACACACACACACATACACACATACACACTCCTCATGCCAGGAATATTATATTATAGATATCACTAGGATTTGGATGCATGTCTTCTTCCTGCCTAGCTTATCCTTGAAGTAAAGGCCTGACTTTTTAATAGTAATATTCTTTTAGTTATGGTACATGGCTGTAACTTATGGAGCACCACTGTCTCAAAACAGCTGATACTCAGGATCACCCACAGAACAATGGAAAGATACACAGTGGATATAAGAAGATTGCACCAGAGGGAATTACAAAGGGGGCAATATAAATATTCTCATTAAAAAAGTATTATTGACAAAAAGAATAGATTGGCTGGTTGTGGGGCAAGAATTATGGGAACTGAGGAACAACTCAAAGGCTTCACTGGTATTCTCATGCAGTCAAGAGAAATTGAAGAAAACTTCAACATATTTGGTGGACATTCTAAGGTAAAATTATGTGTGAACATGCTAGCTTGCAAAAGTCATAATGTGCACTTTTAAAGGAAATATCTACATCACCGATGTCATTGGAACACTGGGAAATTGCCAGATTTATATAATTTCTTCTATTTTATTGACTATTTCAGTGACCAATTTCTTCAAACCTATGTCAGTCATTGAGCCAGAAGCACAGAATCTCAGAGTCAATAAAACTTTGTTAAGCATCTACTATATGTGAGGCACTGTTTTAAGAACTGGGAATACAAAAAGACACAAAAGATATGCCCCGTCCTCAAGGAACTCACATTCTAAAACACAATAAACAACCAAATGAGTATAAAACATCTATTCACAGAAAAAAAATCTGAAATAAACTAAAAGAGGGAAAGCAGTTAGAATCAAGAGGGGCTGGGCTAGGCTTCCTTTGAAAAATGGAATTTTATCAGACTTGAGGGAAGCCGAAAAAGCAATGAAGCAAAAATAAGGAGGGACATTTTAATGCATGGAAGAAAATCAGAGAAAATGCCCAAGGATGGTGTGAAAACCCTTGTCTTTGGACATTCAGTCTTTGATGTCTAGAAAACAGTTTGAGATGTGATAAACAGAGTAAGTAAATAAAGACATTAAGGCAGGCTAAGTAGATTTGAGAATCATCAGAATGGAAATGGTAATTAAATCTATAGGAGCTGATGAGATCAGCAAGTAAAGTAATACAGAAGAGAGGAAGGCCTAGGACTAGAACCTTGTGGGACACACCTGTGGTTAGACAGTGTAACAGAGGCTATAGTGAAGAATGGGACCATCAAGGAGAACATCTAGTACAACCTCTACTTGAATACACATTTATTTTCCTCTCCCCCCAAAAATAATCAATGCAAATGATCTATTTGATTTACATATGGTATATAATCCCACCTTTGAAAAACATAAAAGATTCTACCCTTGAAAAACCTCAATCTCATATGAATATATAAATATCAAGATGAGGTAAGATAAGGAAGGAAGAAGAGAAAAGCAAAGCTTCACTGGGGACAGTTTTTTGGGGGGTGATGTTGCCCACAGAATGAGTTCAGTCACTTTCAATGAGGCAAGAAGGATGAGCATAGTCTCTGTCTCACTAATTTTTCTCTTTTCTTTTGTATATGTGCCAGATATTGTTCAGGGGTTAATAGTGTTTTATTTCATGTTCATGAACTCAGAAGCTTGAAAAAAAAATCAATGGTCTTTTCATATATCCTAAGAATAAATAATTGTTCTGTGCATAAGCCAGTGGGACCACCTGGCTGTCAGCCAAAAGAAAAGCCAAACATCAAAACAAGATCTTTAAACATTTCTTCTGATATATTCTTTTATGTCTCTTTTCCCCAAAGGAGAAAACCCAGTGGGGTTCTTCTGTTGCAAGTCATTTTGAACTAAACATTGGAATGCTTGCCAATTAAAACAGAGTGATTTATCATCCAAAAAACAGCTTATAAAAATGATCACCAATGTTCATTGCAGATAGCCATGTGCATCAATCAAAAATGCCAGACCAAACAGAACATCTGAGAAAAGAGACCTAGTTTTCCTGCAGCATATGCACCCAAATAGTTTATTTCAGACCTCTGGTCTACAGCCTTATTGACACAAAGACAAGACACAAAGAAACCAGGTCACTTTCCAATATTTTAAAGGGGAAAATGACAATGGGTTTTTTTTTGGCCTATTTTCTAAATTTTATTAGGAAGTGATTAGACACTGAAAATCCTTGAGGAAAATGAGAAGAAACTGCTTCAAAGAACTCTGAAATATTACTAGATCTCAAAATAGAATGGGGTCAGGTAAAATAATACGGTTATTTTAGGAGAGATCCTTAGTTTCACAGCAGTCACATCTTCAGAGCCTGTATAAACCCACATAGAATCCAATCATTGTTCCATTTTTATCTCTTTTCTGTGCTTTTCTCTCTCTTTCCCCTTTGAGATATGATATTGGTATTGGCTCAGGGGTAGTGGGGTAGGTTCAGAAAAGGAGGAGATGAAAACAAGGGCAGAGGAAGAGTACTCTTCATTCCACTTTTTATTCTTCATATCAACACTAACCATTTTCCAATTCACATCCACTTAGAAAAGGGTTCAAAGAGGAAACCTTGTTGAATATCTGGACCAACCCCTTTAACACATTAACAAACTGAAGGACATATAGGTAAAATGACTTGTGTGAGGACATAGCGCTACTATGTAGCATAATTAGAATCCAAACCCATATTCTTTGACTCAAAATTCAATACTGTTTTGAGAGTGATTGAGTACACAGATTACATTAGATAATCTTTAAAATCCCTTCAGAAACCTATGTCTTTATGACATGAAACTTGATTGAAACATATAGAACAGTAATTTCCAAACTTGACTTTCCTCTATTCCTTTCCCACACTCAAATAGCAACAGCATTGGAATAAGAAAACCTCACCTTTCCTTTTTGATTTCTCTGTTTTTATCAATAACATTAACATTCTATTTGTCACTAAGGCTCAAAACCTGGGAGTCATCTTTGCCTCCTCCCTTAGACAAAAACATACAACATCACTGTTTCAAAGAACCTCAAAGGTCATTTTTGTCCAACATATCTGACCAAAAACTCCATTTAAAACATCACTGAATAGAGATAGTTATCGAGTCTCTCCTTGAATACTCCTCAGTGAAGGTGTCTCTCTGACCCCTTCAGTGACTCCAGTCAATCACCAATTACTATTTATTCTTCTTTCAAAAGTCTCTCATCTTCATCTTTTTGTTTTCTATTCAAAATATCACAACACGGGGTGGAGCCAAGATGGCAGAGTAGAAACAGCGAGTCCAAGCCACTCTCCCCCTAGATCACCTCCAAACTATGTAAAAGGGGACTCTGAACAACTTCTGGAGCCCCAGCACCCACAGAACGACACAGAGAAGCTAACCTCCCGCTGAGGACAGCCCAGCAGCCCTGCAGGAAGGATCAGCGCAGCGCTCTGGGAACCAGCAGCACATGGGGAGGTGAGCACAGGTCCGCTTGAGTTGCGGTTTCAGCCCCAGGGCAGTGAGAGAGGAAAGTGGCAAAAGGAGATGGGGAGAGACAGGGTAGGGTAAACTATCTCATGTAGGAAGAAGCAAGGGGAAGTGGTTGCAAGGGAGGGGGAGAATAGGAAGGCAAAAAGGCAAAACCACATTCTCATTGAATTTGGTTCTGGGAGAGAATGACATACATACTAAATGGTTTATCTCAACCTGCAGCAGAATAGGGGGAAGGGGGATGAGAGGAGAGATGATGGATGGGAGGGCATCCTTGGGGGGAGGGGAGGTTGGAAGTACCCACTATAGAAGAGGGACAGGATCATGTAGGGAATGGACCAGGTGGGGGGGGTGGGATGAGTGGGAGGGAATTATAAGCAGCCTTGTACAATATATCTACTATGATAATGTTTTGCATAGCTAGACATGTACAACATATACTGAATTACTTATCCTCCCAGAGGTAATGGGTAACAAGGGAGGAAGGGAATGGATCTGAAATTCAAGGTCTTAAAATTAAATGTTTCAAATATATATAAATACTATTATTAATACTCTTTTGCTTGTAATTGGGAGATAAGATGTGCAGGCATTGGGACACAAAGATTCACCTTCCTCTAATGGAAAAGTCAAAGGGGGTATGGGAGAAGGTATGGGAGAGAGCAGATTGGAGGAAGCGATATCTTGTGGGACTGCTATTCTGGGAGGGTGGGTAGGGGAAAAACGGGGGGGGGGGCGATAACTGTAACTCAAAATCTGGTGGAAATGAATGATGTAAAACAGAAGTTAAAGCATTTGTTTAAAAAAGAAAAAAAAAACAAAATATCACAACACTAACTCAAATTTTCATTTTTCTCATGTCTGGATTGCTATAAGATTCATCTTTCTAAAATATTGCTCTCATCTTGACCCCTCCATTGTTCAGAAATCTTTAGAGTTTTTCCATTGTGCAATGCATCAAACTCTTCTTTTGGACATTTAAGGACCTCCTTAAGTTTTTCTTCCTCTCTTTCCTCCCAGGCGCTCTACATACCATACTTCTCCTAGATGTAAACATTGTACTCTTCCCAGTACCTTCTCCTTAATGTTCCTTGCATACATCATACTCATTCCTGCCTCCATTGTTTCTATTTCTTTTTCATTCTATTTCTCTTGCCTGGAATAATCATCCTACATTTTTCTACTTAGATATATTTGACCTAACCTTCAGGGCACACATTAGCACCCTGTCATCCACTAGGATCCTTAACCATCTGCCTTTTATTCCAGAGGCAGTGGTGGGGGTGAGGGTAGGGGGGCTATAGATAGTTGTGATTCAGCTGGAAGAACAAAGCAGAGTAGTACTGGCCTGCACACCTAATGTAAAAGTCCATAAAACCTCTAGTTAGCTGTGATTAATTTTGAGCAATTTTATGCTTAAGCCTGAAATCTCCTCCCTTGATCTGTTTGACTATTGTTGACATTGACTTATTGTCCAACTATTGATTCAACCTGCTCCCTGCTGACTTGTTGCTGATTATTTCTTCCTGGTTTATAGCTATGCCTTTTGCTCCTTCTCTTTACAGTCTCTGTATTCCCTGGGATAAGAAATGGATTCTGATGACTCAGGCACTGAGCCTGGTCTCTGGCCCTTCAAGGACTCAAAAATTTTTCAAGTCTGCACTATCCCACCCCACAGTATTAGGGGAAACAGAACCTTCTCCTGTTCTATGAAGGGTGCCCTAACTATTTTGTTGTTGTTGTTCAGTAGTTTCAATTGTGTCCAACTTTGTGACTCCATTTGGGGTTTATTTGGCAGAGATACTGGACCAGTTTGCCATTTCCTTCTCCAGATCATTTTACAGATGAGAAAAGAGAGGCAAACAGGGTTAAGTGACTTGTCACACAGCTAGTGTCTGAGACTTGAACTCTGATAGAGGAGTCTTCCTTATTTTAGGGTCAGCACTCCATTTATCCACTGAACCATGTAGCTGCCCCAACTAATTTAGCAAGAATTAATAATCTGCCCTTTTTGAATTCTTATGGCACTCAGTAATGAAACATATATGACCTTGTTCTATAGATTAAATGATTCAAATTTGTAAATTTTACCCTCTTGAAACTATGAACTTTTTTTGGCAAAGATTATCTTCTTCTTTGGATCAGAGAATCAAAAATATGGAGCTAGAAGGGAACTTAGAGCCAATCTAGTTCATCTGTGCCACCCTTTCCTACCTTTTTGCAGATGATAAAAGGGTCTATGTCATAGGAGGAGAAAGACATCTGATATCACACAAGTAAAAAGTATTAGAGGCAGGGGTTACACCAAAGTTCTCTGATAGAATCATTCCTCCTTCCTCTATATTTCATTGCCTTCTTATTTTGTATCTCTCCTACGGTCAAGATGAATAATTATAAAAAAGGAGGAAAAAAAACAACAACTTATGTAACAAGGAACATATATAGTGATGGCCTGCCACCATGTATGCTGGCTCAGCACTGAAAAGGTAGACCTTTAAAATACAAAGCATTGGCCACTGAGCAGAAGGAGCCTGTAAATAAGCAGATGTTTGTAGCAGCAAGCACCCCAATATCCCCAGGGTGAATGCCAACACAGGTTCTTAGATCTGCTTTTGTAAAGGAAAGCAACTCAAAATGGGTTAACAAGCTTACTTTAATCAAACAAACACACATTACCTAGCTCAGGGGAAAAAGGTCAGCACCCCGAACTTCAGAGTTACAGAACTTACAGATCAAACAAGACAGGCTTCCAAACTGTCCAACCATTATATCAATACCAAATCACAGTTACCAGAGAGGGAAGCATCAACATCTGGGTTTTCAAAGCCGGGGGGCTCTCAACAACGGCTTCCCAGAGTCTCATCTGGTCAAATCACACAACACTTCTCAAAGTGAGCCCCAAAGCAAAGCCCCTCATCAGAGTTTATATAGCCTTCTCCTGGCTCAAAGAATGTAACCACCCTTTTGATCCACTGCCCAATCACACAGCATCAAGGTGTAGTCATTCCTGAAAACCAAGCCTCCCACCACAGGCTCCATGTGACCACATTCAGCCTATTAGGAGGCAGAGCATATTTTCAAATCAAGGAAGGTTTTCAGAGTCTCTTAAAGCCAATCAAAGTCTCTTAAGCCAATCAAAGGGCCTAGGGGCAGGGAAGATCTTTAAATCTGCATTTCCATTACAATGTTAAAAAGGGGGAATCCACCATTTCTCATTCTTGCCTCTTCCCAGCTACGTAGTGCATCAGAAATTGTTCAGTTGTTTCAGTTACGTCTAACTCTTCATGACCCCATTTGGGGTTTTCTTGGCCAAGATACTGGAACAGTTTGTAATTTCCTTCTCTGTCCTATTACAGGGAGGAGAAAACTGAGGCAAACAGGATTAAGTGACTTGCCTAGGGTCACACAGCTAGTGTCTGAGATAGGATTTGAACTGAGGGAGGCAAGAGTACCTTTCTCCTACACATCTACTTGAGGAGATCCTACACATGTAACAAAAGTAAACTTTAAATATATTTTTGCCTCAGAACATCAGAGTGGGAGTGCAATGAGCCAAATAACATGCAAAAATGAGCCTGACCACTTCTTAAAGTGGTTTAGCTTACTTAGCATTGAATCTAGTCCCTTATATCAACCTGGGTCCAGAGCAGATGGGTTTCTTAGTGGAGGAACAGAGGGCAAAGTGTCCTCTTGGGCCCAGCAGTAATTGTAAATGTTAAACTAGTTTAATTGAATTTAAGCTGAATCTACACAACATGTGTGAAAGATTGAAAATGTTACTAAAAAGAGAACCATGGTATGATAGGTAGTAGGGGGACTTAAGTGCCTGCAGCTGCCAATTATACCCTGGGTTTATTGGCAAGAGGACAGACTGTTATTTGCTGTTTCTCCTGAGAGTTAGAGAGGTAGAAACTAACCCCTGAGTATGTAGAAGGAATTTTGAGAATCAGATACATTTATAAGAAGAAATCATTCTTTTCCCTTAGTAATAGTACTGTGTGAATTGTGGGAAGATGAAAGAATGTGAGCCAACTGATAGTAAAAGGGTTTTTTTGTCAAGGAGTAAGACAATTGCTGCATGTTAAACATAGTTTCTTCTTTGGTACTAGCCTGCCAACTCATGCTTAGAGATTGGGGTCCTCAGTAGAGACAAATTCCCCATATTTAAGATAATTTTTTGGTCTATAATCCAAAACTCACGTGTCCCAACTAATGTGTTCACCTTTGCTAGTCAACCAATAAAATCACTTAGTTCAAAGAAAAGTTATTGACTGAAATGACGTAGAGTGAATATTTTCCCCATGAACCTGTGTTCTACTCTCCCCAAAATACATAGCACATCAGTGGGAGAAGTAGGTATACACATGAAGTGCACCAGTAGAATGGTGCATAGCTGGGAACACATGTAAATTCCCATCTTTATAACTGATCCAGAGCAGACACTTTCCTTTTCTTTTTTTTTCTTTTTTTTTTTTTTTAGCAATTGGGGTTAAGTAACTTGCTCAAGGTTACACGGCTAGTCATTATTTGTGTGTGGGTGCTCATTTTCTGAGGCCGGATTCGATCTCGGGTCATCCCAACTCCGAGGCCGGCGCTCTTACTCACTGCGCCACCTAGCCGCCCCTTTTAGGGCAATTGGGGTTAAGTAACTTGCCCAAGGTTACATGGCTAGGTTTTTTTTTTGTTTGCGTGGGTTAAGTGTCTGAGGCCGGATCCTAACTCAGGTCCTTCTGACTCCAGGGCCGGCGCTCTACTCACTGCGCCACCTAGCCGCCCCTGTCCTTTTCTTTTCTTTTATTTTGTTTTACTTCTTCTTTTCTTATGGTGTTCTTATTCTATCCCATTGGGCACAGCCTCTTCTGGTTCTATGTGACACTCCAGGAGACTCCCAGTGACTCCTTTTCTTCTGCCTAAACTATTTAACTCTGCTCTCATCAGTCTAGCATTACCTACTAGGCAAGTTGTAGTGCTATGAGATGCCTTTATCAGTGGTCAGGGGTGGGAAAGTAAAGAGAGGGAGATAAATGTCCCAATTCACAGGCTATATTCTAGAATATAAGCTCCCTGAATGTAGGATCCATGTTTTTGTCTTTCTTTGCTCCATCAGCCCTAACATAGTGCCTGGTAAGTAGTGAGTGTTAATTCAATGCTTGTTGACGCAACTGAACACCCTCTCAAATCCCTTCAAACTTGAAATTCTATGGCCTGTGAATCCATACCTATTATCACTATTGATTGGACCTCCAAAGTCTTTTGTGCCTTAAGTTATTGGTGATGAATGCCCAGAAAACAAATGTGGACTTTTGACCTTCTTCAAACCTCTGTGGATGAAGCAGGATACAATCAAAGGGATACTGGATTTGGAGTCCACTGCAGACCTAGGTTCATTTCCTATTTCTTTTACTTACTTGAGAAAGTCATTTCAACTCTCTGGGTCACAGTTTCTCATTTATAAAATGAAAAGTTGTACCAGATGACCATCCAGGTCCCTTCCAGCTTGGCAGTGGAAGACATACTGGCTTTGTATCCTGAAAATCAGGTTCAAATCTGAATTCTATCACTTACACAACCTACCTGACCTTGAAGCAAGTCACTTATCCTCCACGGGGCCTCACTGATGGCCATTGAGGGAATTGGATTAGATGACCTCTCAGTAGTCTTCCATCTCTAAACCTATGATCTTATTATCTGGTATCTTATGTTCCTGCCTACCTTCTAGGAGGCTGAGTTGAGGCTTCTCATAAAATGATACCAAAAGCTTCAGAATAGTGTTAGCTTAAAACCACCCTGAGCTTTCCTGACATAGTCATTGTTTACTTCCCTTATCTTGACTCTCCCTCTGACTTGTGAACCTGGGTTTAAATGCAAATCATAATTTAAATGATAACTTCTCAGTGAGTCTGACACTGATATTTAGAATTAGAATTCAGATTTTAGTTTGACTGACTGGAGAGGATTAATTTTATTTCCCCACGTTTGACCTTGGCTTTAATCTTAACCTGTGTTAACCCACTTAAGCCTTATAGACCATTCTGATTCCATTTCCTGCTCTCAACCCCTCTGTCTTAGTTCTTTATCACTGATGCCAGTTTCATATATCTGTGTACCAGGGTCTCCTTCCTTTCCTTCATGAACATTCTTAAATCCCAGAAGCATTCAATATTGCCAATATTTTTTTTCCTTTGTATTCTACTCCCATACACATGTCTATAGAAAATACTCTACCAATAATACACACATGCACACACGCGCACACACACACATACACACACACTTTCAAAAGAACTAAATCTACAAGAGGATTAAAAAGGATTATGGGGTAAAAATGAAAAAAAAAGAACCAAATATAAATTTTAGGGAAGTGTTGCACCTCTCAAAGATATGAAATTGTTTCCTATTCCAGAAAAATCCAGGGCACTTGGTAGTAATGAAATAAATCATCACAAAGCCTAAATAGTAGATAGCGCATTATAACTATGACCCCAGAACATTATTTTCATATGCCCTCAGAATCATACAAAATGGTTGTCTATAAGATGTATACTGGCTACCCTTTGACACTAAAAAGATTAAGGACTGTTATCCTGTCAAATGGGGAAGGCTGCCTCTCAAATGGGATTTTAAAATATAACTCCTTAACAATGAACAGTGGCAGACAGTTATTAAAGGTCCTCATGATCTCTTTTCTTAAAGAAGCAGTGCTGGCAGCTTCATCATGAGCCCTGACCTTTCAGATATATCTGCCTTCCTTATTGCCACAAGACTTTTATTAAAATACTGGATACTTTACTCATGACAGAAAAGAAAGACTAAGGCTTCTTCTTTCTTAAGGTTAATGGACTCAGACAAGAAACTTTCCTCCAGACACTCTCATGTTAAGTTTATAAATCATCCAGTGGACCCCAGGTAGAAGCAGGATCAATCCAGCTTGGATTTTTAAATCCTTAAATTACATTTCATTGGGTTCTTGATGTTGGAGGGCAAATATTAAGAAGTCACAGCTTGGAGGGAAATATCTCAGGTGACAAGACCAAAATGCATATCACAATTTTGCAAGATACATCAATAACCATTGATGGGGTGGGGGAGGGAGTGTGCTGCAAAACAAATTAACCATTGTAATGAGAAGCACTAGAAAACTGACACCAAAGTCAATGGAGGAAGGAATAGTGTAAAAAGCAGTGGTAGGTCTTAGAGATGTGCTCTTTGCTTAAACACAAACTATAATTCATTCCAGAAGCTCAGTTGACAAAGGGGATTCATAAAACTCAAAGTCTGGAATAACCTTAAACATAAAAGAAAAATATCTGGTTTTCCATTTTGGAATTGAAATCTGTGGCATAGAGACAAAGTTTATCATATCTATTACTGAGGAGGGATAAGTTATCAAGACAGAGAACATAAAGAAATAGTTTTTCTACCCTTTGAATTATATTTTCACATATGTATGTTCCTATTAGGAAGGCACAGAGAGCTACAAGATATTTTTTCCTGAATTTTAAATCATTCCAAGCAAAGTCAACTCACTCTCATTGAATATCAATAATAAAGTGACCTTAGATAAGTCACTCAAGCTCTTCTGCCCTCAGCTTCCCTCTATAAATAAAGAGGAATGGCCTAGATGAATTCCAAGGTTCTCTCCAACTCTAAAATTTCACTAATGTGCTGTTGTCTAAATTCCTTTAAAACAACAGCTCTTTTATCACCTCCTATACAATAGGTCTTTCCTGATCACTCTGGTGCAGGGTTTTTTACTTGGGTCTATGAAATTAAAGAAAAAATGTGTTGTTGTTGTTTAAATAACTTATAACATGAGTCCTAAAACCCATTGGTATGGGATTCTCTCCTCACTAGTGGAGCTCAGTGCTCTGTACCTACATAAGGGTGGTGTAGAGATGACCATAGTCAGAGAGAGGAGAGACAAGAGTCTCTTCATTTTCTTTGGGATCTGTAGGCTTTTTAGGTGCTTCTGACTTCCAACTTCAAGAAAGAACATGGATGATGCCAAGCCCACTTCAGATTGTTGAAAACTGTGAAGCAGCTAACATGACAGTCTCCATCATGTTGCTATTCTGAAGAATTGCTTGCAGTACTAGAGGCTTCAAGCATCCCCCTTTGGTGAGATCTAAGACTTTCCTCACAAGCTGTACTGAGGTACCTCATTACCAGTGGAAGAGTTCTTTTATTCTGTACTGTCTGGTACATATTCTCCTAAGAATACTTTCTCTGAGAGTTGTTTTTGCTACTGAACTGAATAAATTACTTTACTGCCTATTCTGTGTTTGTGCATTGCAAAAACTAGGATGTGGTGGGAAAGAAGTCATGTATTGGAGACAGATCTTGGAATCTCTCTTTCTCCATTAATGACCAGGAATCAGAAGTTTAGCTTGCACTTTAAAAACTATATCCCCTTGACTAAGAGTTTTTATGGGAGCAGACGGATATCATTATAGCTTAGCACAGACAGGGGTGGGGAACCTGGGGTCTTGAGGCCACATGTGGCCCTCTAGGTCCCCAAGTTTGGCCCTTTGACCAACTCCAAGTTTTACAGGACAAATCCTTTTATTAAGGGGATTTGTTCTGTGAAGTTTGGAATCAGTCAAAGGGCCAAATTTGGGGATCTAGAATGCCACATGTGTCCTCAAGGCTGCAGATTCCCCACCCCTGTTAGTATGACCTCTCTCCAAAGGAAGCAAAGTGGCCAAACTTATGGCCCCCAACTGTAATGGTAATGGTAATTTGAAGATCTTTCCTGCCCCTTAATAAGCCTAACAGAAGTTGAGAACCTTCCCTGCTTTGAAAATAAACTCTGCCCCCTAATAGGCTGAATATAGTCACAAGGAGCCTGTGGTGGGAGGCTTGTTTTTCAGGAATGCCCACACCTTGTTACTTTGTAATCAGGCAGTGGACCTTGAGGTTCGTGATGTTTTCTGACCCTGGAGAAGTCTGTATATACCCCAGGATGAGATTTTGCTTTGGGTTTCACTTATGGGAAGAGTTGTGTGATTTGACCAGATTAGACTCTGGGCAGCCATTGAGCCCCTGGCTTTGAAAACCCAGGTGTTGGTGCTTCTCTGTCTGGTAACTAACTCTAAAGATGTAATGGTCAGACAGCTAGAAGCCCTGTCTGCTGAATTGCGTTGTTTTCTCTGACTATATTTTCTGTCTGCTTTTTACTTCTGTCTGTATTCTCTGAAGTTTAGGGTGCTGACTTCTCCCCCTCAACTAGGTATATGTTTCATTCAAGTAAGATGGTTAGCCCCTTTTTGAGTTGCTTTCCTTTAGAAAAGGAGATCAAAGAACCTGTGCTAGAAGCCATCCTGGCCGGGCAAGGTGCTTGCTGCTACACCAACCTCCTGCTCTACCTCCTGGCAGGAAATAAAGTCTCTCTTGGAGAAGGTTTGGGGGAGAAGAGACTAGAGATGTCTATTCTCTTTCCTTTTCAGGCACACAACAAAACTCCACATAATATATGTGGAGGGAGGAGGGGGGAAAGCCTTCACTACATTGTATTTCAACATAATTTGTTTCCTTTGTATCCATATGTAGCTTAAAAACATTCTGAAGATGATTCCGTAGGCTTCACCAAAGAGATTCATGATTCACACACACAAAAATAAGAACCCCTAGACCAGCTATTAGGGATCTCAATCCTTCTTAACATCAATTGTAGAACTTGCATTATTTATATACATCCATGAGAGGTAAGATCACTCAGCAACAGGTTGGACTCCTACATTCTTTGTATCCTTAGTGCCTTGCATTATTCCTTGTCCACAGTAGACAAAAGTAATCAACCAATTAATGTGTTTATAAAGCTCCTCTTTCCAGGAACTGTGCTAGATGCAAGAAATACAATAACGAGAATAAAGCTGTCCCTAAAGTTTGTTGGATTGACTCAAATGATATTCACCCAGTTACCTTGGACAGTGGCATTTTCCTCCTTACCCTAGTGATGTAAAACAAATACCCAAAGAAGGAATACAGATCCTGGAAATGTCCCTCTCCCGTTTTCTCTTTTTATTTTTTTCAAAGCAAACGTGTAGACATAACTATATTTCTAATGCAGCTTCCGTCCTGAAGGCTGCTGAGTTCTTTAACAAAACAAATGAGGACATGACTTCCCCTGCTCTTTGAATTCAGAACCCTCCAGGCTGAAAAGATGAATGTTTCAGAATAGAGTGATGTTTGAATAATTCAGGGGAGGATAGGAAACATGTAACTATATCCTGCTGAATTTGGAGAAGGAATTTTAAGATTACTGAAATTTAATCACCTCAAAGAGTTTTTTGGGGGGCAAGGCTCCCCTCAATGTCCACACATTTTCTGTCATAGTTATAAGTGACATTTGATGATCTCATATGGACAAAACCCTAATTAGTACTTCATTGAAAGCACTATCAAAATACTAAAAAAAAAAAAAAAAAGGTGAGCTGTATTTTATTTGGGCCTCAGTTAGAAATCCCTTTACAAATTCTTATCTTAGCAAAAATAATGTGTCTCTGACCCCTTCCCTTTAGCCCTCAGACTGATTCTGCACTGCTCCCAACAAAATGAATCTTACAGCTCCCTAATAAGTCATGATCCATATTTTAGCTCACTTGATGAGATTTCTCCTTATCAGCTCTGACTCCAGGCTGGGAACTTCGTTATTGATCATAACATCATCCATTTTATTCAAAGATGACAATCTGATGGCATTATTAGTGTGTCTATCCATTTCCGTGAAGGGGCCAAAATGTGCCCTTGCTGCACAGAGGTTATGTGTAATATCATTTCTGGTAAACAGCGGACTGAACTTTGCAGGGTGCAGCAATGACTGTATGCTTTTACCACACACACCATCCAAATCCTTCCTCCAGATCATTTCTCTTTCACTGCTGCTTCTGAGATGTTCTGGTGCTGCAGAATTTGAAACTCTTTCACTTACTCTCAAATAAGGTCTGCAATTCACCTTGACTGAAGCAGCCTTTTTAGTCCATTGCAATCCTATTGCTGGTGCATATGGAAAGCTCAGCACTTCCAATTATGGGGAGGAGTACTCTATGGTCATGCCAGTCAGCTAACATTTATGGGGCATCTACTATGTGCCAGACACTATACTAAGCATGGGATGCAAAGAAAGGAAAAAGACAGCCATTTGCAACCTGCCAAAAGATTTCCTGGTGGCCTGTGAAAAATATGGGGTTGTGGTGCTGGCTAGGTGACACAGTGAATAAAGCACCTGCCCTGGAGTCAGGAGGACCTGAGTTCAAATTTGGCCTCACACACCTAACACTTATTAGCCATGTGACCTTGGGTAAGTCACTTAAACCAAATTGCCCAGCCCTCCCCCCTCCAAAAAAAGTGCAAAATATATACATATAAGGTTGCCACTGTGCACACTCCTGTTTGTCACATGACCCTCAGCAACCAATCATCATTGGTCTGTCTTTATTCTAACCTATCTGCAGCCCAAAGAAATTTAGACTATTTTAATTTTGGCCCCTACTTCCTGCCAAGTTGTGCAGGTTTGTTGTAGTCTAATAGGAATAATCAATAGGAAAATCAATAATAGGAAAAACAAAATGGAAACAACTATGCACAACCAAGATAAATAAAAAATAAAATGTAGATGATCAACAATAGAGCATTAAGGAAGATTAAAATCACTTCTTATAGAGAATGGGATTTAACTTAGACTTGAAGGGCAGCCAAGGAAGCTCCAAGAATTAGATGAGGAGGGAGAGAGCTTAAGGTATGGGAGACAACCAGTGAATGTTTGGAGTTTGGGGATGAAGTGCCATGGGGTAGGAACAAGGAGTCCAACATCACAGGATCACAGGGAATGGGGATGTGTATAGGGAGTAGTGGTGATGGTATAAGGTTCAAGAAGATTGGAAAGGTAGAAAACATATATGTTAAACGGAGTGGGAAGCCAAATAGAGTATTTTATATTTGGTCCTAGAGGGAAGTAGTACCTACAAAACGTGAATATCATAATGTAAGAAATAAGAAAACTTCCCAGAACTGAATACAGAAAACAAACACCAATCAAAAGAGTTCAAAGATTATCTCCAGAAATACCAAAAACAAATAAGCAAAAACAACCTTATGCCTCAAATGCCAAGACATATAATATAAATTCAACAATTTCATAAATTGGAATGGAAATTACAACCGTTAACAGTAACAGTAAAGTTAAAGATTCAGACCCACATTAAATTATATCAGTACCTATGTTCTCATACTTATTATTTATATGACTCTGGAATAATATCATAACTGCTAAACTTGTATTTCCTCATTTGAAAAAGGAGGATAAAGTGTTTTTGAATATTAGAATTGTAATTCATGTGGTCTAATGCTCCAGACTTTAGGAATATGCACGAATTGGATCCAATATATTTGTACTCAACAACAGTAACAACACAATTTGTTGTTTTAACCAAAATCTACACCCTATCTTATTTCTATTGCCTACACCTAGGGATAACTCTGGTTAAATCCCTGAATTTAGATTATTGCTTAGATTTCCTCAGGCATGAGTAAAAGGGTCCCTCAGATCCAATAACAGCAACAAAAGCAATAAAGTAACTATCAGGCACAGAAGAGTCTTTAGTCCATTCTACCAAAAATGTAGACACATAAAGGATTCACAAAAGCCCACAGCCAATGAAGAAAACAAACAAACAAAACACAAAGGACTGATAGTTTATAAATAATAAATACAAGTCTCTTTCTTTTCCACTGAGTTCTCCTTTTTAGAGACTAAAGCACTATAGACTGTTAAACCTACCCATGTGTCTGGCCTTTTCCCAGGAAGAAAACAAACTTGGGGTTAATGTGGTAGCCCCTAGACACCCTAGTGAGCTCCACTTTTCATCAGGACGGTCCATCTCCTTATCCTTATAGCAGTATTTTGGGATTTGGACTTTCCCTAGAAGAGAAACAACCTTGAGTCTGCTTGATAGGTAACCCAACCTTCTCTTCTAACCTAACCCACACTGTCTGAATAACTCAGCAATAGTGGGGTGTCATATCCATGTCCTTTGTTTCTTCATATCATGGCTTTTGACCATGAGTGCTACTCTCTCCAGTAAAGGCTGTTATGTTTATAATAAGTTTTCCTTGATAGTAGACTGGTAATTTTACCAGCTCTATGAGGTTAGTGCAGTGTTTTTGATGATGAAAACATCACATGACAGTGAGATGGACCTGGAATCATGAAGATCTATCTTAAGATGTCCTAGACATTTACCAGATATATGACCTTTCACATTTCACTTTACTTCTCTTAGCCTCAGTTTCCTCATCTATAAAATGGGAGTAGTAATTATACTTCCCTCACTATTTTGTTTAAAGGATAATATTCTCACACTTTTATTAATATCTATAAAACCTTTTGAAACCGTATAATGCTGTATAAATGATCGTTGTTATTGTCTGTGTTGAGGAATGAGTTGGCTTCTATGGCATCTGAATCTCCTTATAGCTCAGATTTTGTGATTCTGGACTATTATATGCAAAACAAATATAGGAATAAAAAAAAAGTGAGGGTTAAAAGAAAAGAGCAAGACTGAGATGTGGCTTAGTTCACAGCTTGTTTTGGTTATCTACAATTGATGGATTGACAAAGAAATAGAATAGGAAGAGGCGTGACCACTCATCTGCCTTTAATAGAGATGAGCAGAGGGCAGTATCTCATGAGGAGTGGCAGGCAGAAAGAGAAATGGAGTAGAGGGAGGGAGGAAAGGAGAAACAGAGAGGAGGTGAAGAGAAGGAGGCAGAGAAGAGGGAGATGTATAATAGACAGACACAAAACCCACACAGGAGAGAACAATTCAAAGAAATTATACTGTAGCCAACCAGTCAAGGAGCCAAACTTGGAAATTTTTTTTTCTTGTATGTATGTATCTTTATTGTAGTTGTTTTGTTTTTATGAAATTTTTCTATATATGATTTCATTAGGTCACATGTCTTAGATTATTTGAAATTATTTTTCTCTCCTCCCCTCTCAACTCTGTACTCTCCTCATCAGATTACCCTGAGGTTTAGATACAAAACTTTACATTTTGTCTTCCAAGCTCTATGCCACATATAATGGTGATAAACTCAGCTTGGTGGGTTCAGCACCTTTTCAAACAGAAGGCCAGTTTTCAGTCAAATAGGTCCTGTCTAGTCACAACATGAAGTGACCTCTTTTCAGTCTAGTACATGACCCCTAATACAGCTTTGTCTAAGAGCTCCTGTTCTAGAGTGAGCCTGGGATGAGGGTGCATTGTCATAGCTCCCTCTTCCAAATAATTTCATTCTATAGTTGTGATATTAGGAATCCCCTAAGGACTTGACCATTGAAAGAAGCACTACAGAACCTCAGGGAACTTGTGTTGGCATCCAATGACAAATATAATATCAGAGTGATTGAAAAGCAAGATGTAGCAGGTTCAAAACATAGGTATCAGGCTGGGCTTTACTGAAGAGAATATAACTGAATTCCTAGACATGGGGAGAAAACATCTGTGTAAAGCACTTAGACTAGGTCTCTACCTTCAGGCAGAGAAATGACTAAGTCATGTCTCTACCTTCAGGCAGAGAAATGACTAAGTCATAAGTGAGCAGATTATGGCACATGTGCCAAATTTTGTATTTCTCATTTCTGGCCCAGATGTGGGCATAAGTCGAAAACCTGGAAGTAGATAGGGAGTTGTAAAAACTGTTTCATTAGGAAAAGGAGACACCAACACATGCAATGGTTGAAAATAACAATACCCTATGGTATTTGATTAAGTTTCATAGCGAGTGGTACAGAAATGAAGTATGCTTATTAGAGCTTCTAGAGTAATCATGGATGGTTTCATGGAAGAGGCGGGACTTTTTAGCTGAGCACTGAAAGATAGGTAGTATGACATTAATCTTTGGATTCACACAGATTAGGGCTCAGATGTGAGAGAATTTTAAATAATTATTATTTAACTCAGGTGGTAAATTACTAGTCTTGATCTGGCTCTGTGTCCCCTCTCAGTTTCACTGGGAACTACTAAGGTCCACTAATTCAGTTTTCCTCATGCTACCAAGCCAAGCAAGGAACATGTACTGAAATAGTAAAATATTATAATAGCACTAAAGACAAAATAACAGAGAAACTGTTTCATATACTTTCCCAAGTGAATGCATTTACAAAACAATTTATGAAGTATGGTAAGACTAAGAATTTAGCTTTTATAGGTATCCTTGAAGACTTCTGAAGCTGCCTTCATGATGTTTAAGTAAAATTAATAAAAAATTAATAAAAAATTAAAATTAAGTAAAATTAATCTATCAGTGATGAGCAGGCTGAATAGGAATAGGGAACAGAGTGAGGCAGAGATATCATATAGGAAGTTACTATGAGTGATACTGGCCTAGAATTGAGGTAAAATGGGAGGAAAGGAAAAGAGTGGGAGAGGGAGAAAGGGAAGGAGGCTTATAAAGAATCATTTTAAGGTTATGAACCTGGGTCATTACAAATATAATATATCAAAATGAGTGCAAATAGAAATCATTTATTGAACCTTAGAAGAAACTAGAAACTCTAAGGGTCTTCCCCTCCTAGACTAAAATTTTTGTGATGGTAAATTGGGCCATCTTTTGTCTCAATTCTTGCCTATCCCTTAGTCACTGAATGGGCATTGCCTCAGACAAACTGAGATCTGAGAAAAACCTTCATTTAGAAAGACCAAGGTCACCCACTGCATCCTGTGCCATCACCAGATGGCTTGATCTTTGTCTTGCCACTGGATTTGATGACTGAAGGAGAGAGTGAGACCCATGACTTTGCGCAGCTCTGCCTCACTTAAACTAATTCACACACAAGTTGAGACATCATCCTTGTGATGTCATTGGCTCTCTTCATGAACAACAAAAACAACACATATGTTCCAGAATGAACAATATATATAATTCAAAAAGAGCACTAAGAATCAGGGTAGCAGAAAGTCTTCCTGATGCAGGTGATACCTAAGTTGAGCCTTGAAAGAAGAAGCAAAGGATATTTAGAGGCAGATGTGACAAGGAAGAACAAGTGGAATGGGTAAGAAATAAACAACCAAGGGGTGGCTAGGTGGTAATGGCCCTGGAGTCAGGAGGACCAGAGTTCAAATCTGATCTCAAACACTTAACACTTACTAGCCAGGAGACCTTGGGCAAGTCACTTAACCCCAATTGCCCTTCCCTTTTCCCCTCCAAAAAAATGAATAACCAAAATGTTTATTTGGACCATGCCATTTGTTTGCCTGCTAGAAGCTGTCCTACGTCTCAGTACTAGGTATGGATGGATTTTCTTTTCCTAGTAAGCCACAGAGCATCTCAGAGCTAACTAGCCTTTTATTATGTGCACAATTCCTGTTATATAGAAAGCATATAATAAATGTTTGTTGACTAATTGACTTTCGATAGAATTCATTTTTTTCTCACACAGGGAAGAATATAATAAATAAAATATTGGAGTGATTAGTATGACCTAGAATCCCTGTAGTCAAAGTAGTCATGTAAATATTGCTCTTGATATCCTGTAGCATTATGGAATGTTACGATGACATTTCTCTCTGTAGAAATATCAGGTAGAATATGAGGCGGAGATGCAAGATTAGCCCATAATCACCTATCCTTCTTTCACATTTCCTCTTGTAGATCACTTAGACAGCCAGAAAATATATGATGATCTCTGTCTTGCTATCCATTCCACTATGTATAAGGGTATTTTCACACATTAAATGGCTTATCTTGCTTGTCTACTTTGCCACCACAACCCTCTAGGTTTACTTTTACGTGCCTTTTGTATTTTTTCTTTCTAATAATGAATTAACAGTCTTTACATCTTAGGAAGCACAAGCATCTTCAGAGAGGAGGCCAGATAAAAAAGTTGGTTATCCACATTTCTAGTTCCCACCTGCTCCCCGTAGTTGTAATTCACTGTGTCATTGGGAATTCCATTACATTCTCAATAAACTATATTCTTAAACTTATAATTTTTCAGTCAATATTTCTTCCACATCTTCATTTTAACTGGAACTCCATTCTCCCAAGAGGACTCCTCCATTTGCTGCAAGGTATTCCCAAGATTGAAGTCCTTTCTATCTTCTAAGAGGCATTGATAGTGATGGATATTTGCTTCCAGATTGACTCTGATGTTGAGTAGGACTTCATATTCCTGTGCCTGACTTGTTCTTCCTGTCCAAGTCTGGGTCAGCTTTGCCTCTTGGTATAGCAGGGGTATACTGATCTCTTCTACCTATATTCATAGAAGTTTTCCATTTTCTTCCTCCATTGACTTTCCTCCCAAGTGAGTCCAAGTCAATTTGTAGGTGCTGAATTATATCTTTTAGCTTAAGGATGTCACTTGAAGCAGTTTCCACTTCCTTTGGTCTAATGTTGATCACTATAGTACTCACTAGTATTTATCAAGCTCTTCCTTGTTCTTCTAAACCAGAGAACAATATGGTTGTGGATATGAGCTACAATGTTGCTCAGTTCCTGAGATTTAGGAAAATTCACCTCCAGTCATCTTGGAGTCTGTAATCTTTGCTTGTGGGGAATTAACTTCTTTATTGTTTTTTTATCATGAAGAAAAGCTAATCCTTTGAAGTCTCAGTCTCTTTCTCTGGCTGTATGATGTTGATATTTGTGTTATCAGTGATCTTCCAGAGGTCATGGTTATCACTTTCTATAGATTGTCACATAAGTAGTCTCATATTGACTTTAAGTTATCAGCAGCCAGATGGGCAATTATCAATTTGTGGGACAATTGTAGCATTGTTCATCAAGTCTGCATGGATCTAGCATCCTGAAATAGTGTTCCTTGTTCCTGGTTTAAGGTCCTCTCATTCACCTGCTCCCAGATTTTCCATTCCAGTTTTAGTTTCTTATTGCCATATGCTACACAAAATTCACTTTGGAAGTGAGGTAGTCACTGGGGTGTGACTAGCAATGGTTCCTCTTAGATCCCCCAAATTTGACTAGCTCACTTACCAGACCCTTAGTCCCCTCTACCTTATGAAAGCTGGTAGAGTGGGCCTCCTGGGCTGCCATAAATACTGGTCATGCTTCTAGGCAGTTGGACTCAGTAGCTAAGAGTCTGTACCAAACCCAGGTTACCATATTTGATAGAAAAAGGGAGTGGAATTCATCATGAAGCTCACACTGCTAGGGCAGAGTGGAAGCAGTAAGAATTGTCAGGACTATGGGTACAAGAACTAGTGTTTTTCAACTATACAACAGACAGAAAATAACTTTATATAATGCATTTGAACTGAATTTTTAAAAATCTTCCTGAAAATTTAATTTAAAAAAGGGAACTTGAAATCTCATTTCAGTTTTATTTGTTTTAACTAGGTTTAGATCACAATCTCAAAAGTCAATTATTCTCATCGAAATTCATCCAAAGTCCTGCAGAAGAAATCTTAAGTCTTTTGCAGTACTAAGAACAAAGTGACAAAGCAATGAGAAAGGACAATGTGGATTTGATGCAGCAGATTTTAAAGTAACTGGTCAAGCAACTGGGAGATCATTTCCATATTCTGTAGTTGAAGGAAGATGAAGAAAGTCAGGACCTGTATAGAATAACAAATGTCATCTACAAGTCACAAGAATTAATTTAATCATAAATTGGTTATATTGTCGAATTATAATGTTATTGAGTGGCTAAGGCCACATTTAATTAAATTCACCATCTTTAGCAATAAGTAAATTTATGTTATTTTTCTGAACAGCTTGTTAGTCACAGTCAAATCTGGATTCACTGACCTATAATCATCTGCTTTTTTTTTTTATTTGTTTTGTAACTCCTTTGTAGTTGAAAGCACTCCCTAAATTTGTGAGCTAAAAAATGAAGTTTCAACTGAACTAGATCATCCTTTATCTTGTTTTACAAATGTTTATCTTTTTATATGCAGAATATTTTAATTTAGCATTGCAGAAGTTAAAGATAGTGATTATTGCATAAGTCTCCTGAAGACTACATGCTCCAAATCACTAATAATAATAGAAATGTAAAATAAAACTCTGTTCACCTTATACTATTCCATCACTGTTGGAGGGGCTGTGGAAAGATAGGCACAATAATATACTGTTGGTACAGCTGTGAAGTTGTCCAACTGTAGTAGGTATTATTTGGGAAACTGCAAAAGAAATGACTGTCTATGTTCTTGACTCAGCAAATCCTCTGTAATAAAGATAAAGGTCCACCATGTACCAAAATATTTACAGAAGCACCTTTTGGTAATAGAAAATTGGAAACAAAATAAATATCAATCACAAGTGGAGAATGGTTGAAAAAACTATTATATATTAACATAATGAAATATTATTATGCAGTGACATATGAAGAATATGAGGAATTCAGAAAAAAATGAAGATTTATATAAAATTATAGTAAAATTAGCAGAACCAAAAGACCAATACATGTAATAATCACAACAATGTAAATGAAAAGATCAGCTTTCTCAACTTGGAAAAGCCTTCCTGCTGGTCAACAAACAACTGATCAAGGAACATTTATTAAGTGCCTATTAAGAGTCAGGCACTGTGCAATGTGCTAAGAATGCTAAGACAAAATGAAAGTATTTGCCTTCGAGGAATTTACATTCTATTCAAGGATTTGTTGTGCATATGGGCATTTGTTACTGGCTTGCCTGGGCTTACTTTCCCTATTGGTCTTTTCAATGACATGCCATTCTCCTGCTAGACACTTGGGTGCATTTCTAACTTTCCCCAACTCCATTTCTACTTGTGTGATTTTTAAAATAAAATGTGTAGTGTTTGGAAGGTCTGTACATGTCACCCATGGTTTCTTCAGAAAACAGTCCTGTAGATAAGCCTAACAAATAAGCTCATAATACGTGGGGCTGCTTCCTTTACTTTTTTATGTAGGCCAATGCAATGACTTCACTAAAAATGAGAAAAAAAATCAACTAAAAAGAATCAGCTCAACGGAAAGTCAGTCTTTTTTTGTAATTACTTTCCTCTATGACATACTCTCAGGAATATGCTGAGAGACTTTGGAATTTCTTGGGCAGCATGTTATTCACTTTGAATAGTTTTTAAAGATTATTTTTACATAGGAGAATTATTTACAGAAAGGAGTTTTAAACAGGGAGCCATAACCTTGGCTGCCCTTTTGTAGTGTTTGAGGGATTTTTTTTTTAAACATTGTCAAATTACCAGTGGCTTCAGCCAGTCAGTCCATGGTGCTATTTTCTAGTTGTGAAAACAGATAAGGTTAATGGCTGCTATGTTTTCCTAACCATGTTTCCTAATCTAGCAGCGTTGCCCTTTAAAGTATGGAACAGATCTGCAGCAGACACATAAATAATAATTTGCTAGGGACCTTCAAAAAGGTGACTGATGCCCTTGCCTTTGGGTTTATTTTCCTTTTATGTGTCAGATGGGAGCCAAACCAAAACCACACAGAAAAGCCTTTTCCACAGCAATGGAAAATGTGAATGGTGGAGGGGTGGAGGATCAATAGACAATGAAGGATGCAAATGAATCACAATTAAGAGCAATGTGCAAACAAATGCAACTGGCAAGAGGCCCCTTCCTGGAGGAGCTAATCTTCTTGGAAGAGAAAGCTAACCTGGCATTTTGATAACAAACATTCCAGTATTTATTTGAAAGATCCATTTGGATCAGGTTCTTGAAATTTAAAGGACTGATAGTCCTGTAAAGTTTCACTGAGCAACTTGGAAACCTACCTAAATGTTTATTAAGGAGAGAGTCCTCAGAGAAGTATGGCCATAAGCCTGTCCCTGTGAGTCCCAGTAGGCATTAGTAACAGCAAGGAATGCAAAGATCTTCAACATTATTGTGTCTTTATTGCTACAAAAGTCATTCAACAATTGCTACAGCACAAGATCACTGAAGGATAGATTTCCAGCTGGAAGGAACCCTCACGGATATCTATTCCAACCCTCCCGTTTCAGAAATGAGGAAACTGAGGCCCAAAAAGATTAATTTCCCCAAGAACATTGTTACTGTGATGGAAAAAGTTTTTGAACCCAGGTTCTCTTATGCCAGAACCATTGCACTTTTCCTTTAGTCATGCTATGATTATAGAAACTCCCAAGGCACAAAACACTACAGGACAGCAGTTACTACAATGTACTGTGACATCTCCTGGCAGAAATGCATAATAACTTTCATCCTTTAGTTCGTATCATCTCTTAACAAGCAAGGGCATAATATTTCATGAGGTTGGCTCAGACTACATAGAAATATCAGATGACTTCATTCAACAATTGCAGGTACCAGAAAATTATCATTTCCTACACTTTATAGTTTTCATTTACCCTTATTCATTATTAACAGCAAAAACAACCAAAATTTGTAGAGTACTTTAAGATTGTCAGGGGCAGCTAGGTGACACAGTGGACAGAGAACCAGTTCTGGAGTCAAGAAGACCTGAGTTCAAATCTGGTATCAGACACTTACTAACTGTGTGATCCTGGGCACTTAACCCTATTTTCTTCAGCTTCCTCATCTGTAAAATGAGATGGAGAAGGAATCAGCAAATCACTGCATTATCTTGGCCAAGAAAATACCAAATTAGGTCAGGAAGAGTAGACCAGACAGAAAGAAGGGAACAACAAACAACATTAAGATTTGTAAAATAATTCACACATATAAAAGGCCTCCACCCAAAGATGTAAATATTCTGTCATGGCTTTTTGGGGAATTGTGGGAATTTTCTTGGAACTTTGAGCACTTACTAACTATATATGACTCATCACAAAGTAGAATCCTCTCATTAGTAGCTGAGCTACTGTGGCTGATGAGGCCTGTCCTAGTAGAAGAGAATGCTTTCAGAGGGCCAGTTTCTTGAAAGCAGCTTTTGAGAAAACAGGATGGAGTGCAAGAAGGAAGGGGAGTGTAAGGACAGGACAGTAAACCAGTAGGTCTTCATCCTTCATATGGAGCAGAGACAAATTAGCTGGGCACATACAGAGCTCCCTCTCTGCCTTTTATTTTGTTTTGTGCTGACTTTTCTCTAGCATCAAGCCTGTGAATATAAAAAATTAAATGATCCCCAAAAAGACTTTGAGCAGTGCTATCTAGGATTGTTTCTTTTTTTTTTTTTTGTTATAAATAGTTTTATTGAATAGGAGAGTAAAGTAAGCATATTTAAGCTTTTCTAGGATTGTTTCTAATGGTGTGGTTTTGTCTATAGCAGCAGTAGCATAATCAGCCTTAGGATATGGAAAATATTAACATTTGAGAGCAATGCCCTTTGAAAGAATGGACAATGGCCAGTAAAGAACTGAAACATAAAATGACTCATTGGCAGCTAGGGGAGTGGGACACCTCTTTTTCTGATTTGTGAAAAATGATTATTAATGGCTATTATCTTGGAAATTCAGAGCTTCTCCCATTCCCTCTTCTTTTCAAGTCCTGACTTTGAGCTCAGTTTTTCTTCAGAAAGACATTACTGATAATGAGATTGCATATATTCTCTTTATCCTTGTCAGCCCCCCTGGGGAGCTTGCTAGTAATTTAATCTAAGGTAGAAAAGTCCATTGTGTTCTACTCAAACTTGGTTGGAGATAGGTTCTTTTGTCTAGAAATCCCAAGTCTGAGAATGACTAGTATGATTGAGAGTAGCTGGTATGGCTGGAAGTGGTCTGCTACTTTCTCTGTCCAGGGGTGAGGGAGTGACATCAGCCCCTGTTGGAAGAGTATATAAACCTTGCACCTTAAACCTAAAGAGAGGTCAGTTCCAAACTGTACAGATGCATGCATGGACACATACATGCTGTTCTCTTTGAGAGAAATAAACTTGGGTATCACCTAATCCTATTTGTCTTTTTAGACTGAACTCTGAAGATTTCAGGAAATTGCATCTGTTTATTCTCCATCTCCCAACTTGGAAAGCCCCTAATCTTTCCTCTGATTAGATCTCAAGATTCCTAATTTTATATCCTTGTTAATTGTTTTCTTTTAACTAATTAGTTTCCTTTGATTAGTTGTTTTTAATGCAAAAAAGTCTGAAACTGAGAAGCCCAGGTCCCAATTGCATTGCTTAATAAACTGATCTACTCAGAAGCTCAAATCTTTTGTTTCCTCATTCACTTCATCCTTCACATGCATCAATATGTTAATCATGTTTTTACACTGGATACCTTTTTTACTTACCCCTCTTACTGTAAAGAACCCTTAGACATAAACCCATAACTATTTTTATGACTAGGAACACAATAAGTATCAACTTTCTCCAAAGTAGTTGGAATGGATATGTAAAAGCTATGAACATGAGAAATGAGGAACCTAATTCTCCTAAGTCAAGCAATCCCAGGACAGTGACCTCTGAGCAGCAACCATAATGGTAAGTAAAGGTCAGGAACTGGAATACCTTAGGTCATCAACCCTTGTAGCATGCTGCCTAGCTAGTAATTGCTTTAGAAAGACATTAGCTAATTTGATTTTTATTACAACCCTGTGAAGCAAGTTCTCAAGTATTACTGTTCCCATTTCACAGATCAGGAAATAGAGAGATGAAGTCACTTGCACATGGTTAGAAAGCCTCTAAATGTCTGCTGTGGAATTCATACTCAGATTTTACTGACTCCAAGATCTATATCTATTTACTATAATTACCTAATATCAAACACCTCCAAAGAGTCAATTTTTAATATTTCTTCTGCGTTATCAAGTTATTCTTAGAAGAATGACAGTCCCACCCCTGAACCTTCCCCTCAACACCAACACACAAATCCTTATATAAGTGGAACATCTTGAGGAGTTGTTTCAGAGTGAGTACATTAGCTGAGGTGAACTGTGAGAAACATGTAATAAAACACGGTACATTCAAACTAATATTTTTTAGGGTGATAAGCTATAATGGTAATTACTTGAATATGATTGCTTTCTACAAACTCCTTAAATTTATCTGAGGTGAATCCTGATAGAGATCCAATGCTAGAAACAATCATGTCTGACAAGCCTGCGATGTAAATAACTAGCACAAAGTCAGGATTTTTTTTAGCAGAAGTTGGAGATGGCATTAGGACCACTGGTAAGACATTTTGATGTGAGCTAGACATAATTGAGAAGTTCTTGCCATAGAGTATCATTATACAATACAATATGTAATTTTCATCAAGGTTTCTGTGGTTCTACCTATAAAAATAGATGTCTTTGGCAGGTTGTGTCACGTAACATACTGTTAGAGTCTTTTCAACGACAAAATCAATTCCAGACCAATAGACACAGCTTCTAGTCAGTGCTTTTCTACCAACAATTCCCAAATGCAAAGCATGTATCATGACCAAGACACAGTGATGAATGCATTCTGCAATAACAATGCAATTTCCTCATAAAAGGCATCCATTATGGGCAAACAAATCATATTTATGATTTGTGAATGACTTGAATTCCTCAGGCAATTTTTCACTGGCCATTTCAAAACTGCACAGAATGGCAGAACTAGAATGGACCTCAGGGATTATCTCTTCCAATATCCTGATTTTACAGATAAAGAAACAGAAGCTCAAGAGCTACGCTTTGTCCACGGTTACATAGCTAGTAAATAGCAGAATCAGGAAATGATGTCTGGTCTCAAAACCTGAAACCCAATAAGCTTTCTATTACATGTAAATCTCAAATCCTACATAGGTAATAATGGAATTTGTCTCTGATTCCATGACTCCTCCCAGAACTTCCATTTAAATTGGGTGCCAAGACCAGTTATGTCTAATTTTCTCTCCTAGCCTCAGGCTAGACTTCCTCCCCTGTGACCTTACACCAGGTCCTTTTGTCTTTTCCCATTCCTTTTCCATATTCTTTTTATGTATTATCATCCATTATAAATTAAATACCTTGAGGGCAAGGACTGACTTTCTTTCTGCTTGTATTTCACTGGTATTCCCAATACTTAACACAATACCTGGTACATAGTAAGTGTTTAATAATTGCTTGATGACCAACTATTGACTGGATTGAATTAGGAGTTATAACTGAGCTTCTAATTTCAAAATTTCAATGGAGGTAGCACACCATAATCTGAGCTATTTGGTAGCAAAAAATGACTAGAACAAAGGTCAAGGCTTATGCTAAAAATAGACAAGAATACACATCAAGGCTTATGCTAAAAATAGACAAGAATCATTGAGAAATCTAACAGAGATGCAGAGATGACCTTTTTGTTTGTTCTCTCTCTCTCTCTCTCTCTCTCTCTCTCTCTCTCTCTCTCTCTCTGTCTCTCTCTGTCTCTTTCTTTTTACAGTGATATCAGGGATTGCATAAATTTGGGAAACATGATTGCCCAAGATGCATGTCATCATGGAAAAGTATTAGAGTATAGTATGAAAACAGTATCGTCAAGCTCCAGAAAGTGTTACAGAGAAAAAAGTTCTCAGACTGAGGAATAATAGAACTTACCTACATCAGAAGTTATCAGACTAGGGTAAGAGCAGGATTTTTAAGAGAAGATTGCTTATACTTGACCACCATGGTGTGCCATGCTAAGTACAAGACATAACTAAAGGACTAGCAAAAGCCAGAAACCCACTTGTGGCTCTCCAAGTATTGTCACTGCAATAGCAGCATGATTTAAAGAGAACAATGATCTGAACAATTATTAAAACAAATAAAAATCATTAAAACAAACAATGATTTGAAAAATCAAGAAAGTCCAGTATTGTGTCCCAACTCTTGCACTAACTCACTGTGTGACTTTGGACAGGTCACTTAACTACTCTATGCTTCAGTTTCCTCAGATGCTTATACTGTCTTGTTCTCAATTTCCTCTTTATTAATTTAAAGATTTGGGATTAGATAATCTCTAAAATCCCTTTTCACTTTCAGTATCTATGAATCTAATTTAGTCCCAATCATTAATGTGACTTTCCTCAGGAAATCCTTTTATTATAGTGTCATCTTCTCTATTACCAAAGGTCACACAGTCCACTTATTATTTTCCATAGACAGAAAAATCACTATGAACATGGCAAGAATGTTTAAATTAAAGTATATTTCATTTCAAGTCCAACACATATTTTCAATGGAACAAATAACAAAACGATTTTTGTATCTTTTATAATGAAACTGAAATGAAGTTGGTGCTATAGTTCTAAGCAAAGCAATTTTCATAAAAATGACAATGGATATAAAAAAGCTATGTTCAGATGGTGCTAGCAACTATTTATTTCGATCTTACATGTCAATTTTTTCTTGATTATTTGCTATGAATGGCCCCATCGTCTTTTAAATAAACTATGGTGATACCCTACTTAGAAGCAACTTCTTTGGATTGGAGGCCAAGAGTGCTGTGCTGTATTGCAGGTTATGTTTTGCCTTATTGATAGAAAGGGAAAAGTTTGATGAACAATGGAAGTGACACTAGAAATAAGGGAACAGATAAAACAGGCCTAGAAAGTTGTTCACCTCATGAGATTTAGAGGAATCTCCCCTCTATAGATGAGATAACTATTTACACAGAAATTTCCCAAATGTCATAGATTACTGACTCCTAGAATTTACAGGTCACTTAACACAGCTTGTCACCTAAAGTAAGCATAATCATTATACCATTATTGACATCTTGATTTCATAAAGTAGACTTCTTAAAACCTCTTTCTTCCATATAGCCTGGAGACTAAGAGGAAGGAAGAAAATAAACATTTGTAAGGCATCTAGTATGTGCTAGATGTGGGGTTAAGCATTTTAGAAATACACAAGAACCCTAGGAGGGAAGTGCTATTATTAACTTTCATTTTGCAGTTGAGAAAACTGAGGCAAATGGATGTTAAGTGACTTGCCAGGTTCACACAGCTAGTAAGTGTTTAAAACCAGATTATATAGACTGTCCAACAATATGTATTAGTGGGACAGTCTACATAGATGAATGGTGAGTTCAACACAGGGCCACAAAGGAGAAGAGAAGCCTAGATAGCTGTGGGGGAAAGTTGGTAAGTCCTTTTACTGACTACCAGTTTCCCAGGAGAGAATAGGCCCATCTTCTCTTTGCTAACATTTTACTTGTGTTACTTTTTGACCATAAAAGTTAGGAACACCCCTTCCTTTGAAGAAGTAAAGAAAAGGGTCATATAGATGGCAATGGAAAGGCCCAAGGCAGGTTTAAACAGGCTGCAATTCATAGCCAGTGAGAAACTCTGAAGAAGAAAAATAAAGGATGCTATCAAAGAATTTTGTGACTGGAAGAGATAGGCTTACAGGAACAGGGATGACAGGTGGACAACCAAAGGCATCCGTTGGTACATTCATGATGTTGGGGAATAAGGGAAGGCTTCCAGTACATTGGGAGGACTTACTATGGCAAACTTTTGGGAGAACCTGGACAAAGGATTCATGAGAGATTCAGGCAGAGACAGACTGTGATCAGCATCAATAAAGAAAACACTCAAACAAATGACATCACACATCTTTTTCAGAACTGAAAATCCCTCAATGGTAGATACATTTTTAGTCATCTGTAATTATAAAAATAAATTCTGAAGACAAATATGAATTAATTTTTTATTATTCAAACCATGCTCCAAACTCATCTGTAACTTGGTGCCTCATCATCCCCAGGTTACCTGATCTCAGAACCCTAAAACTGGAGCAACAGAGGTCACATAGGTAAATCCTCTCATTTTATGAGATGAGGAAGCAGGTCAAGAGAGAAGAAATAGTTGTCCCAAGGTTGCACAGTTAGTATCAGTGCTAAGTCTTGATCACCATTGCCCTGAATACCAATCTAGAAGTCTTCCGTCCTTTCTCTGTAAGAATCCAATGATTTTGCATATGTCAAGCATTTTAAAAACCATAAAATGCTATATACATATTAGTTATTATCTATCTAATTATCACCAATCTACTAAAACTTGGCAATATCAAAATAGGACATATGGAAGTATCAAAAATGGGTGATGTTATGACAAAAAATAAAAGGAATACAGTTTGCCATGGATTCTAGAAAATAGTCAATCTTAGTCAAAGTTAGTAAGAATTTGTCAGTGTAATATTTAAAATGCATAGTTGCTATATATGTATAGTTACTATAAATTTCAAATTATTCCTATGGAAGCAGGAAGGATAGATGCCTTTAATAATATTTATATGTGACTATACTTATTTTAGGTTTCCCACTGGGAAAGCTAATAGTTTTAGAAATTATTGTCAAAGTTATAGCTCTTGGAATTAGAGAGTACCTCATTTACAGTTCAAGTATTAAGACAGATTATATAATGTGCTGGAATGGCTCAGGAGGCATCATTTAATTCCATTTAGAGATAACCCTAGAGCGGCTCCAAAGCATACCCAAATTTAGTACAATAGTTGTGGAGCAAACAGGCTTATATTTCTGGGGGTCATGCTAGGAATTCCATTTTCACACAGCTATTTTAAATTAACATATAAAAACCCAATATGAAAACCTTAGGATTATATGTGTATCTATAAGCTTAAGGTATTATGATTCTGATAACATAGCATACGCGCTATTATTCTATTGACAAGAGTAGAGGGAACATAACCTTGGAAGGAGAACAAGACTAAACAATCATCTAGTATATAGCTCTACTCCCAATTTGTCGTCTTGCTCAGTGAATCTCAAATTAATTCTCTCTCCCTCTTTCTCAGTAATAATATTTCTTACCACTCAGGAGAGCTTTGGGTTACTGGGAGGTTCCCACATAAAATGTGCTCTGCAGTATCAATATAATTTTATTTTGTGCTTTAAGATTCTAGGAGGATGTGAGGAATGGAGTGTAAGACCTGGAATCAGACAGACCTGGGCTTAAATCTCATCTTGGACATTTATTACCTATGCGTCCACAGTTAAGTCACTTAAATCCCTTGAATTTCAGTTTCCTCATCTGTAAAATGGGGTCAATAATTTGTCAGACCTGCCTCACAGGTCCATGTTGAGGCTCAATTGACAAAATATATGTAAATCAAATTTTAAAATACTATACAAACGGTAGTCATAATTATTGGTATTATCAAAATAACTGGTACTTTGCCAACTTAAAAATATGAATTGCTTTCATCATTATCATTATCACCCATTACCATAGATAAAATGTCCAAATATTTTTTTTTAAATGGACATAAGTGATAATCGAACCTAGGTGAAAGTAATGAGGAAAAGAGATCACAGATAATAAGATACTTTAAGAATTCTGGTGTCTCCTTTTCCTGTTAGATGTTCAGAGAGTTATGGATATTAACATAGCTATTGTCTACCCACAGGCAGTTTGAAAAGACCCAGAGGCATACTGATTTATTCCAGTTTGTAGGGCACGAAGTAAAGAACAGATGCTCAATAAATATTAATTGATGTGATTTTGTGGAAATGCCACAATATGGCTGAAAATTGGATAGAAACAGGACATACACACACACACACACACACACACACACACACACACACACATATATGTATAAAATTCAAAAGAGAGCCTGGGTTCTAGCTTTGAACTCTGCCTATCATTTGCTGAATGACCTTTTGTGAGCCTTAGTCTTCCATCCTGCAAAAAATAAAAAGTATATGGCTGCATCCTTTTAAAGGGCTTTTCTAGGTTGGACATTGCTGTAATTAATTTTTAAAAACCTCTTAGCTTATATATATCACTATCAGTAGTCATTAGTAGCTTTTTCACATTGTAAACATCTAAAATCATCCTCTTTGGTTTGACCTATAAGATGGTGTAATAGAGAGAGTACTAGATCTAGAATAAGGAAAACTAGAGATTAAATTTAGCCTCAGAGGTTTAATTGCTGTGACCTTGGGCAAGTCACTTAACCTTTATCTGTCTTATTTTCCTCATCTATAAAATAAAGATAATAATAGAATCTACTTCCTAAAGTTGTTGTGAAGATAAACTAATATTTTAAGCAATTTGCAAACCTCAAGGTGCTATATAAATACAAGCCACCATCATCATCACCATCATCATCATCACCACCATCGTCATTATTCCTTCCTTACATGGATCAATGAAGCAAAGAAAGTACTTTATAGTCTTCTCTAAGGAAGAATTTCCAGGATACAAAGCCTTAGGATCATAGTCCTCTCCTATAAGATGTTGCAAAAGTCAGTGAATTTGGAAGCAACATACTGATCTGTGATCTGCCTTTCAGAGAAAAAGAAATAGTAAATAAAGGAATTTTAAAATAGATAATTTGCAGTTGCAGACTGGCACTGAAGAGTCAGTGATAAATTTTTGCTTGGAGGGTAAGGAAAAAGGATGAATGGTCAACACTTTTAGATCATCCTATATATGAAATAAAGTTTATCTGGGAATACAAAAGAAAAAGGAAAGCAAAGGAAAATGACTAAGGGAGAAGAAGGGGGATGTCCTATAGGAAGGAAGGAAGGAAGGAAGGAAGGAAGGAAGGAAGGAAGGAAGGAAGGAAGGAAGGAAGGAAGAAAAGAAGGAAGGAAGGGAGGGAGGGAGGAAGGAAGGAAGGAAGGAAGGAAGGAAGGAAGGAAGGAAGGAAGGAAGGAAGGAAGGAAATCTCAGTGATACCTATGAGATTGCAACTACCTTCCTATATGTTTCTTTTATCATTTTTCATGGACTTCTAAAACTTTACATTCTTTATTTTCACCATTTGAAATTTTTGGGAAGAATGCTTATGCTAAGTCAGAGACAGTTTCTCTTCTTCATCTATCTTATCTATTCCATTTCCATCACCAAAACTCTAGGTCAGCTTTTTGTCATCTGAAGTTTAGACCATTGCAATGCCTTTCTAACTAGTCTCTGTTGCCAGTTCCTCTTTCCTCTCTCTAGTCCATCCTGCATATCATTTACATATTAATCTTTCTAAAACACTGCTTTACAGAGTCAAGTCCCTACTTTAAAACCTTCCAGTGACCTTGCTGACTAAATAATAAAATCCAAATTGCTCAATTTGGTATTTAAGATTTTCACAATACAACTTTGATCAACCTTTCCATTGTCATACTCTATATTTTTCAGCTACCATCATATTTCTCTTTATACCCTAGTGTTTTAAGCCTATGAGAGGCAGCATGACACAGTATGTAGAAAGATGACTTCAGAATGAAGAAGACCTGGGTTTGCTTTTTGCTTCTGAAATACACTGGCTGTGCAACTCTAGGCAAGTAATAATTAATATCTTGGTGTCTTGGGTAACTCTCTAAGACTCTAAACTGCTGAAGAGGTGCTGACTGGAATCAGGAAAGGGAGTGTCCTCACTAGACACTGCCACACCAATTAAAACAGGTCTAGTCGAAAAAATTCCCTAAAATACAGTTAAAATGAAAGGTTACACTGGTCCCAAGGGATTTTTGAATTTTCCCACTTTTGTGTCTTTGTTCATGTCATTTTCTATGCCTGAACAGTTTACTCACTCATCTCTGATGAACTTCTTTAATACCTAATTTTATTGCCAACTATTTTCCAGTAAGGCTTTTCAGAAGTGGCCTTTCCTTCTTCTATACTTCATTAACATTTGGTTGGTTTATTGTATATCATCCCCTGTTCTTTAACATGTCAAATCTACATCACTAGGTTATAAGCTGCCTGAGGGCAGAGACTGTGTTTTATTCATCTTACATTTTTCCATAGAACCTACCATAATGTCTTATGAGTAGCAGGTATTGGATAAATACTTTTGAATGAATATATTAATGAATGAACTGTAACTTTTTGATGAAGGCCCCTAAAAAAGGCATTTGACATTGTAGCTATGATTAGCTTCCTAGACACAAGATTGGTGCTTGGTAAGAGTCTATATTTCTAAAAATACCTAGTTGAGAGATCAATGTATTCAATTTATGAAGTCTAAGAGTCCCAGATACAGGGGCTCTTTCACCTCAGGCAATTTTTCTGCACAAATCAGTTAGCTGTCATTTAATCATAAAACCCATTAAAGCAGAAAACTTAGTTGGCCATGCCATTAGGCTAATTCAACTGAGAGTGATGTGTAAGTTCTTGCTGTATACCAAAACTCTATACCAATCAGTCTTGTACCTTCCCAGATGGATATGTCTTAGAAAAGCATCAAGGATATACTGCCTTGAGATGGCCATGGAATGACCTTAGGTAGGAAAAATAAAGAGCAAAACTCTGAGCCTGAGAAAGTAAAGATTAAGTTTTTAGGCTATGAGGAGTGAGATAAAGAATATTTCCTAGATTACTAGGAAAACCCTATCCACTATTAACCAGAACATTTCAATAGGATAGAAAGGACAGACCTAAGGCACTTATTTTGTCTAGCAAAACAAATTGTTCAGCATGTATGAGGCAAATCTAACTAGAGAAACTTTAATGGAACTGACTAGGATTAAAATGTGGACTTCTCATGATTGAAAAACATGGACATAATGTGGACCCATGGAGGAGTCACTACTATAATACACTGAAATACAAGCATCTCCTTTAAAGTGGTCACTATGAGAATTAACTAAATTTTCATCTTACCTATGTAATAGTCTAGCAGAGAAATTAGGGTGAGACCTAACACTTTATACCAAGATAAGTTTCAAGTAAATATATAACCAGCTATAAAATATTATGATAAACAAAGTCCGAGAGTAGAAAATGAGATACCTGTTACAACTATGGATATGGGGAGAGTTTTTGACTTTGTATTGGTCTGACACTACATGAGATGCAGTATGCTTTTTTCTTGCTTTTTTTTTTTTTTGGAGGGCAATTGGGGTTAAGTGACTTGCCCAAGGTCACATGCCTAGGTTTTTTTTGTGTGTGTTAAGTGTCTGAGGCCAGATTTGAACTCAGGTCCTCCTGACTCCAGGGCTGGTGCTCTGTTCACTGCACCACCTAGCCACCCCTGCAATATTCTTTTTGACCCAGTGATGCCTCTATAGAGTCATATACCACAAAAGAGATCAAAGAAAGAGCAAAAAGACCCAAATATTAAAAAAAAAAAAATATATATATATATATATATATATATTCATAGCAGCACTTTTTATTATAGCAAATCTCTTGAAACAAAAATATATCCTTCAACTGAAAAATGTTTATTCAAACTATGGCATAAAAATGTAATTAAATGTTAGAGTTTAAGAAATAATTCACAGAACTTAAGACTGATAAGAACTGAAGGAGAATGAAGTACATAGAACCAAGGAAACAATTTATACAAGGATTAAAATACGGTAAAGAAAAAAAAAGTCTTAAGAGTTCAGATTAATTTAATGATCATCCATGACTCTGGAGGACTGATGAAAAAGCATACTTCCCAAACCCTGGAAAAGAGAAGATAAACTAAGAGGTTTAGAAGGAGACACAGAGTGTTGAAGGAGACATGTATTTATTTTTGCTTGACTTACCTTGTTCCAAGGGAGAGCTCTTATTTGGGAGGGGGAATATTGAGTATTCAGGGGCTAAAAGTAATTATGACTCAAAAAACAAACAAACCAGGTAATAAAGAACAACAATGAAGCATATATTTTTCATGGACAGGAGAAAATGAGACAATTTAGAGAAAGAAAAGCAGTACAGCTTTGGAATGAACTTCATGAATTTATTAGATATGTTAGCAAATGCAGGTATATATTTCTCAGTAGTCAATGATGAGGTATGGGCTCTGGGAGCCCCCTGGAACCCTCTTTGAGTCCTTGAGGTACGGGCTCTGGGAACCTCTCTTGGACTCTTGATTGAATCATCCCATTTGCATGAGGCAATAAGCCTCACATTGTGGCAGAGCCCCACCCTCTGTTACTAGACTTCCCACCTTTAAGCCCATCAAAATATCAATACACCTTTGAAATGGTCTAGCCCACCATTGTCTGTGGCCATCAGCTACCTCCCACCCTTAATCACCCATTGATCTCATTAACTCCTCCTGAGGACCTCCCCAGGCTCCTCCTCTGGACCACCCCTAGATTCCTCCTACAAACTTCTATGTATAATACCCCATCTCATACCATGTGGGGTGAGAGCACCTTGGAAGAGTGACAGCTTCATAGAATGCCATAGAATAGGGAGAGCGCTATAGAATAATGAGAGCACTATAGAATGACCTAGCACAGACTTATTCTGTGTCAATGCAAGCTAACTTTTAATAAATTTTACTTTTCTTTGGCTGAGAAGACTCGAGTCGAATTCATTTGGCAGGACCCTGCATGTTGGTATTTTGGGGTGTCCAGAGCAAGGTTAACCCTCTTAGTGGGTAATGTCTTCAGTCAAGCTTGATCATTTCCATAGGACTCTTATCATTGGTAGAGAGAACCACTGTTCATTACTATACTATTTCTGGGTGAGGAATAGAGTGGGCAAAAGCTCAGCAGAAAAAGAGTTCTTTTGGTTTTGAGAGAGGACACACAGAATTCCTGGTTCCTTTTAGGTAGAATTCCCTGAAGGGACAAATAAACTTTAGGAGAAAGATGACATGTAGAGTCAAGGCCTTAAGCACATTCACATTTTCAGCTTACCACATAGCAATTTCAGGGGAATTTTCTCTCAGGTGAGAATGGGGAGTCTTGGGATTTGTTTCTCTCTTTCTCTTGGTCTCAGTCTCTCTCTCTCTCTCTCTCTCTCTCTCTCTCTCTCTCTCTCTCTCTCTCTTTCTCTCTCTCTCTCTGTCTCTCCGTCTGTCTCTGTCTCTCTGTCTCCCTCTCTCATATTTTACTCCCAGAAGAGCTTATTCAGTTTGTGTACTGTCTGGTTTATTGTAATCCATATAATGTCGCTGAGTTCTATTAGCTATCAGTTCAGATGAATGGGTTTGTTTGCTATTCAATATTTGTGATGGTCTTTACATAACCAGCATTTGGAGTGGAGGGAGCCAAACCTTCTTATAAGGCTAGGAGTACTCTTTTCTGGTTAAGGAATAACAATCACAAAAGCTACTTGATCCTAAAAATAATTTTCTCTAAACTAACAGTATTTAGGAAGATGGACAGATGTTCTAGTAATCTTCTTTGGAGGAGAAAAGAGGAGGAAGTCTTGTGGCCCCAAACTTATTCTCCCTTCCTAGCAAAAATCAAAGTTTTCTGGAGAGGGATGGGTGATATTTCAGATAATATTTATTTATACTTCACCGCAAGCCCCATTTAGACAAACACATAATTGATTCACAATTTCATATAGAATTCTCTTTTTCCCTTCATTTTTGTACATGGAAATATTCATGTTTGTTGTTATTTGTCAGATTTAGAACAAAAAAATTAAACATAAAATTAGAAAAAAAATAATTTTGCAGACCATTTAGAAATCATTAGGTCCACACAATTTTCAGTGAAGCTGCCTACATTTTTATCTCCCTTGGCCATCTCTATTTGCTATTGCTTTTTCTTATGCTCCTTATAACTAGCTTAAGCAAGTATAGGCATCTGCCTGCAGCACATAGGTCTAGCCCTTGGCTAAAGACTGAAGTAGACTGATAGAATTTCATATTTCTAGAAGGCTTAAGCTAGATTGAATTTTAAATGTCAGGTAGTTCAATCCCTTACTTTTAAAATATGAAAAATAAGGTCCAAAGAGACTCACCACAATTATCCCCAATATCAAATGCAACTTAAGGCCATGATAGCCTGGCAGAGAAGACATATTAAGATAAAAGGGTCTTCTGAAGCCTTTTAGAAGACACACGAAGGCCAAAAGCTTGATGTACTCCAACAGATACAGTGTAGGTCTCACTCTGACTATTGAAATAGCTCTCTAACTGGTCTTCATGATTCAGTTTTTTTTCCCTACTCTAATATATCCTCCATTTGTTTGCCAAAGTGATTTTTCAGACATGTAGGTCTGATAACCTTATTACTTTTCTTACCTCACTGAGCACCAGTGGCTTGCTATTAGCACTTGTTATTAGCACCAGTGGCTTGCTCCTGGATCAAATGTAAAGGATTTCACAATTAAATGTCTTTATAACCTAATCTAGTGTTCTTATCCTTCCATACACTCTATTATCCATCTCTCCTGCTCTACTATACTTCCTCAAACTGGACACTCCATTTCCTGTCTCTTTTGCATTAGCTGTCTTCCATTTCTTCAATACTCTGCCCTCTTACCTCTGCCTCTTAGATTCCCTAGCTTCTTTCAAGACTTAGGTAAAACCCAGGTTCTACAGAAGACTTCTCCTTTCAGAATACCTTAATCTATTACATATGTATTTTGTATGTAACCAGTTTTTTTATGTATTGTTTTCTTTGTTAAAATGTATGCTTGAGAATTTGACATTTTTTTCTATCCCTAGTACTTAGTACAATATCTGGTATATATTAAGCACTTAAATGCATTTTGACTAACCGACCTGTCATTAATATGATTAGATTTACCTACAAACACAGGTTTTTGAGAAAACCACCCAGAAAGAAATAGGCAAGTGAACAGAAAAGTGAATCCATTTCTGAGCAAAAAGTTGTACTTCCTGTTTCCTAGGATTTAGAGCCCAAAGGGACCTTGGAGATAGGAAGATTCTGAGATGAAAACTAAAGATCACCTGGTCCAGTCCCTTCATTCTACAGATGAGGAAACCAAGGCCCTTATGCCTTAAACTGACACCAAAGTTTTCACAGAGAGGAAGCAGCAGATTTAGGATTAGAATCCAGAATCTCTGGTTCCTACTCCAGTCCTCTTTTTGTTCTGCCACTCTTTTCCCCCAGAGACATGTTGTGTGTAATTGATATGGTAAAGAATAGAATCATATAGGGGCAGCTAGGTGGTGCAGTGAATAGAGAACTGGCCGTGAAGTCAGGAGGACATGAGTTCAAATATGGCCTCAGATACTTAACACTTACTAGCCTTGTGACCTTGGGCAAGTCACTTAACCCCAATTGACCTGCCCTCCCACCTCCAAAAAGGAAAAAAAAGAATACAATCATGTAGTCAGAAGAAAAGTACTTTATTTGTTATATATTCATTGAATATTTAAATTTAACTTTAAATTTTATTATTTTTCCTTCCTTTCCTCTTTTTAAAGAATAATACTGATCTTTGTTATTAAAAAAAAATTAATGTGATTTTTCTGATTTGTACATTTTTTAATTCCCAGGACTAAGCACCATACCCTGCACATACTTTAATACTTCATTTGCTACCCTTCAACAATTCAGATAGCAATCCATCCATTCTTCCCTATCCTATGTGATTCTCATGATGGTCTACTGTAAATTTGTCATGGTAGACAAATCTATTTTTTTAATATTCTCTTGAACATAGTAGGCACTAAATAAATTCTTGTTGGTGATGATTTAAAAAGAGAAAGAGCTAGGGAAAAAGAGTAAATGGATTAACAGAATCCATTTTTCTACCTACCTAAGTTTCCTCCATTATGTAAACTGACTAGTGCCTTTGAAGCTGCTGATGTCAGTCTCTGATAAGCTTTATACAAAGAGGAAAAGCTCTTAATCTTGATTGCTTCAGTTTTCACATTTAATGAAGGGAACAGACAAAGAAAATATGGTTAGCTTTATTAGGAGAGTAAATACAAATTCTAGAGTTTACAAAGCACTTTTCCTAGTGCAATCCTGGAAAGTAGCTAGTGCAAGCAATATTCTTCTCTTACAGATGAAGAAACAAGCTGAGAGAGGGTAAAAGATTTGCTCCAGTCACACATCTCTGGTTGAGATTACCTAGCTGTTATACCTAGAAGTTGGTAATAGAATCTGGATCTCCTAACTCCAAGTCTACTTGTTTTATCATCTTATTCTTTTTCAAGACAGAACACTGCTTTCAAGAAGGAAGCAATAGCCTCAAAGAAAGGATACATGAAGCATGGTCACCTTCTAGTAATGACTGGGAACTTATTTTAAGAAAGTTACAGAAGCATAGATATAATTTCAATGGTTTATGAGGTCTGTGTTTTAGTCTTTGTCATTTATTAGTTATGTGACCTTGGGCTAAGCTATCTAAACTCTTAGAATATCAGTGGGATCAACTGATGTGGGATAGTACTTCTCAATGGCTAATTGTAAGGGTCAAATGAAATAATGTTTGGATGAGGGTTTTTTATAAAAGGCTGAGCTAAGAAATAACCAAGTACATACCCAAATAATGTGCTAATTAGCATTATGCAATTATAGAATATTAGAAATGGAAAGATTTAATCTCCCTCCAAAGTGCTCTCATTTTATTTGATTTTCATTTTAAAATGTTCTATTGATAATTTTTGTTTGTATATCATAATCATGTAAATACTGCCCCACCCAACTAGAGCCCTACCTTTTGAGAAAGAAAAATAATTAAGCCAAAATATCCTAGGAGGCAACCTCTTAAGGTAGAAGGAGTGCTTTGTTTGTAGTTAAGAGAACCTGAGTTCAAATTTTGTCTATCCATTACTAAGTCTGTGACCTTGGCAAACTACACCATTTATCAAGGCCTGTTTCCTCCTCTGCAAAATGAGGAAGTAGTTCTAGATTGCCACTGAGATCCCTTGACCCCATGACTATATCTGAGGGTGTATACTCTCAGATTCTGTTTCCTTTCCTTCTGCAATGACTTGACTGTGAGTTCGCTGACATCAGAGAATATATTTGTACTGTACCAAACATTAAAAAACAAAAGTTTCTATATTTTCTGGAATTCCTCATATGTTTTCACTGTTTTTGCACAGCAATAACCTTATCCATTTTACTGATGATGAAATGAAAACTTAAAGTAGTTAAGTGATTTGTCCAAGGTCATCAAACTTAGGTCAGGGACTTAAATACAGGTCTCTTGACCTATTGGTGCCTATTTATTTATATTTATATGAAGAAATAGTTTTTAAAACTAGTTCTCTGGCAAATGAAAGATCCCCATTTTTAATCTATTTCCAACTATAAGACCTGTATATCCCTTTATCTGAAACTATAGGACATCCCCAAAATCCCTACTTCTCATATGGTCTCTTTTGCCTTTCTCTTCAAATAATTTTAGGTTTTAATTTACATTTTTTAAAAGCAGGAATCTGGACATACAAAACAATTGGTCTAATTCTTCCATTTAGATTCAGCTCTAATCTTGCCTTCTCCCCGAAGTCAGGGATGAAGATAAAGGCCCAGTTGCCTAGAGCCCTCCAGGAAAATGCCTCAAAGTCAGAGTGTATATGTGCCTGAATGCATGAATAGTCAAATATCCTAGAAAGATTTTTGTATTTCATTAGTGTTTCTTCTCATATATTTTTATGGCTATCATGTAGTACTGTGACCTGAATTTACAATAGGAACATCATATATTCCCCTATTATCTCTCTATTGTCTACCACACTATTTAGTTTAATATTTTTGGCCTTCTATCATCTAACCTCAACCACTGTTCATTTTAGTGGGTCTCAGTTTTTTCAACTACTAAAAGGAATAAGACTAGGTGGTCTCTGAGATCTCCTCTACTTTGAAGTCTCAGATTCTCTATAATATTTTCCCAGAATTATCTTGTAATGATTCTCTATGTATAAGCTAGAGCACGCTGAAACTAACCTAGTCCCTGTTAGCAATCACATAAGGCATTTTCCCCACCTCTTCACTTTGTCCTATGCTATTACCATCCCTACTTGATTCCCACCCATCCTCTAAAGTTCAATTCAAATGTTTCTTTCATGAAGCCTTTTATGATTCCCCCTCCCTAGAAGAAGTCTACTTCCTTCCCCTGAATTCCCACAGTTCTCTGTACCACACCTACAACACTCATCACATGATGTTTTATATAGTGGTACTTTTTTTGTGTCATGTTATTTGCTTTCCTGTAAGGACAGGAAGGTTGGAGGCATGTCTTAATGATTGGTGTATACCTCATAATCCCTTATGGCTTCTTTGACTTTTCCCACTCATGACCCCTTTCCAGTTTTGGTGGGCATGCTCTGTGTTCAGAACCCAAGCTGCAATGAAATTGCATGGCGTAACATGGTGCAAAAGCGCTACCAGAAACAACTTAGATTCGTTATGCGTTTGATTTTGAATTAATTTTTGGTCGTTGTGCATTCAAAAACCTTTTACTTTTGCCAAGTATTTTGCTACCCCATATGGGGTCGTAACCACAGTTTAAGAAGTGCTTCAAGTCTAACATATGGTAGATGCTCAGTAAATTTTTGTTAAATTAACAAATCCTCTTCTTTGTTGTACTTTCTAAAAATATCATACTCCTATTTCAGAGGTAGAATAACAGCCATAAAACTATTTGATATGTGACATTTATATGCTTTTTTTTTTTACCTGATACACATTTTCTGCATGGTTTTATTGTTATAAAATCTAAATGATAAAGAAACACACAGCAATAAAAGAATGGGAAATTTAAAGTCTGAAACTGATTTGAGATTGTAGGAAGCTAACCCAAATGACTAATTATCCAAATTAAAGATGAGATAAAATTATGCCATTACTATACATAAATGGTCAAGAATTTAGCACAGTATTCTCCAGAGGCAAATGAACTAAATGGTGGGAAAAGTTCAGTTGGAATCATACATTTATCCTAAAATGCCAAGAGAAAGTACTGCAGTTACTAAAGAGCTATTCTCAAAACAAGGAAGACCTGCCTCATAAAGTCTGCCTCTAACATACTAGCTATGTAGCTAAGAGCATAAAAGGCTGAGGAAGGTCCTGACCTATACTGGTAGAGGGGATTTCTTCACCAACAAGCCCCCCAAACCAGGGAACTCTAAGGTCCAGTCTCTGTCCATTTCCCTAATTTTTTTAAAATACATTTTTAAAAAGCATTTTTTAAACTTAACCAACTTTGGGTAAATTATTGACTACTCCCATTCGTTTAAATAATAATTTCCTCCTTACTCCTTCTATGAACACAGGCCACAGCTGCTGGAAGTGGATGCTAGATTTGGAAACGGAGGACCTGGATTCAAATCTTGGCTCTACTGCCTATTATTTGTATTATTTTAAAAGTGAGTTCGCTTTTCAGGGCCTCAGGCTCTAGTTTATAAAATGAATTTTTGTTGTTCAGGTGTGTTCAACTCTCCACAACCCCATTTGGGGGTTTCTGTGGCAAAGATACTGCAGTGGTTTGCCATTTCCTTCTCCAGTTCTTTTTATGGACAAATAAATGGAAGCAGATAAGGTAAAGTGATTTGCCCAAGGTCATACAGATGTGTATTCCTGACTTCAGGCTCAACACTATATCTATTACCCCTTATAAAATGAGAGGGTTGGTTCCACCTTGAGGTCAACATTATTTCATGTCTTTAACCTAGCTTTTGCTTGAGCAATATAAATTTCAAAGTGAAACAAACCCTAGTGACCACATCCTAACATTAAATATTATGTGAATTTAGAAACACAGAGAAAGGAATAATAAAGCTATTTGGATCTCTCCTAGAGGGCAGGGGCTACTTTTTTTTTTTTATCTCCACCCTTTCTTTTGTATCCTCAGTTTGTAACTCAGTGCCTGGCACACAGTGAGTAATTAATAAGTGTTTTTTTTTTATCACTATTTTGTCAGTTCAAGTCAAGTTAACAAGCAATTATTAAGCACCAGGTATTCTACAAAGCACAGGGGATACAAAGAAAGGGGAGGGAAGGAGGCAAAATAGAATTCCCATTCAAATGTGGAATAAGTGTGGTAACTGATTATACCAAGGCAAGTCAGTATCTTGTCCACAACATGTAATAATACTCAAGAGTTGTCTAGGACACTCTGATATGACTTTACCGGAATCCCACTTCCATATGTATCACAGGTAAAACTTAGAGCCATTTCTTCCTGACTTTAAGCTGACTCTCTAGCTATGTCATATTGTCTTTAATAGTGCTATAAATACAAAATAAACAAAAGAAAAACTGACAGACATTGTTCCTGTCTTCAAGGAACCTCTGATCTACTAGGGGGTCAAAAGAACTCTCTCTTGGCTGAAAAACAAAATGTTTATAGGGACCTATCCTATAGATGTAGAGATGTATATGCACAGTCATTATTTCTCTATGGTCTCAGTGTTCTAATGAGATAGTCAATTCAATTCAACAAACATATTAAGTACCTGCATGTGAAAGGCATATGCTAGGCAGTGGATATACAAAGATAAAAACAAAATAGTCCTTACTCTCAAGAAATTCATATTCTAATAGGACAATACAATATATACATAAATAAATAAAAACCTATGACCCCAAGGCCCCCAGTGTCCAGGCTCAAGTGGAGTGTCTACCCAAACGGCTTTTTCCTTAACAATTTGGTTCTTTTTGATTCTTCTACCCAGGGAAATGTCTAAATATGCTCACATGTAGACTTCCACAAGTATGGGGTTACAATTGTACAATTTCTGTACAATCACTTAAGATAACATATGGATTTCAGATATGGAACATCATTATTTCAGTGCATTCAAAATGAAGATGCTTCACAGGACTCACATGAGTACAAAAAGAGATAAATAAAGCATATAAAACACATAAATTATAAGTTCTGTTTAGAAAGGAAATGAAGTGGATATAAAATAGTTTTAAAAGAAAGACAGGGGCATTGAGAGAAAGAGAGAGAGAGATATCCAAAGAGGTCTTGGGTAGGAGGTGGCAAGTTGAGCTTTGGAAGATTCTGAGGATTCTATGCAGTACAAGTGAAAAGGAATGCAAATGTATTCCAGAAATGGGTGACACATTTGCATAGATATTGACATGGGATTTGAAATATCTTACACAGAGAATGGTTAGCAACATAGCTTGACAGAAAAGGAAGGTGCATGCAGGAAAATAGTATGAAGTAATGTGGTTTAATCCCAGCGATGCCAAAAACTGTTGAGGTGGGGACTCTGCATACCCCAAAACTGTTGCAGTTTCATGATGTGTTGTGGTGGAAATGTCTCAAAGAATTCAGAGTCAGACTACCTTTAATTCAAGTATAGGCATTTGTTGAGATTGGATGCCTCTCATAAAGTGGGCCAAGTTCCAAGAGGAACCAGCAAGTTCAGAGAAAGAAAGATGGATTTTTATAGGATAAAGATGCAATTACATAATCAAAATTTACATAGAATAGAGGAATATGAAGAAGGCAGGAGGAGTTTGTTAAGGGATTAGGTTATGGAGGAGGGGTCCCATCTATGGTTCAGCGGTTAAACATTATGGTCACACTGCCCTCCACCTAGTTAACTATTGTGGTCCTGTCTGGTCAAGAAAGATAGGTATTGTGGTCCTGTCTTGGGCTAGATGGATGATGTGATTGTGATTGAATATAAGAACACATCTGTTTCTGTGGTAATGGGTCTGGGGGCAGTGACCAGGTAGAGGCAGTAGCTAGGTTCCCATCACATGGACACATTTGCTCTTTCTGTGAGTTCAGGAACACACCTGTTGTTCCAGTGAGCAGTGAGGCTTATATGAAAAAGTTAGGACATGGGGAGGGGAGGGGAGGTAGGTACAATGAAGCTGCTGTTCAGTAGGGCTGGGCCCATAATGAAGTTAGAATATTGGAACTGGGGGCAGCTTTATTAGAATTCCATCAGTAAGACTAGGTACAGCAGTTAAAGTTGGGTTTTGGGGTACATGAAATGAATTCTGATAGAAACATTCTGCACAGAGATGATGGTTAGATACATAGGAGCTGATGAGATCACCAACAGAGGAGAGGGAAGAAAGAGAGAAAATAAAAAGTGGAAAAAATTTACATTTTCTATCTTGTCTTATTTGGATTGATAAAATATCTGAGGTTGCCATGAAATTAAGAGCCAATAAATAACAAGTCATTGTGGGGGAGAGGAGCTGGTAGGATTGAATAGATTGTTAAGAATGTTACAGAACTAATTAGAAGAGCTGAGGAAAATAAATAACTTCTCAGGTAAGAAGACTAAAACAGATATTTAAATAGTTTTGAAATCAGAGCTGCTATGAAGTGCCAATATGATGAGCTTCTGAGAAGATGTCAACAGACCAAGACCCAGACATTTATTCAACAACATTCTCTCAGAAAAACATTTCTGAAGTAGAGCATATGTGCTGACTTTTCAGTACTTTAAAAACATGTAAGAGATATTCAAAAGGGGAAAAATATTTATTAAGCACCCCCTACATGCCAGGCACTGTGCTAAGCACTTTAAAAATGTTATTTCATTTAAAAATGTCATTTCACATTAAAAATGTTAGCATATGGGAAATACTTAATAAATATTTTTTGCCTAATAGAACACATAATCCTTTCCTCAAGAAATATGGAAAGGTAAAATAGATTATCTTGAATAAATAAGAGTAAAGATATAGTATTTACTTAATATTGATGCTGTCTTAAATGAATCACAATAGTAGCAATAATTATTATTAGTAGTAGATAGCAGCAATAGAAGGAAGAGATTTAGTCAATTGTTCTGGTATTTTAAATGAGTCACAATAATAGTAAAAATAGTAGTAGTAGTTGTAGTGGTAGGAGGAAGAAGAGGAAGAGGAAGGAGAACCATAATGACTTAGGCTACCCATGCCTAACAAAAGCCTAGCTAGTTAACCTCTAACCACATTTCTATCAGAAAACTATTTCTCTCTGATTAGGAGACATAGGACATAAAAAGAACTAAGCTGTTTCAGTAATGTTAGTTTTGCAACCCCTGACCTATAAAGTGACAGCAAATGTCACAAAACTATATATTATTTCTTTGATGATTTGAAATTAACGACAATTTATATACTAGGGCTGGAACAGGCCAGACTGAAGTCACTGAACTATAAAATTATGCTTGCTCTTAGGGTAAACCAAATGGGAAGGAAAGGGAAATATTATCTAAACAACTCTATTAGTCTCTGAGATCCAGGATAAAATCAAATAATTAAAGAATCCAAATACACAGAGAACATTCATCTTATAGTCATTCTGATGAGAAATTCAAACTTAATATAAAGTTGAATAAGTATAGAGGTCAGTAAACAACCCTTGAATTAATTTCATCTAGTCTGGGACAACTTTCTTAAATGGAGGTCTATTGGCCATTCCTATCTTCTCTTATTATAATGTACAAATTCAATTGTGCAAAATAGATTATGTGTCTTAACCAGGACACCTAAGCACCTCACTTTGAAATGTATACATATATACATACATAAACACATACATATATACCTACATATGCTTATACATGTAATACAAAATTACATGCATATTCACATATACACACGGACACACGTGTATGATTAGTGTGAGAATTAGCATGGAGTAGTGAAAAGAGAGAGAGAGATGACCTTGGAGTGGTGAAAAACCTGGGCTCATTTTCATCTCTGATATAAACTGGCTGGGCTACCCCTAGGCAAATCACTCATCCTCTCAGTGCTCTGGGAAATCAGCCAATAAACATTTATTAAGCACTTACTATGTCTGCCAGGCACTGTGCTAATCCTTTAAGATGCAAAAAGATAAATCTGGCCTCAGACACTTAACACAAAAACTAGCTGTGTGACCTTGGGCAAGTCACTTAACCCCAAATTGCCCTCCAAAAAGCAAAAAAAAAAAAAAAAAGATGTAAAAAGAGGCAAAAGACAGTCCCTGAACTCAAGGAGTTTACAGTCTAATGGAGGAGACAATATGCAAATAAATAAATACAAAGCCAGCTACAGACAGGGTAAATAGAAGAAAATAAGCAGATAGAAGTGTGTGGGGCGAAAAACCCCATTCAAAATTTAACCAAGAAAATGGAGGTTTCTCAGGAAAAGCAGGAAATTTTTATTCTCTTCCCCCATGGAAAGAGGGTGGTCTTCTTCTGTGAAGGATCAGGGAGAAGAGGCCTGTTACAGAAGAGGAACACCAATTTGTACCCTAATGCCGTCAAGCCCCCTCCCACCGACGTCCCTTCTGCCATTGGCTGGGAGGCAGGCAGGGAACCTACTGTTCATGTCCTTATTTGGCAAATGCAGAAGCAAGGGAGGGGAAGAGGTCACAAGCAAGGGTGGAGGTCATAACCCCTGAAGGGGCCTAATGCTGATGTGGCACTAGTAAAGAAGGGGGAAAGGAAGGGGAAGGGTAAAGCCAAAACTCTGCCTTTCTCCCACAAGAAAACTTATGGGCTGAGAAGTTTTCATCTTTCCCATTCAGAAGCCATTGTAATTAAGAGGAGATGGGGAAGGCTTTCTGTAGAAGGCAGGATTTTTGTTGGGACTTAAAAGAAACTGGGGAGGTGAGTGGTTGGAGTGGAAGTGAGGGAGCATTCCAGGTATGGGCACAGTCAGAGAAAATTCTCTGGAGCACTGAGATGAAGTACCTTGTTCATAATACATCAAGAAAGCCATTGTGAAAGGACTGAAGAGTATATTTGGGGGAGTAGAGTGTAAGAACACTGGAAACAGAAGGACAGATTATGTCTTTTTTTTTTTTTTGGAGGGGGTAGGTCGAATTTGAACTCAGGTCCTCCTGACTCCAGGGCCAGTGCTCTAGTCACTGCACCACCTAGCTGCCGAGAAGGATAGATTATGAAGGGCTTTGAATGCCAAACAACATTTTGTATTTGATCCTGTACAAAATAGGAAGGTATTGGAGTTTGAATGAGGGATGGGGGGGGCGTGATGTGATGAGAGCAGTGCTTTTGTAAAATTACTTTAGTGGCTAAATAGAGGACAGATTGGAGTAAAGAAAGACTTGAGGCCGGCAGAACCACTAGCAGGATATTACAATAATCCAGGCCTGTGGTGATGAGGGCCAGTGTAGTATCAGAGGAGAAAAAGAGACATATACTAGAGATGTTGCAAAAGTGAAACTGATGACAAAGCTTGGCAAAACCTTGGATATGAGAGGTGAGAGAAAATGAAGAATAGAGGATGACACCTAGGTTTTGAACCTGAGGGACTGGGAAGATAGTGTTAGCCTCTATAGCAATAGGGAAATTAGAGGTTTGGGGAGACTTAAGCTGGAAAATGAGCCCCATTTTGAACATATTGAGTTGAAGATGTCAACTGGACATTAATTTTGAGGTATCTGAAAGGCAGTTGGAGATGACACATTACAGGTCCACAGAGAATGGGGCAGGATAGGTAGATTGCAGAATCATCAATATAGAGATTAATAATTAATTAATAGTAATTAAATCCAAGGGAGTTGAAGAGATTACCAAGTAGCCTAGAGAGAGAAAAGGAGGAGGCCCAGGGAAGAAACCTATCTAAGATTAAAGGTTTTCAGGAAATGCATGAACCTACATTATAGAGGGAATTTTATCACCAGAGAGTTCTCCATAACAGTGAAATCAAAGATCAAATTCCTCTTCTATTTACATTTGTATATGTATAGGCAGAGAAAAAGAAATTCCAGAATACTAGAATTAAAATCCAGATGCAAACTGTTGTTTGTCCTTTGTTTTGGAAGAGGACCACTTACATCTCAGGATATTGTCTTGAATGTGAATTGCATTTAAGTGAGACACAATTGCATAAAGTCATCAGCCTCACTTTCTCTTCAGGTCTGTGAAGTTCACTGGCAAGAAAGATGTCAGATGCCTGGGATGCAGAGGATGACTTTGGAGTCTTCAATGTCTGACCAAGCCCTAAGCGTTCCACAGAGCCAGATTCAACCACCTTCTGGGTCACTGGGTCAAACTGTTCTCATCTGCCTATTCTAACAGGGGAAGTCTTCACATGCTTGGGGCTAGACATCCTCTTAATTCAACCATGGGTTTGAGACATGTCATTTACCCTAAACCTGGTCTCAGCCATCTGCCAGGATGGTTTTACTGGGATCTGGTTGATAGTACATGGAAGATATGAAGTCAAGTTCTAATGCTGGCTCTGCCACACATTAACTGTCTGACTTTACATAAAACATTCCAATTCTACAAGCTTTAGTTTTCTAACATAGAAATATCCTCTCTACCTAGCAGAAGAAACTAAAACCATTTGGAAGCAGAATGAAAAATTTCTCTTCATGTTGTCCTGAAAATGCTTTCAATGAATTTAGAGAAGATGAACTTACATCCCATCCTGCAGTTACAAAAGTGGTCATTTTGACCACCTAAGTAGTAGTCTACAGAGTGCTAAGTATAAAAGAATTATAAGAGAATAGAAATTTGTTCTCAGATTATTATCTAACCTTAGTTAAAAAAAAAAGATAAGAATGAGTCAGAACAACCTAGGTTTGGAGTTAATAGTTTGATGTGACAATGTTTAAAAACTCCTCACTTTTGATGGATTAACATTATGTCCAGGCAGTTGTATATAATGATGTTCCAGTTCTTCTCCACTTGATTCGCTGAATTCTCAAGGATATTTGTGGGAGTTTCATTTCTAGTATCAGAATTTGTCATGTTAGTTTCTTAAATGTGTTTCTGATACACAATTCTGGCTACTTGATCATGTTTTTCAGGGTATCTGATAGAGGCCAAATTTTTGAAAGCTGAAAGAATGCATTGAAGTTCCAGATAGATAGAGGATAGATAGACAGACAGAAAGGCAGATGAATATATCACTACAATCTGCATCAATTAATAATTCAGAACTTTTAAAAATATGCAACATTCCTTTTTTACTCACATTTTGAGTTCCAAATTCTTTCCCTCCTTCCAGCTTTTCCCCTACCCACTGAGAAGGCAAGCAGTATAATATCAATTATACATGTGAAGTCACACAAAACAAATTTCTGTATTACTCATGTTGCCAAAAACAAGATAGAAAGTTAAAAAAAAAAGCATGCTTCATTTCACACTCATAGTTTATCAGTTCTCTGGAGATGCATAGCATTTTTCCTTCATGGTTCTTTGGAACTATCTTGGATCACTGTCTTAATTTGAGGACCTATGTCTTTCCCAGTTACCATCATTAAGATATTGCTATTACAATGCACAATGCTGTCCTGATTCTATTCCCTTCACTTTGACTTAGCATAAGTCTTCTCAAGCTTTTTTTCTGAAACCATCCTCATCATTCCTCATAGCACAATAATAGTATCCCATTACAATCAAATACCACCACTTGTTAAGTGATTCTAATGGATGGGCATTCCCTCAGTTTCCAATTCTTTGATATCACAAACAGATTTGCTATAGACTTTTTTGTGTATATACAGGTGTTTTTCCTTTGATCTCTTTGGGATACAGATCTAGTAGTAGAATTACTGGGTCATGGCATATGTTTTGTTTTGGGTTTTTTTTGTCCCTTTGGGTTTAATTTCAAAATGTTCTCCAGTGGTTGGACTGATTCCCAATTCTTCCAACAGTGCATTGGTGTACCTATTTTTCTATAACCTCTCCTGCCTTTGTCCTTTTCCTTTTCTGCCATGTTGGTCAATGTGATAGGTGTGAGGTGATGCTTCAGAGTTCTTTTAATTTGAATTTCTCAAATCAATAGTGATTTAGAGCATTTTTTTAATGTGAATTTTGGCAGCTTTGATTAATTTATCTGAAAACTGCCTGTTCGTATCATTTGACAATTTATTAAAAAAACGGACATAAAAGCAAATTTAGCTCAATTGCTACATATCTGAGAAATTCTTCAATTCACACCTGCATTTATCACAGAAACATGCTATAAAAATATCTTTTCATTTTGCAATGTAGGTATTCTTAATGATAACTTTTCTATAATTGCTAGTGGTTGTAATATGATTCTGAAAGACTATTATAAAACACATCCTTTTCTATAAAAAACCTGTATGCGTTAAGAATTTGTTCAATGATTCTCAATATATTTTTGTTAAATTCATGTGGATATGAACCATGAAGCAACTTTTGATTCCATTATTGGCTCTTAGCCCTTTTATAGATGCATCCAGAGAGAAAACACTTTAATTTTCACTCAACAAATCCATGAGAATAAACCTATTGTCAGCATTTATCGTTGGTTTTTATCATAAAGTCTGTTTCTTCCCAAAATATTTCTCTTAATCTTTCTCCTGTTCATAATTGTTCAGATGCTATCAATACAATTCTTCCTTTCTAACATGGGAATGTTAATCTTTCTGAAAGTGTTTTAGAGTGATGAGCACTGTTTTGTTAATATTGAAGGGGATTATTTAGATACCTTCTAAATCCATTATTGTCCATTTCAGTGTTTCAAATTATAGATAAAAAAATAAAATGCTAATTGCTCTGAATGTGTCCATCTTGATATGCTATGATTCTGAGATGTTAGTCAGTCTCTTAACCATCTCAACTTTGCCTTTATCCTTGAGGGTTTTATGCTTGCTGTGCCTTTCTTAAAGGAGAACCATTACTAATAAATATCAGTTTCACTAACTGGTTCATCTTGACCTTTAAATTTAAGCTCAAAACTGTCAGTTTTTTATTTTTCTTTAGCACATAATAATTTTCTGCCTATGGAGTAAAAATGGCATTTTTATATCATTGAAGATGGCAACCAAAAACATTAAAAGCTGTTTAATTTGCTTTCTAACGGAGCCAATATAAGAGTATAATTCATGTACAAGAAGTGATCAACTCTTTCTATGACTTGAAAGCCATGTATGTTAATATTAATATATTCTTTAATATAATTAAATATATTAATATAATTAATATATTCTTTAATATATTTCTGTTAATATTAATATATTCTTTCCATCATGTTCAATGGATTTCAAATATAAATCATCATAAGAGTTGTTATCATGCTATTATTATTTTGCATTTAATTTTCTATGATTGTTCACATGGATAAATGATGAGTACCTCACTATTTTATTGTAGTGGAATTAGGAAGGAAATTATGCATAAGTAGGAGAAAAAAAACAAAGGAAATGGATGTGGAAATTGGTGATTGCATAGAAAGGAAGTTGGTAATGTTCAATGACATTAGGGTGAGGTGAGGTAATCACCTAAGACTCCTTTTCAGCTAATCCATATGTGATAGGATAAGAGGCAAACTGAATATGAACAGAGAGATAGAGTTAGTGTGTGTGTGTGTGTGTGTGTGTGTGTGTGTGTGTGTGTATGTGTGTGTGTGTAAAACTAAAAGGCTGACATTTGGTTTTTTTCTCTCTATTCTCCCTTGTATTACTCTCCATCTTTCTTCCTAATATTTTTTTATACTCTCTTCCTTTTATTACTTGTCCCTTCATATTTTTCTCTGTCCAATTTAAGTGACCATAATGTAGAATTAAATTGTATTTTGGATCATTTATTGCATTTGCTGATTACGTTTTATTTCCCAATTCCTATTATTTAAAATATATTAGTTGAATATTAAATATGTATATATGTATATGTACACACATATGTGATAGCAAATAAAAAAACCCCCAACAAATTCTATCTATGATGAAATGAATTATAAATTCATTTTTATGTGCCTGTGTCCCTTTTTTGGGAGGTTATTGAAGAAAAATTACTCTGATTTTAGTCTAATTAAAGACTGGGAGGTTGGATAAAGGGAAAGTGAATGACCTCTATTTCTTGGTGACTTCGGATGAGACCTAATTTTATTTACTGATTTATTGTTTGTATGAAGGTCATCCAATGTAATCCTACTGAGATAATCAAGCACTGCATTTTATTGAAAAGAAAAGAATAATTAGCCAATAAGGCAATCGGCCAGAACTATAATTTATAAAGACTTTAATTGTTGGAAAATTTAGTGTTAAATGACTTATCATTGTTCTAAACATCACAAAATTTTACTGACTCTATTGAAGGAACTAAATACAATTAACAAAAATTAAGTTGAACTGAAAGAATGACTTTTTTTTTATCCTAAAGGTGACGGTGACATTGAGAAGTTATTTTTTCTTTTCCTTTGCTTCTCAGTCATGGCTACCTGCCACCCCCAAGTTTTCTACTTTTCCAAACTTATAAAAAAGGGATTCTTACACAATTTACCTTTCAAACTAGTCCTAATGTATCCTTATCCTCATTATTTTGCTTTCAAATTGGCCTAAAGAAAGAGAGCTAGAAACAGAAATATACTGGAGCCAACTCAGATAGGTAACCTTGTCATTTGTTAAAATTACATTGTGAACATTTCACCCTGAAATGTGCAAATGCTACAAATCAGAGCTTTATTTATTGCTTTGTTGATTGTCTGGACTTGAGAAAGTGATGAAGGAAATGTTAATCATGTAAATTAAGCTTAAAAATGTGCCATGAATATATATTTAAAGAACCTGTAGTTAAAGATTTGCCCACACATCCCTTACTAGCAGCCAGAATATCTGGGCTAAATATGGCAACAGTGAGGCACAGTATAAAGAATCCTGAATGAAAAGTCTAAGGAATATGATAGGATTGGAACCCTAGCTCCATGTATGTGATCTTAAAGAAGTCACTTAACCTTTGAGAGACTCAGTTTATTATCTGAAAAGTGAAGGAACTGGATGGGCTTGGATAAAATTTATGCAACACTAGTTTCCAAAGATTTTACATATATGTTTTCAACTCATTTTTACAAAAGCCTTATGAGGTAGGTACTATTTGTATCTTCCTTTTACAGATGAGTAAAGTGAAACTAAGAGAGGTTGTCACTTGGTCAAGCTTATATAACAACTATTTCCAAACCAGAATATAAACTCAAGTCTTCCTGACTGCAATTATATTACTCTTTCCACTATTCTTCTTCCCCTTAATCCCAATGATTCTATATACCACTGAACTCCTACCAATTTCCTAATATGTCTTTAATAAAATCACTTTTTCTCCAAAGATTGTGAGGTTCAAGTGAAAAAACCTGATATTGAAGTATTTTACCATGGATCAAGAGATATACAAATGTGAGCTGTTATTGTTAATAATAAGAACTAGAACTAATATAGCACATCAAGGATGCAAAATACTTTACAAATATCCTCTAACTTTATCCTCACAATAACAAATGTAGGTAGGTGTTATTATCCCCCCTTTACAGATGAGGGAAATTGAATCAAGCAGAGATTAGGAGACTTGCCTATGGTTCATGTAGCCATTAAGTGTCTAAGGACTGATTTGAACTCAGATCTTCCTGACTCTAGTCCCAGAGCATTATCTACATCTCCCCCCCGCACCTACTATTTTAATTATGATTTACTATAATGTCTCTATGAAATGTGAACACTTTAGCTTTTAAAGTATTTCATTCAGATTCTTGTTCAGAAAACAAACAACATAAAAATATAAAAATGTCTCTAAAAGAGATGGACATGGCAGCTGTCATGTGCTAAGCTAAAATGTTGATTAGGTTCAGAAAAATCATATAGGCAGATCTGGAAGTTACTTTAGAGATAACTGAGTTACCCCCACCCACACCCCATTATGTTACACATGGGAAAAAGTTCCGAGGAAGTTGTGACTTGCCCAAAGTAAAATTGGGAGTAGAGCCAGAATTCAAACACAGGACACTTTATTCTTTTCACTTCATTAAATGGTCAACAATATTAAAGTTTAGTCTACAGAGAGGTATAATATGACTCTCTAATGCTCCCTTGGACTGCTTTTTAATATCATAATAGATTTTGACCAGAATTTTTTCTCTTTAATTCAAATCATTATCCCTGGAGAGAAAGCCCATGATGATAAAGTCATAGAAGGCCTGGAACTTAAGAATAACTTGATGGACCAAGATGTATCAATTGATGAAATACATATTTTTTGTACATACAAAAGGAAAATAGAGATAGAATAGAAAATTTTATTTCAAAGTAGAGTTATAATACAACTTTTCATCAGTTGACATGTTTAGTTTTTCTAGTATTAATCCAGAATTCCTAAAGGTAAAGGCTTTATAGAATTATTGCCTTTCTTAGCATTTTAAATCACTCAGAATTTATAGATATGCTTAGGTAACATTGAGAATATAATGTTCAGAAGACTATCGAATTATTTCTAGACAATGAAGGAATTATTAAGAAATAATATTAGGTGTTGGAAAAAATTGGTCTCATCAAGGAACAGAATCAGGAAGAGGCTGACCCATACCTATAAAGTGAGATTAGAGAGGTGAGTGCTCCCTTTCATGTACAAAAGTTACTTTGGGAGCAGCTAGGTATCACAGTGAATAGAGCACAAGCCCTGGAGTCAGGGGAACCTGAGTTCAAATCCAGCCTCAGACATTTAACACTTACTAGCCATGTGACTTTGGGCAAGTCAGTTAACCCCAATTGCCCTGTCTTCCTCCCTCCAAAAAAAAAAAAGTTAATTTGTCAGGAGAGTGGAAAGTCCTGAAATCTTAAATGTGAAAAGAAAAATTTCCTTTTCCTTATAGTGGGATGTCTTGTAGGAAAAAAAATAGATTATGATAACTGACAAAAATTATGTTTTGTCCAACCTGCCACATTCTGAGACAGGATATTTATTTAATCTTTTTGTAACATGAGTGAATAAAAATTAAGATTTATTAAGTGCTTAAAGATTTATTAAATGCTCTGATTACAGCAGTAAATTAAGTCTTGGGGATAAAAATAGCAAATTAAGATAGTCCCTGTTTTCAAGGATCTCATTTTCTAGTGGAGTCAGGGAGGAACAACACATAGAAGAGGTTTTAAGGTTTTAGTTGCAATAGAGATAGAAAACTCCAGTGTTCTTTAGGGACTAAAGGGCTAGGTGGATTGTAATGTATCTTCAAGTCTTCAGTATCTGTGACTGCTGTGAAGGTGGGGATTCCAAGACCTTTAGAAGCTATTGCCAGGTCATATCTTCTTGGATGATGGCTCTGTGCTTTCATTTTGTAATGGAAGTAATGATCCAGGCAAGGGAAATGTTCCTGTGGTTCTTGGGAAAATACATTGTAGTCAAAGATTTAACTATTTACAATTGACAAGTGGGATTTTAGAAGCCTTCAATTACTATATCAATAAGATTTCTAAAATTGGCAGAACCAAGATCATCTGAGCTAAGGTATAGCTGAGGGATACTTGATCATTCTATCTAGGGAAGATTTGAGATCACAAAAGGCATAAGTACAAATGAACAATGATTCTTGATTAAAGAGAATAAAACTAAATGAAGGTTGCAGGTTTACTATCACCATCAAACATAGGGAGGTAGGTACTTCTGATTTGTTATCTGTTCTTAGTAGAACCCTATAGTCAAAGTTGTATGTAAAAGAAAGGGAAATAGAGAACATAGAGAAAAGTTTTCAATCGCAATTTATGCCCCCAAACTGCCATAAAACATTAAGAAAATGTACTGAAAGAAAAAGGGGTGGGCTGGTCATAAGACAAGAGCCAATGCTAACAGATGAAAAGCCAGAGTGATTCACTGGTACCCATAAAACATAAGAAGACCCAGAATCTTCCCTTTGTGATCAAGAGATGCTTTATTTGATAGGCCCAGGAGGAGTATCTCTCTCAAAGTGATGATCTACCCATCTCACCCAGAGGGGGCAGCCATTTAAGTCTATGGTTAGATAATTCTTTTGTGCTAAATGAAATGTTGGATTACCAGAAATTTTCCTTCTGGCAATGAGCATAATGAAGGCAAGGATATTGAACAAAAGGTGAAAGGCACAATCCTTCTGGCTTCATCTAGACCTTTATTTTTTCCCCCTAGCCAAATCAGGGAGTTTTATGGGAATTGAAGGAGGCATCATTGATGCACTTACCATTCATCGACTTGAGTTTTATCAGGTGGAGTCCAAGAAACATATTTTGGGATATAGAATGCCAATCAGAGATTTAATAAGAACTGAAAGTAAATTTTCAGCACCAAGGGAGATCATTGCTTGAGCTGGGACATCAGGTAGGAACAAGCAGAAAAAGGCTTCAAAGGAATAAACAATATTAGCCTAGAGCATTTACCTGGATTTAAAAAAAAAATCTGCTTGGCTTAGTAGTGAGTACTTAATAGTTACTTCAAACATATATTAAAAAAACTTCTGCTAGTCAGAGAGAAAATAAAAGCCATTTTATACCTAGTATTCAGTAGTAGAGAACAGTTCAGGGAACCCAAGACCAGGAGACATCCAAGACTTCATTCTTAGAAGAGATGATATGAAGCTATAGTCAAAATGACTCAACAAGGGACACTGGATGATCTGCAGTGTCAGGGATATATGAGTTATAAGGTGCACTAGACCTTGAAAGGGAGGTAATAGCATTTTAAACTCAACAAAGGGTTTTCGCTTTTATCCTAAAGGCAAGAGTAACTTGCTGGAGCTTATTGAGAAAATCGGTGACTATTTATTAAGCACTTACTGTTTGACAGGAACAATGCCAAGTTCTAGGGATACAAAGAAAGCAGAACACATGATCCTGGTTATTAAAGAGTTCAAATTTTATATGGGTAGACAAGATGTAAATAAAGATGATTAAACAGGAAAGTGGGGGAGCCTGGAAAGATCTGCAGAAGGTGACATTTGAATCAAGCCATGAATAATGCTAGGGAATCAAAGAGGTGAGGAGGAAGAACACAGACAGTAAAACAGTCAGGTTTGTGTTTTAGGAAAACCAATGTTGTGCCCCTCTCGTAGAGACATGATGAAAGGCAGAGACTGGAGGCAGAGAGACAGGTTAGGAAGTTATGGAAATAGTTTGGGTAAGAAGTGATATGCACCTAGAGTAGTAGCTACCTGAGCAGTGATAAGAGTGGAGTAAAATCTTAAGTAAAATTAAGAAGTTCAGAAGAAAGGTAGGTGTTGTAGGAAAGACATGATGAGTTGGGACTAACATGGGCATTTGACTCCAAATGTATATTTGCATATCCAAACAATGCTGAGAGTGCTTAAGAACATATATACATATTTATTTAGATACATATATGTAAGATAATGAATTGTGTCTTTAAGTAACATGACAAGCACTATAGCTATTGTCTTAAATAGAACTTTGATTTGCTTCCAATCTCATTTCTATGTAGAATATTCTTTTAAAACTCCCAATCTTGCTTTTTTCTATGCATTATTTTCTCTGCCAAATTACATATCAGACATGCATTTCACACATTTTAAATTTGTTTTGAATTTTCAGTTATGGCTTTACTAAGGCAAGAAAAGGAGGAAGGTAGTGGAAATGAACTTTTAGAATCTCATTTAAAATGATGTTAAACATTGCTTTTTCCTTTTTTATCAGCTGCTAGACTAACAATGGGGCAGTAATAGTTTAATCCAGTGGGATAGTAATATATAATTCATAAAGGTCAAAACCAAGCTCTTTGCAGAGATTCAGTAGATGTTTTCTCTTAAGAACACAATTGCACTCTTAGGATCTTGTTTGTGCAGCTCACATTGCATGTATTTGACCATGATTATTTGATTCTGATACTCTACTCATGAATAGCCCCAAGAAAAATAGTTTCCAAGCTCATTCTTTAACATGAATGTTTTATTTTTTGAAGACTAGGCTACAACTATTGACAAATCCCACAATAATATTCTCTCAACACTAGGGTCTCTGGGGTTTCAGAGTTTGATTTCCTTGCTGAACTTTCAGAAATTGTTTATAAGAATTTATGCATCAATGCATAATCACAGAATCTCAAAGATAGAATATACCTCAGACACTTTTACATCCAACCCATTTTAAAATGAAGATCCTTTTCAGCATACTGGACAAGTATTTATCCAGCAGCTGTTTGAAAAACACTAGTGATGTGTATCCTCTCAGAGGCTTAGTGAGGGAAGGGTCATCTATGCTTAGCTCCAGGGTGGGAAATTTAGAAGGTGTTAATGAAATGTCAGGAGTCTATACTGTTATATTTTATTTTATATTTAAATATAATATAGCCTATTCATTTATAGATGTATATATGTATGTATATATGTATATATGCATAAGTAATATGACATGCTTCCTTTCCCAATATCATTTTATTTTATTTTTCAGGGTTTTTAAAAAGTTTATTAAATTTCATTTACCTATTCTGCTGCAAGGCTGAAGCCTCATCTGTATAAAATAGCTCCAATCAAGCAGTTTATTAAAAAAATTAAGTTGGTTTGTACTGCATCTGATCCCAGCCAGCTAACCAATCTCAGTAAATTATTCCCATGGACAGAAAACCAAAAGTATTTTGAACAATACTGGTGATGGATGGAGTTGGCCATTACAACATTATTGATTTAAGGCTTTTTACAGATAAAATTCTAGTTCTGAAGTACATAGTCTTAGAATTCATTTTTACCACGTGATGCAATAAATTCAGAACTAGACAGAAACTAACTTGAAATTACAAGGAAGAAGTTGTGCAAAAGGTGCAAATAGTAAAAAGCATTTTTATCCTGTCATTTCTGAGTAGTTAAGATTTTTTTCCATGCCATGGTGTTGTTTCAGAAGTGTTAAAGTTACTAACCATATACCACTAATTTCGGACAAAACTATACTGGGCTGCATTCTTATGCTAATTTATTTGGGGATTCAGTGTTCAATCCTCAATAGATTTTATGTATCTCTCATATGCTTCTTCACTCATCAGTTCATCAAGTTCTGAAGGGTTGCTCAGAGTCATCTTGATCAGCCAACCATCTTCATAACAAGATTTGTTGACAAGTCCTGGGTCTTCTGCAAGAGCTACATTAATTTCAGTTACTTCTCCTGATAGTGGGGAATAGAGTTCACTGGCAGCTTTCACACTTTCCAAAGCTCCAAATTCATCTTGTTTGTTCAATTTTGTTCCAACTTCTGGAAGACTACAGTAAACTATATCTCCCAATGCTTCCTGTGCAAAATTGCTGATTCCCACGGTTCCAATACCATTTTCTGTTGATATCCATTCATGCTTTTCTGTGAACTTTCGAACAACCAGACGCACGGCGCTGGTGCAGAGGCCCCGGGAGGCGGCGGCCGCTAGGAAGGGAGGGGAGCCTGGGCCAGGGCGGGCCTGGAGACGCGTGGGGGCGGCTGAGAGGGAGGCCAGGGACCTGGAGGTCTCAGCCCCAACCACCGCCCACAGGGACGAGGCCGCGACCCGCATGCTCCTGGCCACTCGCAGCGCCATCTTCTCCGGCAGCGGGGCAGCCCTGGGACCCAGCGGTCCTAGGCTGGAGGCTGGAAAAGCCCCAATATCATTTTAGATCTGTACCATTTAAACTAACAAACCAATCAACAAGTCTTTATTAAGATTTTTAAAAATTAATTTTATCTTTAATAATATTTTTCCCAATTACACATCAAGATAATTTTTAGCATTTATCTTTATAAGGTATTGAGTTCCAAATTTTTCTCCCTCCCTTTTCACCTCTCCTCTTCCTAAAATATAGGCAATTTGATATAGGTTATATATATAAAAATTTATATATAAATTTGATATAGGTTATGTGCCATCATGTAAAACTTTTTCCATATTAGTCACAGTTGCAAAAGAAGAAAAATATCAAAAGGAGGAGAAAAAACCTGAAAATGAAGGTAAATGAAAAAAGTATGCTTTCATCTGTACTCAGAGTCCTTCAGTTCTTTATCTAGATATCAATAGTATTTTCCCTCCTGAGTCATTTGTACTGTCTTGGATCACTGTGTTGCTGAGAAGAGCTGAGTCATTCATTGACCATCACACAATGTTGCTAATACTGTGTACAGTGTTTTCTTGGTTTTTCTCATTTAACTTTGCATGAGTTCCTACAAACCTTTCTAGTTTTATTTTTTTCTGAAATCTGCCTGTTCATCATTTCTTCATCACTCACAATATATTTTTCCATTACTTTCATATACCACAGCTCTCTCAGCCATTCCCTCAATTGATGGGCATACCCTCATTTTCCAATATTTTGCCACCACAAAAAAAAGCCTGCTATAAATATTTTTGCACATGCAGATCCTTTCCTTTTTTAATGATGTCTTTGGGATACAGAATCAAAGGGTATGCACAGTTTGGTTGCCTTTTGGGCATAGTCCCAAATTATTGTCCAGAATGGTTTGATCAGTTCAACTTTTACCATCAAAGCATTAGTGTCCCAATTTCCCCACATCCTCTCCAACATTTATCATTTCCCTTTTTTTGTCATATTAGCCAAACTGATAGTTGTGAGGTGGTGCCTTAGAGTTGCTTTTATCTGCATTTCTCTAATCAAAAGTGATTTAGAGCATTTCTTCATATGCCTATAGATAGCAATGATTTCTTTACGTGAAAATTGCCTGTTCTTATCCTTTGACCATTTGTCAATTGGGGAATGGCTTTTATTCTTTACAAATTTAAATCAGTTCTCTGTATATTTGAAAACTGGTAGTTTTATCAGAGACACTTGTTATAAAGACTGTTTTCCAGCTTTCTGCTTTACTTCTAATCTTGGTTGCATTGGTTATGCAAAACTTTTTAATTTAATATAATAAAATTTAACTTAATATAATCAAAATTATCTATTTTACCTTTCATAATACTATCTCTTTTTTTTTCATGAACTTGTTACTCCTCACTCACTTACTTTTTCCTTTAAGAATTTGACTGCTATACCAGTTAGCATATATATTTAATATTGACATTACTTTATTGTCTATGGTACCTTTTAGCAAAATGTAGTTTCCCTCCTTTTCTCTTTAATTAGGTCCATTTTTGCTTTTGCTTTGTCTAAGATCAGGATTGCTACCCCTGCTTTTTTTTTTTCACTTCAGATGAACGACAATAGATTTTGTTCTAGCTCCTTACCTTCCCTCTGTGTGTGTGTCTCTGCTTCAAGTGTGTTTCTTATAAATAACATATTATAGGATTCTATTTTTTTTTTATTCACTCTGCTATCTTTATCTTTTTTATGGGAGATTTCACCTATTTATATTCACAGTTATATTACTAACCCTGTATTTCCCTCCATTCTATTCTTCCCCCTGTTTGTCCTCTCTCTTCTTTCATCCTTTCCCTCCTTAACAGTGTTTTGCTTCTGTCAACAACCTCCCCCAGTCTATCCTTTCCATCAGGTTCCCCCCTCCACCTGCCATCCCCTTTACTTGATCTTCTCTCCTCCTACTCTCCTGTAAATCTGAATGTATATATGATTTGCCCTTTAGGCCAAGACTGATGAGGGTAAAGTTCAAGAGATGCCCATATCCTGCCCTCCTATCTTCCCCTCCATTGTAAGAAGTCTTTCACATCTTCTCATGTGAAACAATTTACCCCATTCTACCTCTTTAATCCTTCTGCACACAGTGTACTCCTCTTTATCATCCCTTAATAATTTTTATGTCATTCCCTCTAATTCACCATACAAAGGTACCCTCTGTCTATGTATATTTCTTCTAGCTGTACTATTAATGGTACAATTTTTAAGAATTACAAGGATCATCTTTCCATGTAGAGATGTAAATAGTTAAGATCCTTTGAATCTCTTATTTTTTCCCCCTTTTTCGGCTTCCCTTGGGTCTTGATATTGAAGATAAATTTTCCCCCCCAATTCTGATCTTCTCCTTATGAAAGCCTGAAATCTTTCTATTTCATTGACTAACTATTTTTCCCCCTCAGAGTATTATGCTTAATTTTACTGGGTAGGTGATTCTGTATTGTAGACCTAGTTCCTTTCCTTCTGCAGTATCAAGTTCCATGACCCCTAATCATTTACTATTACATTTGCTAAATCCTATGTAATCCTTATTGTAAGGATATAAATCCCTAATATTTGAAATGTTTCTTTCTGGTAACTTGCAGTACTTCTTCCTTGATCTGATAGTTCTGTTATTTGGCTAATATGTTCCTTGGAGCTTTTATTTTGGTATCCCTTTCCTGAGGGAATCAGAAGATTTTTTTCAATCCATATTTTGCTCTCTGGTTCCAGAATATAAGGTCAGCTTTCCTTTATAATTTTTTGAAAGGTGCTGGCCAGGTCCTCCTTTTAATTATAGTTTTCAGGTAATCCAACTATTCTGAGGTTATCTCTCCTGGATCTAATTTCTATGTCAATTGTTTTTACAATGAAGTATTTTATTTTTTCTTCTTTATTTTTCATTCTTTTGACTTTGTCTGATTGATTTTTTTTTTTTTTGCTTTTTGGAGGGCAATTGGGGTTAAGTAACTTGCCCAAGGTCACAGGGCTAGGTTTTTGTTTGTGTGTGTTAAGTATCTGAGGCCTGATCCGAACTCAGGTCCTTCCAACTCCAGGGCTGGTGCTCTATTCACTGTGCCACCTAGCTGCCGCTGTCTGATTGATTCTTGATGTATGATAGAGTCTTTAGTTTCCATTTGCTGGATTCTAACTTTTAAGGAGTTGTTATCCCCAGTTAGTTTTTGTATTTCCATTTGGCCTTCATTTGTACCTCCATTTGTACTTCTATATGTATTTCCATTTGGCCAATTCTACCTTTTAAGCCATAGTTTTCTTTTTCCAAGATATTGACCATTTTTTTTTCATACTTGTCTTATGTCACTGTCCTTTCTTTTCCCATTTCTTCTTCCCCTTCCCTTATTTGCTTTTAGAGTTCCTTTTTGAGCTCTTCCATGAATTCTTTCTAGGATTGAGATGACTCTACATTTTCCTTTGGGTTTTGCCTATAGGTGTGTTTTGACACTGTTGTCCTTTTCTGAGTTTGTGTCTTGATCTTCCTTGTCACACTAGTAACTTTCTATGGTTAGATTCTTTTTGTTCTTTTCTTTGATCATATTATTTTGATCCCTTTTCCTTTCTTTTAAATTTGAGCTTTGTTATCAGAGTGGAAGGATCACTGTCTCAAGTTTCTTGTGCCAGGATTGCAGGCCCTGACTGTTTACCTGTTGCTGCACTGACATTGCCCTGAGGCCCATGGGAGATCATTGTGTATGGTATTACACTGAAAGAGTGTGGTGGGGGGAGGGGTGGTGGCACTGCTAGAGGCTGTAGGCATCTAGCTGATTACCTGGTGCTCAGCTGGGTTCCTAGTGGTGGTGTCTGGCATGTGCCAAGGTTAGTGGGGTGTTTCTGCATTTTCCTGGGGCTACACTGAAGCTTTTGTTGGTCTTGCTTCTAGAGGCTGCCTGTTTGCCCAGGGTTGTGCTGAAGGTATGTGTGGGGTTCTTACTGTTGGTTTTACTGGTCTACTATGCTGAGTCTCAGAATCTCCCACTGGTTTGCAGAGATGGGGCTTGCTGCTATAAGACTTTTTTTTTTTTTTTTGAAGCAGCTAGGTGACTCAGTGGATAGAGTGCTGGTCCTGGAGTCATGAAAATCTTAATTAAAATCTGGCCTCTGAACACTTACTGGTTGTGTGACCCTGGGTGAGCTATTTAACTTCTGGTTACTTTAATCCAATGGTGAGGGAAATGGCAAACCCTTCCAGTGTCTTTGCCAAGAAAACCCTATGGACAGTATTAGAATGCTATGGTTCATGGGATCACAAATAATTGGGCATGACTGAAAAACATAAACAAGTTTTTTTGTTTGTTTGTTTTTTAACCACTATTTTAAAGTTGTATATTTGTTAAAAAAACAACTCCTTGAAAGCTTTAAGGGAAAATAGGCAAGATGATGGATTGTTGTTGGATGTGTCAAAGGTACAATCATTCTGGAAAAAAAAAACGTGGAATTACATGCAAGAAGTTGCTAAGCAGAATATGCCCTTTGACTAATATACCATTTCTAGGACTTTACCCAAGAAAGATCAAAGAAATAGAAAAAGGTCTTATCTGTACAAAAATATCCATAGCAGCTCTTTTTGTGATGGAAATAAAGTCTAAACTACGTAGATGTCCATCATTTGAAAAATGATTGAATAAGTTGTGTTATATGAATGGGAAAGAGCACTATTATGCTTTGAGAAATAAAGAAACAGTTGATTTCAAAATGTCACAAAAAAGATTCATATGAACTGCTACTGACTAGAGTAAGGACAGTTTTTACTACAGCATCAATATTGTAAGAGTGAACAATTCTGTAGGCTTTTACAAACTGATAAAGAATGAAATGAACAGAACCAGAAAAACCATTTATACAACAATGACCACACTATTAAAATGAACAACTTTGAAAACTGTAAGAACTATATAACTACAATGACCATTCATAATTCCAGGGAACTGATGATGAAACATGTTATCCATTACTGAGGGTGAAGGATTTAGTATACAGAATAAGATGAAATTGGACCAATTTGTAAACTGTCATCATAAAAAAACAAAACACACCAATAAAATGTTTTTTGTTTTTTTTTTAAATTCTACTATTTGAAGGCTTTGTAGATAAAAAAATTAAGACTAGAAATAAGGCATGGAGGTAAAGTGGTTACCTTAGAATTGTAATAAATTTAAAGAGGGAACTCATGACTCACATGTGTTTTGCTTCTGGAAAGCATTAAGAGACAGAAAAGAATGATTCTCTTGACTTAAAATCAGAGAATATTTACTAAATCATTTGATTATGTAACAGAGTGGGGAAAAGAGCAAGATTTTCAAAATCTCATGCTCAAATATTAGGTTATCTTGGATTGTTTTTTTTTTTTTTATAAAATCTCTATATACTGACTGATTAAGCTTTTATCCCTTAGAGAATTATATTCCTTTGGGATTATCCTTGGAGTATTAAAAACATATTTTATAAGTGACTTATTTTACATGTTTAGACATATTGATAGTTGATTTGTTATTTTTCTTATATGCACAGTTAAATTGGAAACTGTTCCCTTGGAGGTAATTTTAGTTTTTCTGTTGGAAATTCTGCTAACATTCTGAGCATTTCTTATGACATGTCTGAGTTGGTTATACAAAAAGACAAACAGTTCCTTACACATGCTGATCCACTCTCTAACCGGTAGAACACAGCTGGAATTCTTGGTAATTTTGTTGTTCCAACTAAGGTTAAGTTGACTGCCAGGTCCTGAAGTTTTAAGTCAATTGCCAAAAGACACCTATTGAGAAAGCAGTTGGATCTAAGACTAGAAGGTTTTTTTTTTTTGTTTTCCATATTCAAACCCCTAATAAGGTAGATTTCTATTCCCACAAGCCTAGGCATTGATTTGTCATTTTCAGTGTGACAGGAAGTAGAGAAGAGAAAACTGAGTTTATGGCCAGAAGCAGTGGTGAGAGCTTTCTTGATTTGATGGTAGAAGGAAGCATGCAAAGGTCTGCTGCTTGAGTGCTACTCAAATCAGCGGGAAAAGGAGCTGTAAGGTGGCTTCCTGCAGCTTGGAAGATAGCAGGGAGAGCAGGGGGTACAGTGACATCAGATGTGTAGGAGTTGTCCTCTATGAAAAATAAGAATTTACTCTGAGTGTGAGCGGAAACACATATTTCTTTCATATGACTTGTATGATACGTTTTGTAAGCCTTTTTTGCTACTAGCAGTGAAAATGACTTCCTTATAGTTTAATTATGTTATCTCAGATTTTAATTCCATGGAGGTACTAGTATTTCTGCTTCTGCAGACATTTTTTATATCATGGCATATGTAAATATGCCTAGCAAGGAACAGTGTCCCAATAAATTTCATCTGAATACTATAATCAGAAATTCTATACATAGTAAGCAAGGTAGTCATAAAAGCAGAATCTCCTTCATCAAGACTTTCCTCTTTCCCCCAGAACCTAATATATATCTCTTCCCCAAATTACTTAGAATTCATTTTGATTAGATTATCTCTCTCTCTCTCTCTCTCTCTCTCTCTCTCTCTCTCTCTCTCTCTCTGCCATATCTATCTATCTATCTATCTATCTATCTATCTATCTATCTATCTATCTATCATCTAATCTATGTTTTTATTAACAAAATATTAGCTCTTTGAGGACAGGAACTGACTTTTTTGTATCCCTAGCGCTTAGCATGGTACTTGGCATATAGTAAGCATTTAACAAATTGTTGACTGAGTCCTCCAGATTTCTATCATTCTGTTTGTATTTCTTTTTGAATTTATTTTTCACAGGTCTATAGCTATGACATATGACTGTTTATTTCTTTTAAGAAACAAAACAACACGGGGGAAGGAAAGATGAGAGACCAGATTCATTCCCAGAGAAACTTTGAACTGGCCTTAGTTTTGAGATGGGTTACATAGAAAAGAGAGATGAGGCAGGGCAGAATTCTGTTTGTAGCAGTTCCTCTAATAATATTAGGGTTAGGAGAGTCCCTTGAACTATTGCAAGAGCCTCTTAATTGGTTTCCCTATTTACTTTCTCACTTCTCTCCAATATGTCTATGCAACTGACAAAATAATCTTCCTAAAGGGCAGGTCTGACCTTGACACTTCCCTGGTCTAGAGGCTTCAGTGGCTACCTGCTGGCTGAGATGAAATATAAATTCCTGAACTTGACATTTAAATCCTTCTGGAAATGTTTTGAGCATGGGCATCTTGCTTACCATGAAACCCACATAAGGAGGACAGCTTTCACTTGTCAGTTCTAAAGGGGTAAAAACAACAAAAGAAAAAGTAAAATATGGAGCTGATCCCAGGAAATTACATCCTTTGCTCCCCATTAAAAAAATAATCTCCATGTTATTGGCCTGTTCTTTTGACTTAGCCTATGTGAGTACAGAGCTAGCCTCAAAGTCAGGAACACTTGTGTTCAAGGCCCATCTCAGACACATATTGGCTGTGTGATCCCAGGTAAGTCACTTACCTTTCAGTGTTCTAGGTCTTTAAGATTTTTGGTGGAAATACAATCAAAAAGAATAACAAGCACCAACAGTAAAAATAAAATGTTGCAAAACTACAAAGGACAATCATGACTTTCCTCCCTCCACTTCACACCAGTGAAGAAGTGGGTGATCCATGAATATGAAACATTGCATATATTTTCAATACTTTCAATGTTTTGTTACATTTTACTGATTTTTCCTTCTTCCACCTTTTTTTTTTAAATAAAAATACTGTTTGTCATAATGAATGACTCTGGGAGGAATAATAAGTAAGGATTATAGGGGGAAAATCATTGATTTGAGAACAAAAAATATCAAAACACCTATTTTTAAAACGACTTTAAATTGAAGAGAAGCTACTAAAATGCTTTGGTAGAAGCAACTTCTTCATACAGATGAAATGAAATCACAGGTCTATGCGTATTTACAAGTTTCCATATATCCACAAACAGTTACAGAAGACTCTAATATAATTTATAAAGCCTGTGGACTTTAATTTTCAGTTTTTATATCACAATTGCTTAATTTTATGTTCATTGGCATGTGATTATAATTCATAGATTTCTGAAATTATAGAATTGGAAGGGTCATCTATAAGAGAGATGTCAAACATACAGCTGGGGGACCACATACTACCTTTAACACTGGGAATGCCTGAACCCAATGAGAGCAATTAGGAAATTTCTAACAATATTGATGAAAAAACAACAGAATATATGTAATGTTAATACGTAGTTTTCTAAGTCTATATGCAATTTGCAGAGATCCTTATGTATAGAACACTAACTGTATTTCTATTTGCTGATCTAATGACACCACTGATCTAATCAAACCCCCTCACTTTACAGATGAGGAAATAAAAGCCCAGAGTAGTCAAATAACTTGCACAGAAATAAAAAGATAACAAGTGGCAGAATTAAGATTCCTACCCAGGTCATCTAACTACAAAGCCAACACTCTTTCCAGTGTACAACACTTCATCTCCTTCAAGTCTAACAAAAACTTCTCTCTTACTTTTCAGGACATTGATTGTCTTGAGGTTCATAGGAAACCCATGGACAATCTCACTGTCTGTGGGACCACAAGACTAGAGGTCAAAAAAAGAAGAGTAGCTAAGATAGACTGCCTTCTCTGAGCAGCTCCTACCATTTCCTAGTACACAAATTTACTTTATATATTTTTTCAGCTCTACTTGGAGTACACAGCCAATCAGCATTCTTCTGCATTTAAGTGAGCCAATAGATTATTATTCAGCATACAAGGAAAGCTCATTACTGGATTTCTCATAATAGGAGACTTAATAGCTTGTTGTTATAACCTACTTCCTCAGGCACAGTTGGCATACTTAGAAAACATCCACTAGGGAAAAAAATAGAGTTGTCTTTTTATGCACATAATATGTTTCCAAAATGATATGTTTGTTCTTCCATTATTGATTTATAGATATTTTGATCAATACCTCACTGTGTAATGACAAATCCCTCTGGAAACACACACTTTTGGTGACAGAAAAGAGAAAGCAAATTTATGATAAAAATTATTATCAGAAATCTGAGTTTTACAACATTGGAAAACAGGAGCAAGAAGCAAAGCAGGGTTGGACCCTAGGTAGTCACTCTCTTTTGTTAAAAAAAAAAAAATAGCAGATTTTTTTTTCTGCATGAGCATCACACTATGAAGAATCACTTTATGCATACTAAACAGATAGTGTTATAACTAAATACAATTCCTAACATTGTGAGCAGATAGGATGTACAAGGGTTATGGATCCAGGTCTTTTCAGAGAAGTTTCAGTTTTTTCATCATTCTTCTTTGCTTGGTTTGTCCTAGCAGTGAAGAGATGATGGCTTCAAATTAAGAATACTCCTTTTCCTCTCAAGAATGGCTGTATTTTCACATAGGCAGAGTATTCTGAGTCAAGTACCCTAAGAGAAAGGCTTCATTTCAACACATTTTCTGCTGAAATTCCACAAAGCAAAGATTCATTGGTAAATTCTACTCCTCTGTCAGTGGTCTACTTTCCAGACACTATGGTCTACTTGGTGTTCTCTGTACAGGATATTAAATCTTCTGACTCTGTACATTTGGAGGGGGTGATTTTCTCCTTCCACGCCTTTGCCTTTTGGAATCCTTGTCTCCTTTAAGACCCACCTTACCCACCACTTCCCTTCAGGGGGCTTTTCCTAATTCTGCCAGTTGTTAGTATCCTTCTTCCTATCACTATGTATAGGTATGTTCCAATAAGTCAGTGAATAAGCGTTTATTATGCACCTCCTATGAGACAGGCATTGTACTAAGCTCTGGTGACAGAAAGAAAGGAAAAAGGCAGTCTCTGCTTTCAGTGAGTACCTATGGATACACATGCACATACATACACAGTGTATATACTAGTTATATGCATTCAATTATACATAGATATATACACAGGCCAAAAATGTATATGTACATATGTATATAATATATATCTATATATGCTGCATGTATATATATATATATAGTTTATTCATTATATATACTACACACAGAGTGGATATACTAGTATATGCATTCATTTATATATATGTATATGTGTATATGTATATAACATATTTCTATTAATACTATATATATATATAGTTTATTCATTATATATACTATACACAAAATAGAGGTACTAGTATATGCATTCAATTATATATATATACGTATGTGTATATGTATATAACATATATCTATAAATGCTATATGAATATATACACATATATAGTTTATTCATTATATATACTACACATAAAATAGATGTAACAGTATATGCATTCAATTATACATATATGTGTATATGTATATAACATATCTATAATGCTATATGAATATATATACATATATAGTTTATTCATTATATATATCACACACATACACACACACACACATACACTTCAAACTAGTATAGTGAATAGAGAACTAGCTCCAGATCAAGGAAAACCTGCAGCACCAGCCTTGAGACATACTGGATAAGTGGCCTATAATCTCAGAGATTTACATGGGAACCCAGAGAGTTTAAATCACAGGGCAATTGCTATCTACCCTGGTAGATAGAGTTTCTTCATCCAAAGAGACCTATAATGATGAAATTACCAATATCAACGCATCAACCAGTCCTATCCAAAAATCAATTTTCCCTTTACTTGTCTGTGTGCATGCTGTATCCCTAGAGGAAATTTTAAGTCCCCAGAGGGCAAGGAAAACCTACTTTTGTACTTCCCTAATAAGTTAAAAAGTAGGTCTTGGCACTAAACAGATTTTTTTTTTATGGACTGATTAACAAATACATCTGTGAAAGTTAAAGAAAAGAGGGGATAGATGAATTATACCTTGGTGCGGATTATTTCATTAAGTCAATTTTACTAGCCCGTAGCCAGTATAGAAAATTACATTTTATGAAGAGCCACATTCTCAAGAGCAACTATTTTATCTCACATTCACCCTGGCAGATTCCCACCTTGACTGGGCTACTGTATCTCCTCCTGGCTCTGGGATTTGCTCTGAAGGGTTAGAAGAGCAATTACTTTTAAGTGAGGGCGAGTTATCGATGGATCTCCATTCTTTCATAGGTTAGATTAGTTATGAAAGGGTTGGCATCTGTTGTTTCAATGTCAGATCCTTCAATGGAAGGGCAATGGCAGGTAGCATAATGGAAAGCTTTGAAGAACCAAGGCATCTTAGGCTACTAGAAGTGGTACAAAATTCTGGGCAGAGACAGAAACCATCTTGGCATTAGGAATAAAAGAGTTTGAAACCCTCTCAGACACTTAAGATCTTGCTGACCTGAGCAAATCACTTAGCCTCTTACAGATTCAGTTTATTCATCTGTAAAATGATGATAATAGCACCTAGATCACATGGCTGTTGTGAGAATCAAGTTAGATCACATATGTAAGGTGCTCTCGTATTCTGAGTTCTGTTGCTCTAAGTAAGCTCTTTGTAAATGTTAGTATTATTATTACTAAAGTGTAGGAGGAGCAGAGTGTGAAAGAGCGGGAGAGTATGTGGACGGAGCGGTGAGTAGGGAGTACACCAAGGACACAAAATTAACATTTCACATTCTCAATTCAATTAAACAGGTACTTAATATATACCTACTAATTGATATAGAAACTCACTGTGCACGGGACTGTGTACAAAGACAGTGCTGTTCCTCTCTTTCCCTAGGATCTAATATTCAACTGGAACCAGGCTGCCACTTTAACTGGAACTCAGAAAATATCTCTTCAACACAATCAGAATATCTCCTCTATTAACTACTTCATTCCTGAAAATAATTATCTTATTTTTTAGATTTGGCTAAATAAGTGGAGCTTTGTTGATGGGGCAAGGTGACTGTTCTTGAACCTAAGTATTCCTCTAACTTTGATCACATTTATACCTCTAAAGGAAAGGTATTTCTCAAGGTTAATTACTTCCAAGATGTTCTGAATCAGGAACCAAAGAACAGTTGTTCCTATGAGGATGGATGCTGTGGCTCAAGACACAAATTTATACCTATTGACAAAGGCACATCTTTGATGTTTGGAATATTCATAAATTGTCTTTTTGTGCAATAAAAACATTTTCCCAAACATTGCTTGAGTGTCAGACTTTTTTTACTTCCCCTAATAGAGTCATCATTCTCATGACTGCTGTTTTAAGATTTCAATAAGCCCTGATTGTCAGAAGGTCTTTATTCTCTCTCTCTCTCTCTCTCTCTCTCTCCCTCTCTCTACCCTCTCTCTCTCTTCCCCTCTCTCTACCCCCCCCCTCTCTCTTTCTCTCTCTCTCATTCTCTCTCTTTTTCTCTCTCTCTCTTCTCTCTTTCTTGCGTAAGGGAGGGATTTTGATTTCTACTTTCTAGTGCTGTGATAAACAATCATGATTTACAAGTCATTTCCCTTTGATAAATGAAAAAGGAAGAAAAGAGGAAAAAAGAGGGACACCACCTGGAGCATTATGAATTAACCCTTATTTAATCAGATTAAAAAATTAATTGGGACCATTATTTCCCTGGTACACTTGATGATAAAGATTTCACTATAATTGCATTATATTATTATGCAAGTTTTCCATAGACTGCCCTTTAAAAAACTCTTTTCCTCAGATTTAATTAATATAGAATGGTGAATACATTTTTGCATAACTTAGCCAACAGCTTATCTTTATTTCTGCCTGGGGCTTCTTGAACTTTAATTAGTATTCATTGTATCTTACAAATTTCTGGCATAACTTTTAGGGAGTAATAATCAGGCTCCACTTTCAATTCCCCATCATCAGATTTGGGTTAATATAACAGCAATTACTTAGCAAATGGAAAGAACAAAAAAGCAGAGGGGGCAAGAATTGAAAATAAATTATATATTATTTGATGAAATTCAGGGCAAACTTTTTTTTTATGTAGTGGATGGTCTCAAACTTAAGGCATGAGCTAGGATATTTAAAATTTTCTCATAGGCTATGAATTAGTTCTTATTGATACTAATATTAGTAAACTAGCCATTGGAAGAGCAAGGGAAATAGTATATAGGAATTATGAGTGGTTTCTGTAGAACACTGACAGGTTGTTGAACATTTTGGTCTTTGGCTCCCTTTGTACTCTTAAAAATGATAAACTCCTCACTCTCCTCAAGAGATTTTGTTTATTTGACTTTGATCTATTTATATTTACTGTATTACAAGTAAACTTATTTCTGAGAACCATAAACTTTCAAAATATAGACAGGAATCCAGAACTAAGTGTAAATTTACTAAAATAAATGTAATTATTGTAGTAAAACTAAAATAGTTTTTTTTTCAATTTTAAGAAAAGGAAAATAAATTTACACCTCACAGGGCTACTGAAAAGCACCAAGGCTGAGTGAACAGGGCAATGCACTAGGAACTAGGGAGACCTAGATTCAAATGCTAGACATTTGTGTGACCCTTGGGCAAGCCATTTAACTTTTCAGTGCCTCAATTTCCTCATCTATAAAGGGAAGGGTTAGTCTCTATGGCCTCTAAGATCTTTTCCAGCTCTAAATTTATGATCCTAGAAACCTCTGAAGGTATTTTGTAAAAAGCCTGATGCACCATGCTAGTAGGAACTATTGTGATTATAGTCATCACAAAGTAAAGACTTTAATTTTTCCAAATTTTATGTATGTACATAAAGGGTTACTCTACCAGGATCCTGTAGCTGTATTTCTTTCTTTCTTTTTTTTTTTTTTTGGAAGGCAATTGGGGTTAAGTAACTTGCCCAAGGCCACATGGCTAGGTTTTTTTTTTGTTTGTTTGTGTGTGCGTTGTCTGAGGCCGGATCCGAACTCAGGTCCTTCTGACTCCAGGGTTGACGCCCTACTCACTGTGCCACCTAGCCGCCCCCTGTAGCTGTATTTCTTAAGTCCTTTCTCACTATCCACTTATACTTATTCTTAAAATGAATAAGATTCTCATTAAAAAAAACAAAAATAAAACTATTACTGTACTGTAGTATATACTGTATTTAAACCAATAATTAAAATGGATGAATGCCTTAACTATAAAAGTCATACCATAAAGACATCAGAAAAGAGAAAGGTGAGGTAATTACAAGTAGTGGGAAAATTTTTAATCAAATAGTAAAGGAGTTTTAAAAACTAAAAATAAACAAACATAATTTTGATTACATGAAACTGAAAATTTTTGTAGAAACAATACTGATATAGTGAGGATAAGGGAAAACGTCAATCAGGTGGAAAAACATACCAATATATCAGATTGCTCTGCTAGGAGCCTAATATCTAAGACATATTAGAAATTAAGAAATATATAAGACAAAGAATCATTCTACAATCAATAATAGCCATAAAAATGTTGCTCCAAGTCACTAATAATAAGAGTAACATAAACCAAAATAACTCTGAGGTTATATCTCACATCCAGCAATTGCCAAAGATGACAAAAGAGAGAAACAGCCAGTGTTGGAGAAACTGTGAAAAGAAACACTGATACACTGTGGATTTGTGAATTCTCTCATTCAAAAATGCAGTCCAGAATACTTTTTAAGGAAATAAAATATATATAAACTTTGATCCTACTACTGTTAGTAAATACCCCCAGGATGTCATAGAATGAAAGAAAGGTCCCATATGCAACACAAGTATTCATAGCAACAAAATATTTTATTATTTTTTGCTCTACATTTGCCCTTATCCCTATCTTTTCATGATTTTTTCATTTATATAGGCACATATAGCATATATTTTATACATGCATATATGTATATATAACATATATTTCACATATATACATATACATATATACATACACACAGAGACACACACATACGTATGATCTATCATGTTCTTGGAACCTTTATCTTTCCAATCTGAAAACTTCCAAGATCATCAGCTTCTCCTAGAATTCTAGTGTTTTTTACAACTCCTGGATCATTACACTTTCCCTTTCTGCATTTCATTGGTTTCATATCATCTTCTGGTCTGTGAATCAATAAATTTCTCTCAGACAGAGAGTCTATCTCTATCTCTCCTCTCTTTTACACACACACACACACACACACACACACACACACACACACACAGTCCCAAAAGTCTTAATGTAGTTTGAAGCAGTTAAATCAGTTACACACTAGTTCTATCCCAAGGCATGATCATAATCATTTTTTTCTTTCCATTTCTTAAACCTTAAAAGTAGAGGAGATTGTGCTAAAATTGCAGTCAGGAAGATCAAAGTTCAAATTGCACCTTTGGAACTTATTAACTTTGAGAAGAAGGGAAAGTCACTCAATTACTCTATGCCAGCTCTCTATATTATAATTTGATTGTGGCTCTTGTTTTTTTATTTAATATTTATTTCCCCCCAATAATAGGTAAAACCAATTTTTAACATTTTCTTTTCTTAAATTGAGTTCTGAATTCTCTCCCTAGCTCGACTCCCCCCTTCACTGAGAAGGCAAGTAATTTTATATATGTAATATATTGCAGCCATGTAAAACTTATTCCCATATTAGCCATATTGTGGAAGAAAAAGGAAAAAAAAACCACAAGAAAGATAAAGTTTAAACAAAGAATGCTTCTATCTGCATTCAGACTCCATCAATTCTTTCTCTATAGTTGGAAAGCATTTTCCATCAGGAGTCCTTTGGAATTGTCTTAGATCATTGTATTGCTGAGAATAGCTAAGTCATTCACAGTTGATCATCTTACAATTTTGTTTTTGCTATGTATAAAGTTCTCCTGATTCTGTTCATTTCACTTTGCATAAGTTCATATAATTCTTTCCAGATTTTTCTGATAGCATCCTGTTCATTATATCTTACAGTATAATAGTATTCCATCAAAATCATATACCACAAATTGTTTAAACTCTGCGGGCATGGTTTCAAATTGCCCTTCAAAATGGTTGAATCTGTTCACAACTCCACAGACAACACATTTTCCCACATCCCCTCCCACACTTGTCATTCTCCTTTTCTGTCATATTAGCCTAACTAATAGGTGTAGGGTGGTACCAGAGAGATGTTTGAGAAATGAGGCCTTTATCAGATAAATTAGTATAATTTTTTCAGTTATAATTACTATGTATTTCACTCCATCCTACTTCCCTGCCCCCATTTATCCTTTTCTCTCTTTCTCTCCTTTCATTCTGTCCATCCTCAAAAATATTTTGCTTTTAGCTACTGCCTCCCTCAATCTTCCCCACCTTCTATTGACCACACTCTCCTGTTATTCCCTCCCCTCCTACTGTCCTATAGGGTAAAATAGATTTCCATTTCCAACTCAGTATGGATGTTATTTCCTCTTTGAGCCAATTCCAATGAAAGTAAGGTTCATCTTATTTCCCCATTTCCCCATATTCTACTCCACTGTAAAAGGTTTTTTGTGCCTCTTTTATGTGAGATAATTTACCCCATTTTACATTTCTGTTCCCCCTTCTCCCTGTTCCTCCCTCTTTCTCTTTGATTAATTTTATTTTTCTGAGATCATCCCAGCATGGTCAACTCGTACCTGTGTGGTATGTGTACTCCTTTTAACTGTACTAATGATAAGACAATCCTTAGGAGTTATATCACCTTCCCAGAAAGGAATGTAAATAGCTTAAATTTATTGAACCTCTTATCATATCTCTTTACTGTTTACCTTTTGATTTTTCTCTTGATTCTCATATTAAAAAGTCAGATTTGGGGGGCAGCTAGGTGGCACAGTGAGTAAGAGTGCCTGCCCCCCAGAGTCAGGAGGACCTATGATCAGTTACAGCCTCAGATACTTAATACCCACACAAAAATAACTGGCTGTGTAACCTTGGGCAAGTTACTTAACCCCAATTGTTTAAAAAAAAAAGTCAAATTGTCTATTCAATTCTGACCTTTTCATCAGGAATGCTAGAAAGTCCTCTATTTCATTAGCTATCCATTCCCCCCACCCAAAAAAAACCAAATCAAAACAAAAAAAAAAAAACAAAAAAAACCCAAAAACCCAACCCAAAACATACTTTGGTTTTTCTGGGTAGGTGGTTCTTGGTTGTAATCCTCTCTTATGCTGCCATTGATTCAGCTGCCCCCAAGGCCTGCTGCTGCTTTGCTGGTCTGTATGTGTCTAGCCTGTACTGGACTTCACTCTACACTTAACCTGATGTGAAAGACCTTTCCTATTTCCTTTCTAAGTTATCTTGGGCTGGATAATTGCCCTTTTGTGGGTTCTGGTGCTCCAGAATTTATTTTGAGGCATTATTTAAAGTGGTTTGGGTAGAATTTTGGAGAGCTCAGGCTAGTTGTTGCCTTTTCTCTGCTAACTTGACTCTGAACTCCATCTGACCTTTGCTTCTTCCTACTGTTGTTCTTTATTTTGTTGGTGTTTGTAACTGAGACAGCTGGTGACACAGTGGATAGAACTCTGGGTCTTAAGTCAGGATGACCTGAGTCAAAGCTAGACTGAAGCATTTATTACCAGATGATGCTGTGCAAGTCACTTAACTCTTGTTTGCCTCTGTTTCCTTAAACTGTAAATTGGGGGTATTAATATCATTTATTTCCTAGGTTGGCTGGGAGGATTAAAAATAAGATGACATTTATAAAAGTGCTTCCATAGTTCATGGCACAAAGTAGGTACCATATAAATAGTACTACTTCATCTTTCCATTATTCATCTGTCAGAATTATTAAAACCTATTTTTTTCTAGTGCCTCCAGGGAAGAGTGTTTGATAATTCTTAGTATTGTTTTCTAGGTTATTACATGATAGTGTAGAAAAGGTCAATCAATAAATTTGTCCAGACCAGACAATTATTTTTATGTGTGCATCTTACCATTGCCTGTAGTATTATTTATCTATATTTTTTTTTTCCAGTCATGGAAGAGGATATGCCAATTTAGAGACTTCCATTTTAAACCTGTTAAATCACATGTCCTTTGGCATTGACACCCTATGAACTCCATCGATTACATTTTCCCATCTGAAGAAGTGCTTACTGAGCAGAATTTAGAATCACAAAATGTCAGAGCAGAATGGGAAGAGAATTCATTTAGTCTACCTACTTGGAGATTCAACCTACGTACCCAGGTTCTCTGACTCCAAATCCAGCACCTTTAAACTATGTCATGCTCCCTACCATCATACTTTAAAGGGGAGAAAGGATATATAGATCTCCAGAAACCACTGAAAGAAAGTCCTCCTACAACTAGTTCTAGTCCTTTGAATAATAACTTTAATAAATACTGAATATAAAATTATGAGGCAGCCATGTAAAAAAAGGAGAGATGGGTTGGTTTAACAAATACTCTTTTGTTTCAGAGATAAGAAAATTCCAAAGACTGATCAACTGGTAACAGTCTCAGTCTCACAAAATCATCAAGAGGAGAATAGAGCCTCTCTCACATGCAAAATGAACAAAATCGGGACACTCATTAGCTACATGACCTTGGGCAAGTAATTTAGCCTAAATCTACTTCAGGTTCCTCATTGTAAAATGGTGATAATCTGTCCTCCTGGGGGTGTTGTAACAATCAAATGAGATAATATTTGTAACACAGCACGGAATCTGGTACACAGTAGATGCTACAGAAATGTTAATTTATCATCATCATGATCATCATCACTAACTTTTGGTTAGTTCATAGTAACATAGTGAGTCACTGGATGTCTTCAACATAGCTGTCACCTACGGTTTTTTTTTTTTTTAACTTGTATGAATACAATTCAAAACAGGACTGATGACATGAAGAAATAAAATCATTCAAACTCCTCTGTAGTATACATCTTCCATTTCCCCATTTCAAGGAGGAGGCACAGTTGGGCCAAATTTTTCCTCCTGTCATTTAACACTTTAATTGGGCTCATGCAATTAACTAATACCCTGTAGGTAGTCAATATCACGATCTGGGCTTGTTGTTAGAATAAAGTAAAGCAAAAGTTGTAAGGCTATGTGTCATTAATGATTATATTGCTAAATGATTATTATAGGTCAGTACATCAGATGTGATTATTCTATCTGCCTATTTCAATCAAAAGAAATGAAACATAATATTTAATGGCATATATTTGCCATAAACTTTAAAAAAATGGGAACCCATTTTTGCTTTTCAAATCACTAATAAAATCCACAAAGCTGCGTACCACAAAGTCAGTCCTGCTTAGAAGCCTTCTCAAACTACAAGAAACAACAGTGTTAATCACTTTGCTTCTGTGCCTCATACTGAAGTTGGCAATTGTATTACCTATGAAATAACAAAAACATCATTCAAATATGCTTTTTCAGATTATTCTGGGAAAGGTTCATTAGATACCTTAATCTCAGCAATAGCTCATGCTTGTATAGTGCTTCAGGATTTATCAGACACTTCCTATCCCCTACACCATAAATGGGGGTGAGAGATCTCAGTGAAAATACAATCATAATCACCATTAAGAGATGGAGAAAGTAACAAGGCTTAGATTCTGATCCAGATCCTCTTTTGTACATCAAAAAGATTTACTGGAAACCTATCTCACAAAAACTTTTTTTCAAAATAATTAATTGAAGGTGCCTTTGAGACTCCAAAATTCTAGGATTTATCAAAGAAATAGTGCCTGGGTCATGAGATAAAAAACATATTGTTGAATAATGAGCTAATATTAATATGTGTTACTAATATAATATAAATAATACTAAATTTTCATATGTAAACAGTGTGAAAGAAATATATTTTTTACTATTTCACCACCACTGGCATTCAAATCCAAATGAGCTTACTAATGTGAGCTCATTTACCAAACAATATTAAACAATCTTATTAATAAACTGAGATGGGGGAGAAATAACTAACTTACTAATTTATTTGTGAATACAGTGGACTGTCACAGTTTCTTTCCTTACCACTCATATCACAAAATGTTATTCCATTTTAGGGCTAGAAGAACCTTGAGCATCCTCCAACCCTCTTATTTTAAGTTGAAAAAGTAAAATCAGAGAGGTTTAAGTCATTAAGCTAAGGTCACACAACTCAGGAGCATCAGAAAGAAGACTACAATTCAACTCATGGTTCCTATTTGCTAATCCCCTCAACCATATCACATCACTGTCTTTCATCTCACCAGTGAAATGCATCACAACTCAGAATATAAGATCTCATTTATCAATCACATTTTTTTAGATTGTCTGCTATAACCGAGAAGAAGATGTATAATTCTTGATGTCTTCAAAATAAAAACAAGGAAGAATTGCATAGCAACAATGTATTCCTAGAAAGAGAACTTAAAAAACTGTTTATAGAAAATTTATGTTCTGTTTTATCTTAAATGACTGTTTTCCATAGGAAGATAATTTAATTTTCTAGATTTTTCTCATTAATTTCAGGAATGGAAAACTGTACACATGTGCATACTTATAGCATTTCAAAGTTTACAAAGCATTTTACATATTATATCATTTGAATCTCAGAACAACCCAGTGAAGAAGATACTGTTACTACCCCCATTTTACAGATAAGGATACTGAGGCTAAAATAAGTTAAATATCTTATACATGACCATATAGCTAAGAAGTGTCTCAGGCAGAATTAGAACTCAGAATTGAATCAAAGCACAGTACTCTATGCACTAGATCACTTAGCTGTGTTCCCCACAGCAAGAAATACAAAATAAAATAATTCACTCCCTGGCTGAGTAGTGTTGTATTTTTGCTTGTTATTTATCACTGTTGGTGGTGGTTATTAGTTTTCTGGAAGAATTCCAGGACATGTCTCCATAAAGTATACTAAGAATGTCTTTTGGAATTTTAGGGCAAATGGATTCTGGGTTTCAAATAAGTGCTTCCTTATCACAAAGGTCAAGGGTGGGATACTCATCACCAGCTTTATGAACCTTAAATACTTTCTCATTGGTCACAAAGTACAAATTACTAAGTTTGGCATTCAATGTCCTCATATTCTAACGTTTCCTATAGCTTTATGCTCTATGGTTCCAACCAAACTGTGATTCCAGCCTCTTTTCCTCATCTCTACTGCTTTTATCTTTCTTACCTTATCTAAGTTTTTCACTTCCTTTACATCTCAGCTCAATTCCAAACACTTTTTATTAAGGTTTCTTAAACAATGTCATTCCACAGCAAATTTTTCTTCCATTAAATATGGACAAACCTTGGGCTGTAAACCATTTATTTGACACTTTTCATATGCTACTTTTTATTGTTATCTATTGTTCATTGTTTTTAATGGCTAGTATTTACTTAGGTTTTAAGTTTTACAAAATTCTTTAAAAATATCAGCTCATTTTATCCTCAAACCATCCTGGAAGATAACTATTATCATTATCCCCATTTTACAGATAAGGAAACTGAAGCAGATAGAGTTTAAGCGCTTTCCTACCGTCATGAAGCTAGTAAGTGTCTGAAGCTATATTTAAACTCAGCTCTTCCAGACTCCAGTTCCAGACCTCAATCCACTGAGGACACTGATCAGCCTAAATGTATGCCTGCTATTTAAGTAGATCATAAATTGCTCAAGTGCAGGAACTATGATGTAGACCTCTTCTCTTCCACTCCCTTCCTCATATCTCACACATGATCAGGACTTTGTAAAGATTAATCAACTTAATAATAAGTATGTTGTTAGTGACTATGGTTATGATGAAGATGAAGATGATAGCAGTAATGCAGAAGAAGCTGACAGAAATGCTCTAAAAACCTACAGCCTTTTATTGATACTATACATTCTGTTATGGATAAAGATTAGTCTTTTTTTTTTAACCACTGGCTAGGCCATCAAAATACTTGAAGTTCACAGGAACTATAATTCATTTTTGATAGCCCATGTTTAGGCTCAATAGGAGTCTTTGCTGAAGTATGTCCATGAAAACAACATGTCAGTAAACTCTTTTTGATTCAGTTGTATAGGAGCAAAATACCTGAGAGTTACTGATATAACAGGTCAGGAGATCCTATGACATTTGAGTAAATTTTTTTATTAATGAATAAATATCCCTGTCAGAAGTCTTAATTCATCCATTAAAATGCATTCCAAGACCACATTTCAATCGCTTTCCCTCCATTCTTTCCATCTGCATTCATCTCTTCTAGTAACTGTAATTTGATCGATTGAAATTCAGAACCTAAGAAGTTCCTCAATGAATTCATAGTCAAAATCAATTAATACCCACTTAAAATGATCATTTTTGTTTTGTAAAAGTTCAGAAAATTACACCAAAAAAAGATACAGAAAGTTCAATTGAACATTGAATATATGCCCACTATGGACAAAACACTATGGTAGATACTGATAATTCAAAAATGGATGAAGAATAGAACCTGTTCTCAAGGACCCAAAATCTAATCATTATTGCCCTCAATGAACTCATATAATATTGATATAATCCCATCAAAGAGTAAAAGAGTCTACTGAATTTCACAAAGAGGTAGATAAGCAGTTGAAAGAAAAAGGAAGAAGAAGAAAAGGAGGAAGAGAAGAGGAAAAGGAGAAGGAAGGACCAAAGAAAAGATCAGAAGAAGAGACATAAAACATTTTATTTGGGGGCATCTTTGACTTTGTTTTTTTTAATTTTATTTATTTTAGTTTTCAACATTCATTTCCACAAGATTTTGAGTTCCAAATTTTCTCTCCATCTCTCCCCTACCACTTACCCCAAGATGGCAATCATATTGATTACCCTTTCTTCCCCCAGTCTTCTATACCATCTATACCCCCTTCTTACCCCATTGTCCCCTTCCTTTCTTATATGGCAACATGGATTTCTATACTCAATTGTCTGTATATCTTATTTCCCAGTTTCATGTAGAAACAATTTTTTAACATTTGGTTTAAAAACTTTGATTTCAAGATTCTTTCCCTTCTTCCCTCCTCACCAACCCCCACTGAGAAGAAAAGCAATTCAATATAAGTTATACATGTGTAGTTATGCAAAACATTTCCAGAGTAGTCATATTGAGAAGGATGAACTATATTTCCCTGTATCCTATCCTGCCCCCCCCTTTATTCTACATTCTCTTTTGACCCCATCCATTTTCAAAAGTGTTTGCCTCTGACTATCCCCTCCACAATCTGCCCTCCCTTCTATCATTTACACCCTTCCCGCCCTACTTTCCTGTAGGTTAAGATACTCAATTAAGTGTGCATGTTATTCCCTCCTTAAGCCAAATTCAATGAGAGTAAGGTTGACTCTTTCCTTTTCACCTCCTTGTACTTCCTCTCCATTTTAACAGCTTTCTCTTGCCTCTTTTATGTGAGATAATTTACCTTATTCTATCTTTCCCTTTCTCCTTCTCCCAATATATTCCCCCTCACCTCTTAATTTTATTTTTTAGATATTATCCTTTCATATTCAACTCACCTCTGTGTATGCATACATACAAACACATACATACATACACATACATATGTGTGCATACATACATACATTATACACACTATAAATGTATACACATACATACATACATATACATATACATATATATCTTCCCTTCAACTATACCAATACTGAAAAAAGTCTCATGAGTTATAAATATCATCTTTCCATGTAGGAATGAAAACATATCAACTTTAATAAATTTCTTATGATTTCTCTTTCCTGTTTACCTTCTCGTGCTTCTCTCAGTTCTTGTATTTGAAAGTCAAATTTTCTGTTCAGCTCTGGTCTTTTCATCAAGAATGCTTGAAAGTCCTCTATTTCATTGAATATCCATATTTTCCCCTGAAGTATTATACACAGTTTTGCTATGCTGGTGATTCTTGTTTTCATTCCTAGCTCCTTTGATTTCCAGAATATCACATTGCAAGCCCTTTGATCCCTTAATGTAGGAGCTTCAAGATCTTGTGTTATCCTGATTGTGGTTCCACGATACTCAAATTGTTTCTTCCTGACAGCTTGTAATACTTTCTCCTCGACCTGTGAACTGTGGAATCTGGCTGTAATATTCCTAGGAGTCTTCTATCTGGAATCTTTTTAAAGAGGTTATTGGTGGATTCTTTCCATTTCTATTTTACCCTCTAGTTCTAGAATATCAGGGCAATTTTCCTTGAAAATTTTTTGAAAGATGATGTTTAGGCTCTTTATTTTTGATAATTCTTTTCTTTTTTTCCCCCTGTTTTTTGGAGGATAATTATTTTCAGGTAGTACAATAATTTTAAAATTATCTCTCCTGCATCTATTTTCCAGGTCAGTTGTCTTTCTAATGACTTATTTTACACTGTCTTCTATTTTTTCATTCTTTTGTATACTATTTTTATAATATTATAATATCTTGATTTCTCATGAAATCATTAGCTTTCATTTGCTCCATTCTAATTCTGAAGGAATTATTTTCTTCAGTGAGCTTTTGGACTTCCTTTTCCATTTGACCAATTCATCTTTTTAAGGCATTCTTCTGCACATTGGCATTTTGGACCTCTTTTGCCAGTTTTTTGTTTCTTTTTTTTGCATCACTCTCATTTCTCTTCCCAATTTCCCCTCTACTTCTCTTACTTGATTTTCAAAATTCTTTTTGAACTCTTCTATGATCTGAGATCAATTCTTCTTCTTCTTCTTCTTCTTCTTCTTCTTCTTCTTCTTCTTCTTCTTCTTCTTCTTCTTCTTCTCCTTCTCCTTCTCCTTCTCCTTCTCCTTCTTCTTGGAGGGCAGTTGAGGTTAAGTGACTTGCTCAAGGTATACAGCTAGTAAGTGTTAAGTGTCTGAGGCCCAACATCAACTCAGGTCTCCTGACTCCAGGGCCAGTACTCTGTTCACTGTACCACCTAGCCGCCCCAATTCATGTTTTACTTGGAGGCTTTTGATGCAGGAGTTTTGACTTTGTTGTCTTCTTCTAGTTCTAAGTTTTAATCTTCTTTTTACCAAAGAATGATTTTATAATCTGATTTCTCCTCCTCTGTTTGCTCATTTTCCCAGCCAATTACTTGACTTGTGAGCCCTTTGCCATGGTAGAACTCTGTTTCCAGACTGGGGAGTGCTGTGTCCCAAATTTCTGGGGTTTTCCATAGCTGTTGTCAGAGCCTCTTCTGGGCACCTGTTTGGCTTTATTTTTTAAGAAAGCCACCCAAATATTCAATCACAAAGCAAAATTTTAGGTAGACTAAAAAAAAAAAAAATCACTCATAAATTCACACATGTATTTTAAAACAACAAAACAGTTCTGCTGTTCCTTAATATTTCTTCCTGTTTTCATCATTTTAATAATGAACAGGTAAAATTACCTGAACTGTCAGATCTAATAATGATGCAATTTACAGTAGACATTTGTCGTGACATATATTACCTACCATTCATCATTTTTTCCTATTGTATAAAAATCGAAAATTTAATGTTTCTAAAATACAGAAAGAAAAAGGTACATATCATATAGTTTCCCCTCCCTCTGATTTATAGTACAATGAATATTTTAACAATAATTCCCAGAGGCTTAACAAAAGCTTAAGTTGGAAAACATATTAAATGGTATGCATTTGTGGGTGTGTGGGTGGATGTGTGTGTGTGTGTGTGTGTGTATGCTTATCAGGCTGAACTTATAAATAATTAATCTTATTTGTTGGGAAAATAGGAATTTCTTTTATTATTTGCAATTGAATTTTCAATTTCTTGAATAATCTAAAAGTTAGAATAATAAAAACTCATTAATAACTTATTTAATAAAGGACAACCCACAGTTTTTTTTAAAGTAAAGCATGGTTTTATTTGTCTTTATCCATTCTCCTAATCTTGAAATATTTAGTTTGTTTTTTTGCTTTTTCTTGGATAAGCTAACTATTCCCTGAGGCTCGAATGTCAAAGCACAGGGATATTCCAGTCATAAACAAATAGTTTTTCTTTTGTCCTAATACAAGGAAAACAACCTTATGTACCACAAGGAGGAGTATGACTGCCTTTGAGTCTTTAAAAATGACTAACTTACCTTTTTTCTTTCACTGAACACTATCTCTCAAAGTATTTTGCTATTAATAAGAGGAGCAATACATTTCTTTGTGAAAGTCTGTATCTCTCTTTGTACTTTAAAGACAGGTACGCTGACACCATTCTCAGAAGCTCAGATTGTCAAGTGATCCAAACATAAATCAATTAAAAATCACTGTTCCTTTTTCAAAGTCCAAGAAAGTGCTAGTTGCATGTGAGTTTACTGTGGCAAACTTCAAACTTACTTTCCTGTAGGTGTGAAATTGTTGGTTTTATTAAGTAGACTTTTCATGTCTCTACCAATCTAATTTAATAAGCATTTATTAAGCAATTACTAAGTTCAAAGTCCTGTAATTAGTACTGGGGACCAAAGGAGTATTTATTTTTAAGGTTGAGGGAGGAAGGAGTCACAATAAGGAAAGATAAAATTACATATTTGATAATTTGAAGAGGAGAAAGAACTAATATTCAAGGAAACCAAGAAAGGCTTCCTAAAGAACTGAGAAATGAACCAAGCCTTAAAGAAAACCAGGGAAGATAAGAGGTGGAGGTGAGGAGAGAATTTATATCTGTCATACTAGGCAAAGAATGAATAATTTGGGGGAAAATGAATGGGTTAATTTGGCCAGATCATATATTTGTATGTATTGTCGTCATAGGTCATATATATTTTTTGTGATAAATAAATAAAGCTTCTCAGAAGGAAATCAAATAGCTAAAGAGCTGAAGAGATGAGAGTAGAGGCATTTAAGAAAAAATAAGTGAGGCAGAGGAATGTCATAGAAAGAGGAGAAAGTCTCATGTTAATAGCAACTAATCATCTGAGAGATTTCCTAAATAATCAGGGTATCAGGTTAGTGTTGATATAACCTGGTGTTAGACAGGCAGAAAAGAGCCTTCTATAAGAGATAAGAAATTATACTTTGGTTTAGGAAAAGGCTGGATGGAAAGAAAGTGACACTATTACTGAAAATGAAAAGGAAAGTCAAAAGGATGGTGCTGGTTAGCAAGACAGGATGGATGGAAATATCAAAATGAAGGATCTCAGTAAGAATGATATTTTTAGCTATGCCAAAATCTAATATATACATACATTATACACACACACACATACAGATACTACACATATATGTACATACATAGATAAATGTGTCTGTATGTATATGTATGTAAACTTGTAAATTCTACTTTAAAGTTATTGTAAGATATTGCTACACTCATGATAACTAAGCTGAGAATCTATTAATGTTATAATTTCATACAGTGATTCATTGAACAAGCAAGCATGTCTGAAGATTCCGTCATATACAGAATATCATGTCAGATTGAGGCAGATGCAAATAACTGATTTTGTTTGCCCTCATTAGGCTTACAAGTTAGTAAAATAATTTTAAAAAACAAATATAGAAAATTAAAGAAGGAATCTTGGAGGCCCTCTAGTTGAGCCCATACTTGACCATGAATTGCTTCTATAATAATACCTGATGAACTGTTATGTATACTTATAGAAAGTCTCCACTGATTTGGAGCCCACTATTATATCCTAAAGCAACCCATCGTGCTTTTGGATAGCTCAAATTTGTGGCTAGTTTTTCCTTACATAAAGCCTGAATTGTCTTACTGCAACTTCCAACAATTACTTCGAATTTCATGCCCTAAGGTAAAATAATCCATGTCTAATATCTAACAATGCAGTTATCATGTTCTCCCTATGTTCTCCATTCCAAAGTGGGGGATTTTAAAGCTCTGTGCAAGTTTCTTGCCTCAGCTATGTCAGACTGAAGTAGGTAATAAAACTTCTTATGATGGAAAATTAAGGTCTCAGTCTTTACATTACCCTATGACCACAACAAGATACAGCAGAGGGAAGCCAGTAGTGGACGATGGGCTTGAATACTAACAAATGGCAGTAGTTTGGGCTATTGCGAGGGTAGGTAGACATTCTATAGGCAAAGGGAGGCAAGAAGTCTTTTAAAGCATAGGAATAGTGTGTGTAAAGGCATGGGGAGCATGGAGAAAACAAGAGATGAAATGGAAAAGTAATATGGTTTGGCTAGAGTGCAGAGTGTGTAAAGGAGAGCAACACATTGGTAATGATAACAATGGACACTGTTATGGTGCTTTAAAGTTTGAGAAGCCCTTTATATACATTAAAGTGGAATCACTTCTTACACAAGGGCTAGGTTCTAAAGTCAGTGTCTTTGGAAACATATCGTAAACATTATCCCTGAAAGTGCTTAAATTGACCATAAAGCATAGTATGTATCTATCCAGAGTACTATTTCCTGACTCTATGCCTTTTCACTGGTGGTTCCCTATGCCTAGAATGTTCTCTTTCCTTATCTCCACCCCTAGGTTTCCTTGGCTTCCTTCAATACTCAGCTCAAATCCCCTTTTGTATAAGAAACATTTTCCTAGTTCTCCCTAATACTAATGCCTTCCCTTTGGAGGTATCTCCCATTCCATTTACCATATAAATACATATACACTATATAAATACACATATATTTATATTTACATATATATATATATACACACAGACACATAACCTACATCTAGATAAATATATATTCATATTAATACATAGATAGCAGGAAAACTGATGAATGGAGGAAATATGATTATAATGATTTCAGACATAAGTATGATTATATTAGAGGGTGAGAAGCCCACCACAGAACTTTTTCATCTACCAGTTTTACCATGAGGTAGAGGAGAGAAAAGAGTCCACAATAACAGCAAATTCTGACCAATAATGCCAGGGAAATAAAATTATACTGAATCTCTTAATAGGCTTGCTAATCTAAGCAAAATGAATAAAATGGGTATTTGGAAGAAGACATTCTAAAAAAACACACAGCAAGAGGAGGTGCTCCTAGGATAAGAACCACATGGAACTAAAACTGAGATAATGGCAGATTCATTTCTTGCTGCTGACACACTAGGACTTCTGTTCATTGAGTAGAGAGACTGAAAGAATTATTAGTTCTATTTAAATTGATTTTTCTCTCTCTCATAAGTTAAATGCACATGTTACAACTCCATTTGATCTCATTTCATCCTCAAAATAACCATCTGAAACACATATCATGATTCCTATTTTACAGATGAGGAATAAAATCTTGGCATTATACATCAAGTTGCAAGGTATCTAGTCAAACTTTCTCATTTTGTAGATAAGGAAATTGAGGTTAGGAGAGCTTTTGTCTTGCCCAGATCATACAGATAATCAAATGGGAACTTACTTTCTTTAACTGCAGAGTCAGCTCTGCTTCAACTGGTTTCCTCCACTTTCTTTAGAGATATTAAATGACTTGCCAATGGTCGCAGTTAATAAAAATCAAAAGTAGGATTTAAAATCAGTTTTCTTCTAATACCTGATAACTCTAACTTTTTCATGTCCCATACTGCTTCTATTTGTGTAAAAAGGATGCTTAAAGATGGAGATGTGGTGGCTGGGGAGTAGTGAAGTTTTCTTACACCATTACTCTTACTCTCATAGGCGGGAAAGCCTAGAAAGTTCAGAAATGACCAGATTGTGGACTGCATATGTTTACACTTAGACAGAAGGGTCATCTAAAGCACTAAGTGCTCTTACGTTGTTTTAATGTGCTTTGCATGCAATAATTGTATTCTATTTCATTGCATTCCTATTACACTGATGTTCTACCAGGCTGTTTATCTACATGACATGAATTGAGTAGCATTTCATTTATCAGAAGAAAGAAATTGCTTTTTATTCCAATGTTTCATCATGCTCAACAACTAATGTAGATCCATTCTTTTTAAATGAGATCATCTATATACTTCCTCCTGTGGTCCCAAGATGGAATAGTTCTTTAATTCAATTTAAACAACTAAAGGCAATCTTTGTGAAATATTTAGATTTATTTAGGCTCAACTCAAGAAAATATAGTGGCACTAATTTTTTTGCTTATTATTATTAGTGGTCTATCTTTTGAATGCCAACAAAGATTAATATGAAATTAATAAATTTTCCTTCTGATTATAATTCCCTACTTTGAAATACCAGTAATGTAAAAATTTGAATGCATTATAATTTCTTCATAGACCTTGGTGGCTTTATTCAAAGTAAAACATCTAATTAAAATTAAGACATGATTACCTTGGCAATAGAAGTGAAAACAGAACTATGATTTATATATTTGTTCTATGATCCTTACTTCTGTATACTTTTTAGTTAGCTCAATCATTATGTAAATATCTATTTATTTGTGTTTTTAGAATGGGATTCTGTAGAATATGCACTTTAAAATTAAATGTACTATCTAATCAAATAAGTATCTTAATATTATAATTTCTTATTAGCAAATGATAGGAATAAAATACATGTAAAGCTTCATATAGTGAAACACCATTATTACTTGAAATCTATCCAGTTCATGAAGATTGAGTGAATTAAATTTGGCATCATTGACAGAATTTGTCTTACCACTAAAGTCACTGAAATGGAAAATGAACCAGGCACTAAAATTTTACAACATACAATATATGTAATACTAGGGAGGGAAACCTTTTTGAATGGGTTGCTAATATAATATGCAGATAAACTAGGTAGTATCAGCACAAATAACTTTAAGCTTTCAGCTCCTAGCCTGTCTGGTTATGACTATTATATGGGTCAAAATAATGCCAGTTGCAAGTTTGGATGTTTTTGTGAGCTTTTTGCAAAATCAAATGCATACAAATTATTCTGGCAAAAATTATTGTCCATTTTATGCTCTAACTGCTAACCCAGTGTGATTAGTGTCATGACATATGTGGACATGCTGAGCAAATTGTAACCAAGATGATCAGTGCACATACATATGTCCTGCACATAATTAAAATGTGATGAACTAAGAAATATGTTGTATTTTAGGAAACTTTATTTTATCCATTTCCTATATGTGAAAACATTGTTTTATTAAGAGTATGTCAATGATCCATGACAACTCTGAAGGATTTAGGATAAAAAATGCTATTCATCCCTGGAGAAAGAAATAATGGGGTCTGAATACAGACTGGTGTATTATTATGGGAATGGGAATCTGAAGATCTTCCCAGCCCTTTGATCCTTTGATAGGCTTAAGTGTCTCTGAGAACCTTCCCTAATTTGAAAATATACTCTGCCCCCTAATAGGCTGAATGTGGTCACATGGAGCCTGTAGTGGGAGGCTTATTTTTCAGGAATGCACACACCTTGTTATTTTGTGATTGGGCAGTGGGTCAAGAGGGTTGTAACATTCTTTGAGCCATGAGAAGCCTATCTATAACCTGATGTGAGGTGTTGCTTTGGGGCTCCCTTTGGAAAGAGTTTTGGGATTTGGCCAGGTGAGACTCTGGGTAGCCATTGAGCCTCGCCAACTCCGCCAGCTTTGAAAACACAGATGTTGGTGCTTCCCTCTCTGATAACTGACTAGGTATGAATGTATTGGTCAGACAGCTGGAAGCCTATCTGATGATCTGTTTCTCTATCTGTATTTTTTGTCTGCTTGTAACTTCTGTTTGTATTCTCTGAAGTTTAGGGTACTGACCTTTTTTCGCCTGAACTAGGTAAATGACATATGTTTGGTTGATTAAAGGAAGATTGTTAACCCATTTTGAGTTGCTTTCCTTTAGAAAAGCAGATCTAGGAACTTGTGCTAGCAGCCATCCTGGATGTGCTAGGGTGCTTGCTGCTACAAGTATACTTGTTTTATTTTTTTTAGTTTTCTTTATTTTTCTTGAGGTTTTTTTGTCTATATTTTCTTTTACAACATGACTATTATGGATATATTTTGCATGACTACACATGTATAACCTATATGGGATTGCTTGGCTTCTCAATAAGGGGATGCTGGGGAGAGAGAAAAGAGAAGAATTTAGAACTTAAAGTTCTAAAAACATATGTTAAAAATTGTTTTTACATATAATTGGGGAAAAAAACTAAGTACTAAATAAATACAAAAGAAAGAAGAAAAAAGATTATATGGATGAGCACAATCATACACACGTGCTTTCATGTACATATTTTATATTTTAGGTAAAATCTAGATGTATTCCAAGATAGTTTGCTGAAATTTTTATAAATATTCTTACCATCAATAACAAAAGAACCAAGATATTTGGAACCTAACACTTCAGAGTAGCCTTTGTTCTACATGAGGAAATGGAATTAGGAGTCAAAATTAAATCAGAAAATTTGTCTGGAAATGACAAAATGTATACAGAGAAAATGTATAAGCAACAACCCAGTTAGAAAAAATACTCAGAAATTGGTTTTCATATGATGTCAAAGAGAGAAAGAACTCAAAAGAATGAAGAATCAATTAATATTAAGTACTTCCAAAGTTGATCAAGAAGTTATCAGTCCATACACTTACTCTATGAAATCTTTGAGAATGGTGGACACATAGAATACTTTTTATAAAAATACAAGGATAGAACAGGTGGCTTTAATGCACATTTTTCTACAACAGATCAAATCTCCATACTCAATTGTTCAAAGAGCTATAGGGTGAATGGCTTTTGTGTTGTTCACTAATTATCTTTTTAAAGCATTTAATACAATTGGGTAAACACAGTCTAAAAGTCTCTTCTCCAATAAGCTATTTCACATGAATATTATAATATCATATGAGACTATGTGATATAAATAACAGAGATAGTGTTATTCAGAAAGGACAATTTAGTTGGACAACTTGCATCCAAACGACAAGGAGAAAAGTCCAAAGCACATCACTATTCATTACTTTTAATGGTACCAGGCCTCTCTCTTTTGCTAAAAAAAAATTCTTTTAATGATTAATTTTCTTCCAGTAAATGAGTGAATGAATGTTTGAAAATATATTTGTTCAGTGTTTCCTATGTACTAGGCTCTATGCCAACTACTGGGGTTACAAATACATAAAACAAACATTTGTGTTCCACAAAACAGGACATGGGGGTTGGTGGTGAGGGATTTGGCGCTGAGAAGTCACAGGGATTGTAGACAAAGATATAAGGCTCCCAGTGATGCTGTATGAACATGATAATCTCTCTAAAATTAAAACTGCTGTTGGACAATGGATAGATACGTGGTGAGTGTATGTCAGTTGAAGCACATTATTAAAAATGACTCACACAGGAGCATAGAAGACATCAGCTATGACATACATGAAAGAAGGAGGGTCATTTAGTAAAAGTGATGCATGATATTAACAGTATGAGTGTTGCAGTTGTATCTAAGGAATATTCTAAGGTATATATATATCTATATCTATCTATCTATCTATCTATCTATCTATCTATCTATCTATATATATCTAGAATGTTGAGTTGATACTCTGAGGAAGATTTATGGAAGAACGTGGATAAGAAACCCACAGGATGAGAAATCACTGGTGAGTGAAGCTGCAGGATTGCAAAAAGGACCAAACTGACATTACAGATCCATCAGAACACTTCTAAATATTACATTTAGTGAATGAAAATATACTTCTAAGTGAAATAAAATTTAGTGACACATTTTTGTTAAGAAAAACAAAAAAGCATGTCAAAAATGAAATAAAATTTTAAAAGGTTAAAATATAAAATTTTAAAAAAGTCGCTTAGAAGCCATGAAGCTTCCAATGGATATTTTAAGAAGTAATTGGAAAATCATGCAAGGATACCATTTTAATTTTTAGTAGTGGTTAGACAAATTCCTATTTTATAGAACAAAATGTTATGGGTGAAAATATCTTATAATTGAGTGTGGTTTTTGAAGAAAACAAAAAGGAGACAATTCATGAGTATTTAATGCATAAGTTGCATTATTCTACAGATAATAACCCTGTTATATGATATATATTTCATAAGCAGAGTCAATTTTATATACTAGGGTATTTTGTATACTAACTAGGGTATAGTGTGTGTGTGTGTGTGTGTGTGTGTGTGTGTGTGTGTGTGTGTGTGTATAGAAGAGACAGGGAAAAGAGAGGGAGGAAGAGAAGGACAGAGGAAGAGGAAGACAGGGAGAAAGAAAAGGGGAGAGGGACAGGGGGAAAGGGAAGGGAAGTGGGAAAGGGAGAGTCTCCTAGAGTGTATGTATGTGTTTTCTTTCACTGTCCTGCAGACCCTGAAGAGATGTCAACAGGCTGAGGCTGGGAAAGATGATAATTGATGTGGGAGGAATAAGGTTTCTGAAGGGTAATCAGTGCATGCTAGTACCAAGAGGAAAAGAATTGTGGGAGGTGAGGCGCAGCTCATTTCTCTCCTATAAAACTAAAATTTGCTGGGGGAAAATCCAAAACCAAAACAAACAAAAGCCTTTGACAATTGTTTAAACCTACTGGAAGATTTTAATAGGTATATGAGTTGCAACAAAACATCCTATAAGCTCTATGCATGTGTTGGTGAATATTGGTATAAACTGGTTTTCATTCATTTGGTTATAAATTCTATGGAATAAGTAATAGTTCTACCACTGTATTTACTAAACTATTATTCTTATTTAATAGCAACATAATAGCTTTTGTGGCATTTCACACATTGTATCTCACTGTGTAAAAAGGAAGTTGGCATATGTAAACAGCTCAAACTATGAGTAAAAATAATCACTTACCTGTCTATAATGGCACACATGTCAATACTGACATTAGCAAAGCTACCCGGCTTTCTTTGTTCTATTTCTTGTAAATTGACCAGCTGATCATCCACTTGGATGAGCTGCATACACCCTTGGAATGAAGCCTGAAGTACAGAGTGATCTGAGGTATTCATCTGTGTAAGAAAACCTGTGAAATGGAAGAAAGAAATACTGAGTTCCTTTCATTAAGGGGATTTGATCTGTGAAGTTTGGATTCAGTCAAAGGGCCACATTTGAGGACCTAGAAGGCCAAAAGTGGCCTTGAAGCCACAGGTTCTCCACCCCTGTATTAGATGCCAAATGCATATTACTTTAGTTTCATAGTTAATAATCCAGGACACTTACATCAGAAAAAACAGTATGTTATAGTAGAGAGAGTACTGGTTCTGGAGTCAGAGGGCCTGAGTTCAAATCCTATATTTAAATGTGTATTACTTTGGCAATCTCTTTCATATAATAGAGCAGTTAGACTATGTTGTCTCTAAGACCCTGCTCTGGGGCTATAATTTTATGGATTTAAAAATATATATTTTTACAACTGAGTGAATAACATAAATGATAGTTCCACTTCTACAAATTGAAACTCTTAGAAAGACAGATTATGCTAATTGATATGAACAATATACTTTTTAATACCTTGAGAGTGGGTGGTAAAGAAAATGTCTCTAACTCTAGTCACTTTTTCTTTTCAAGGTGGCATCTCCTCCAGTTTTCCTGGCTAACTATTGCCTGATACTGTCTTCTTCCCCTTATACACACCTTATACATACCTGAGCCACTCTTTTCAAAGTGTGAGGAGTTAGATTTCTGACTTTTCTTAACTTCTTATAACTATGGCAATTTAGCTCTTTTCCCTAGAAAGTGTGCTCTCTCTAGGCTGATCAGCTAATTCAGATTATATATTATCCCACCCAGGTAGATTATTTTCATTTTATCAGCAGCTTTATGCCTTAATATAGTACTTCTTTAAAATAAGACATTTTTTTCATGACACTTTTTAGATTTAACTTTCATATAATATGCACATATATTGTTAGGGCTCAAAATGCTAATGGATGAGTCCAAAATAAAAAGTGAATGCTGTCACTTTTCTCAGATGTCTAAAATATAGAAGGCAAACTGTAATACTAAACATTTTGAGTTTTACTGTTCAATATGTTTAAAAGAACAGAATAATAATTATATATCATCTTTTTACAACTAAAGACTGAATGCATTAATATCTTTATGGATAAAAATTTATGTTAAGAATATACCATAGCCCAACTACATAGTTGTATAAACTATATAGTTGTATAAAATTTGTAAACCTTAAATATTCTAGAATTTTCTTTTCCATGAAGGAATGTAAAACACTGCTCTTCTATTTGCTTGAATGAATAAATGGATAAGTGAAAAAACATTTTAATTAATTCTTAATTAAGAGCCTTACTGAGTATATTGTATTAGGTCCTGGAAATGCATCAGAAAACCCAAACCATTCCTGCTCTCAAGGATTTCACTTTCTAAGTGAAGTTGACAACATTTATAACAGGGTTCAGCTGTGGAAAGAAGAATCCACAGTAGTTAACTGCAGGGAGGATAACAAGGCCCAGAGGGGCTTACACATATGGAGAGTGCAGTGATAAACCAAATGATGAGACCCAGCAGATCTTGAACTTTTAAGTTATTCACAAACATATTTCATCCTGACATTATTATGATAATAAAAATATTTCTACAGAATAAATACATATTTAGATTACATAAAAATCCAGTTTTATGAAAATTTGTAATTTACAATAACAACTTTTTGAGGGATAACCCAGTGCATCTGAATGATGATAGGGAATAAAAACACCAGAGGTCTTCTTTTTCTCTGTTAATAAATTAATAAAGCAAAACTCAATTAAGGATTGCATAAAAGAAGTATCATTCACTTAATAAGTAGACATTTATTAAGCATCTATTTGTGCCAGGTACAGCTAAGGTCCTTTGCTAGTCATGTTAACTTATATAGCTTACATTTTTAAAAATTATTATTAAAACAGCATTTGCTTAAAAAAAAAATTCAATGTGATAATATTTTGAATCTTGATTTTCTTCAGTGCCCTCTGGTGGCTAAAATAAAACAACAACAAAAAATTCCAGCCTGGAAGCTTCTATATTTGCATAGAATTAGACCAATCAAAGAATGCTGATTTTTTGGAAAGGTCCCTGTTGAGACTCCTGCATGCATCAGAATGGTTTTTAAATCAGCTTAATCAAGGTACAATTGAATAGAGGCAGTGGTCTGAAACCACCAGTGAGTGAACATCCAGCTGCAGTTTTATTGAATACTCTTAACAAAACTGTCATTAGTTTTGTTTGGTTTTATTTATTTATTTTTTGGAGATGCAGTCTCCAAATACTCACATTTTGCCTCAAAGAACCATTACAAAAAAGAGTGTATCTATTTTGGCGAATAAGACCCTTATTGAGGCAGCAGCTGCATAAACACACATCAGAACAGATTGGGCATAATTAAGTTCATAAAATGGGCCTTCATCAGTCACTCATTACAATGTTCCTGGTAAGCACTGATCAATTTTGAAGTTTGTCTTTGTCAAGTCCTCTCATTTTTCTGCATGGGTAACATTCTGGAAGAATTTAATTACAACAAAAAACCCTTAAGTATATAAAAAGGGTCATTTTTCCCTTGTCTTTGTTCACCTTTAAGACTTTAAGCTGGCATTTATATAGCAATTTATGATCTCATTTGTTCCTTACAATAACTCTGTGAGGTAGGTACTATTATTATCCCCATTGTACAGATGAGGAAACTGAGGCTGATCAAGTTTAAGTGTCTAGGCCATGATAACAAAACTACTAAGTTTGAACTAAATCTGGAACACTATCCTGTCATGGTAGTGTTGATATTTAGGGGTGTTGGCACCTTGAAATAGCAACACACCAGGTACTGCACAAATAAGTTCAACCCAAGTCTTCTTTTAGCCAAAGAAAAACAAAGTTTGTTAAAGATCTGACATATTGGGTAAACTCTTAAGGAGTCTGAATATTTGGGACATTTGTACTGACAAGCAGGACAGAATGAATCTGAGCTAGATTCAATCCAATCATTCTTATCACTAATAATACCAGATTGAATCTGAGGCCCTTCCTGGAGGCAAGATGTATCTTATATACAGAAAGAGAGATCTAGGGGTGGTCAAGTAGTCTGGGTGACTGGAGGAGGACTCCAGGGAAGATCATGATGGGAGTGGCCAGTAGACTGGAGTTGTTGAGGTTTAGGGACGCTTGAGACCCCAAAATATCAACACGCCGAGTCCTGCTGAATGAATTCGACTCAAGTCTTCTTTCAGCCAAAGAAAAGCAAGGTTTATTAAAGATTTGCCATATTGGGTAGACTCTTAAGGAGTCTGAGTATCTGTGACACTTGGACAAGAAGGTCAGAATAATCTGACAGAGAATGAGTCTGTGCTAGTTTGAATTCTCAGCCCTGTCATGGAGGCAAGATGGATGTTATATACAGAAAAGGCTGTGTTCCCACAGATTTAGGGTCTGGAAGATGGGTTTGGGGAGGGTCTTGGGGAGGAATCTAAGGAGGATATTGAGGGGACTGAAGTCAGACTCCAATAATGAAATTAGGGGTGGGAAATAATTGAATATAATTGAAGACTACCTGGAGATGACCAGCAATGGAGGGCTAGGCTAGGTTAAAGATAACAAAGATTTGGGCCTAGTGATAATGAAAGGCCTTAGGTAAATGCCTCATCAAGGGGAAAGATTCAATCAGAGTTCAAGGGGTTTCCCAGATCCTGTACCCCATCAGGATGACTAGAGGTCAGGTACCAGGAACCATGAGAATGGTATTTTGAAAGGATCAAGGGTGGGAGTTAGCTCCAGGCAATCCAGATGTAACAAAGACTTGGGCATAGTGAACATGGAAAGCTTATGACCTCAAGTGATTGCCCCATCAAGTGGGAAGATTCAAAGAGATTTCAAGAGGGTTCTCAGAGCCTGTACTGCATCAGTAGCACCTAGCTGCCATGTTACAACTGATTTTGCCAAATTTCTATGATATTTGAAGATTAGGAAAATATCCAGCATATAGATGTCATTTAAAGTAGTATAACAGTCACTAATCCAGAATGTTAAAAATCTATATATAACTGTGTTACACCATAAAAATGTTATAAATATTTCTACGATTACTCTCTATACAATCTAGGCCCTACCTCTAGCACAGACTCCTTCAATAGTTCTTAATTTGTGCCCATGGGATAGACCTCTTCATACTTCAAGTCCTATTTCACAGAGCTTCAGAGATGTTTTAATTGAAGGTCTGATTATGTCACTTTCATCCTTACTAAGCTATAGCAATAGCTTCCTAATGCTATTGCTGATGGAAAAATATGGCTAACTGTATCCTGCAATTTAGGCATAAGTCCTTCAGAAACATTTTTATAATGTAGTTAACATTACTTTAAATACAAACATATTTAATTTAAAGAAATGCCCAAAATGGTAGTCTCTCCATGCTTTCCTATATGTCTGCTCTCCAAAAGAGTTTTCAGTAACATTTATATGTAGTTAAAAAAAATAAAAACATAATATATTAAAAAAAAACCCATAATATATTAAAATATAGTTTTAGGCTAATCTTATAGAACAAGTCATTAACATATTGGCTAATCTTCAATTAGAACTACTCAGTTCCTTCTAGGATGACTTCCTTCAAGGAAACATCTCCTCTCATTGGACCAATATTTTAATCCATTCTGAAATGAAAACAGGGCAATTTCCTTTGATGGGTCACAGACCAATTGCTCTGGGGTATGTGGAAGACAATAATCAAACCAAGAAAGAGGTAATTTTGTCCTACATTTGGTTTTCACCAATTTCCTTAGGAAAGGTAATTTGTTTTCCACCTTCCTAAGTGGACAATTCTGAAATGGGTTAATATTTCTAGGGAAAAAAAAAACACACAACAGAAAGAAAACTTTTTAACATGGTTCTATACTTTTAGAACAAAACATAAAGTCTTTGGTTTACTTTTAAAGTCCTTCCTGGCCTTACTCCAACCCATCTTTCTCAAATGATTTTGTCATTATCCTTCCTGCATTCTTCAGTCTAGCTAAACTGTCTTTCCTTTCTCTCACATATGACATTTCACCTCTCATTTCTGTGCCTGTTCCTTGGCCATTCCTCAAACCTGGAATGCTCTTACTTCTGACTTCTACCTCTTAAAATCCCTGCTGTTCTTTGACAGTGAGATCAAATGTTACTCTTTTTTTTTTTTTTTGCCTTTTGGAGCGCAATTGGGGTTAAGTAACTTGCCCAAGGTCACATGGCTAGGTTTTTTTTGTTTGTGTGTGCATTAAGTGTCTGAGGTCGGATATGAACTCAGGTCCTTCTGACTCCAGGGCCAACGCTCTACTCACTGTGCCACCTAGCCGCCCCAAATGCTACTCTTAAAAGGAAATCTTCTGTGGTCCACCCTGCTCATAACCTCCATTCCCAACTGCTAGTACCTTCCTGTGATAGATAGCAAACAGTTACGTTTCCACAGGCCCTGGAATGGGGTAACAAAACTTAAAGGAAACAGCACTAGACTTCATCTCATTGGTTTCTACCCCCAAATTTGGTGTGTAGATATGCACAAGTAAAGGATTAAAGGATGTTTCCTTCTGATTGGGTAGAAGGGTCAAATGAATAATTATAATAAAGGAGTGTCAATTGTAACTCTCATTGGCTGTCTCCAATTTGGTGCATAAGGAGGGGTTGGAAAACACTGTCATCAGATAGGATTCTAATTCATGAATAATTATGGTAATGAAAGATGGAGATTGCTTTGCACCTAATAGTTTGAGATTGTGAGTCCACCTCACTGACCAATGGTGAGACCAGTCAGGGGTGTGAGCTGGGTTAGGATTAGGATAACAGAGACCTGAAAGCTTCCACAATTTACACTCACTGGCTGATGCCTCTTGAGCCAACAGGGCTGTGCCCTTTCTCATGAGAAAGAATAAAAACCTTTTCTGCTTTCTGGCTCAGGACTCTGATTTTGAAGATTTGGCAGTGGTTTTTATTGCACACATTCCCATCTAAAGTTGTCCTGCAGTTCCTTTTGTACATATATGTGTGCATGCATATGCATATGCACGCATGCGCACACACACACACAATGTATGTCTGTACATATTCTGGGTTTTCAAAAGACTTACTACAGTTTTAAATTACTAAAGCTGCACGAAGACCTTTGGAACACCCTAGATACATATAAACAAGGATTGTTGACTCTCCATTCAAATATAAGACTTTAAAAGAAAAAAAAATATTGATGTCTTGTTATACATTATAAAAATTTATCCCAGCATCCCTTTCCAAGACCAACTTTAGCTCCCAAAGACCAACTTTATTCTTTATTTTATTAAAGAAAAAGAAGAGAAAAAAAATATCAAAACCTATCACTATATAAAAAAGTCTGAAAACATAGGCTGTACTGGACATTTGTGGACCTTCCACTTCTAGCAAGGAATAGGATGGTAGTATCTTCTTTTATCCCTTCTTTGGGTAATTCACTTTTTGTTTTCTGGTTGTCATTCTTTCCATTTACATTGTTGTCATCATTGTGCATTTTGTTTATTTGACCTTGCATCAATTCACAGGCAAGCCTTTTGAAGACAGTCTGTTTCTTCTTTGTCTTTGTAGTTCCTGGATTTTAGCACAGCTGCCTCCCACACAGCAAATGCTTAATAAATGCTTGCTCATTTACTGATAATAAAACTGTCCTTAGAGAAAGAATAATAATGTATGAATTCTTTCTATGCCATTTACTAGTTGCGTGGCCCTGGGCAAATACTCAAATTCCTTAGAAGCCCAGTATTTTCATCCTTATAATAGCCACTATCTTAGATGTTTTCAGCTAATTTGCATGTTAATAATTGATGTGTAAAAGTAAAGGTATAAAAAAAATCAATACCGGAGGCGGAGCCAAGATGGCGGAGTAGAAACAGCTCGTCCAAGCCTCTCTGCCCCCAGATTCTCCACAAACTATGTAAAAAAGGACTCTGAAAAACTTCTGGAGCCCCAGCACCCACAGAACGACACAGAGAAGCTAACCTCCCGCTGAGGACAGCCCAGCACCCTGCAGGAAGGACCAGCGCAGCGGTCTGGGAGCCAGCACCCCGCAGAGCGCAGGAGCCGAGCTGAGCCCAGGTCCACGTGAGCCGAGGTTTTAGCTCCAGGGCGGCAGGGCCAGCAGCCAGCTGGATGAACCCCAGAACACCAGGAACCTGTGGAGACTCCAGAATTATCAACATAGACTTGCCTAGGACAAAGTAAGAGGTTAGTGTCCTATGGACTTTGGGAACTGTATTTGGGGAATGCGTCAGCTCCCTCCCCTGGGGGCTAGAAGCTGCTGAGGAGACACGCCACTGTGTAGTTTTCAGAGGCATTTCCAGCTCCCAGCCTACAAATCGTGGGGAGATCCAGCGATCAGTCTTGGGGGGTAATCGCTCTTGCTTTAACCTCCTGGATCTGGATTGTGATCTAGGGTGGAAGTTGTGGGTGGGTTTACAGCTTGCCAGAAACGGAAGTTGCCCCCCACATGTTCGGGAGGAAAATTCCTCTAGCTGGCCTTAAAGCCATAGTGTGGCAACAAGCCCAAAAGTCAAGTAATTAAGTGGCAACATGCCAAGGCAAAGGAAACAGAAAAATGCAACCCTAGACTCCTATTTTGGGGGCATAGAGCGGGAAAAGGACTGTGAGGTCAGAAGTCCTGCTCCAAAAGCCCCAGGGAAAACATGAGTGGGTTGCAGGCCATAGAGGACCTTAAGAAGGACTTTAAAAATCAAATAAGAGAAGTGGAGGAAAAATTAGAAAGAGAAATGAGAAGGATGCAGGAAAAGTATGAAATGAGGGTCAACAGCCTGACTGAGGAAAAACAACACCTTAAAAAATAGACTAACTCAAATGGCAAAGGAGGCCCAAAAGGGCAATGAGGAGAAGAATGCCTTAAAAAGTCGAATTTGCCAGATGGAAAAAGAATCTCAAAAGTTCACTGAGGAGATTCATTCCTTTAGAGTTAGACTGGAGCAAATGGAAGCTAATGACTTTATGAGAAATCAAGATGCTGTTAAGCAGATCCAAAAAATGAAAGATTAGAAGGCAATGTGAAATATCTCATGGGAAAAACCACTGACCTGGAAAATAGATCCAGGAGAGACAATTTAAAAATTATTGGACTACCTGAAAGCCATGATCAAGGAAAGAGCCTAGAAATCACCCTTCAAGAAATTCTCAAGGAAAACTGCCCTGATGTTTTAGATCCAGAGGGCAAAATAGAGGTTGAAAGAATCCACCAATTACCTCCTGAAAAAGATCCCAAAAAGAAAACTCCCAGAAATATTATAGCCAGGTTCCAGAATCCCCAGATCAAGGAGAAAATACTACAAGCGGCCAGGAAGAAACAATTTCAATACTGTGGAAACACAATCAGAAGAGCCCAGGACCTGGCAGCTTCTACACTGAGGGATCGAAGGGCATGGAATATGATATTCCAAAGGGCAAAAGAACTGGGAATGAACCCAAGGGTCACCTACCCAGCAAAACGGAGTATTTTGTTTCAGGGGAAAATATGGTCATTCAGTGGAATAGAGGACTTTCAAGCATTCTTGAGGAAAAAACCAGAATTGAATAGAAAATTTGACATCCAGACACAAGAAGGAAGAGATGCCTGAGAAGGTAATCAGGAAAAGAAATCAAAAGGAACTTATCAAAGTTGAACTATTTACATTCCTATATGGAAAAGCAATATCTGTGACTGATGATATCTTTCTCACTATGAAAATAATGGGAGAAGGGGGTGTGGTCATACGAATACATATGTGAATGTGTGTGTATGTGGCTAGTTATATATGGATAGAGGGCATAGGTTGATTTTGTTGGGAAGGGAGAGTACTCAAGGGATGAAATTATGAGGTGAGAGAGGAAAGTGGCAAGAGGAGATGGGAGAGACATGGTAGGGTAAACTATCTCATGTAGGGGAAGTGGGTGCAAAGGAGGGGGAGAATAAGGAAGGCTAAAAAGGCAAAACCACATTCACATTGAATTTGGTTCAGGGAGAAAAATGACATACATACTAAATGGGATATCTCAACCTGCAGCAGGATAGGGGAAGGGGGATGAGAGGAGGGATGATGGATGGGAGGGCATCCTTGGGGTGAGGGGAGGTTGGAAGTACCCACTATAGAAGAGGGACAGGATCATGTAGGGAATGGACCAGGTGGGGGGTGGGATGAGTGGGAGGGAATTATACGCAGCCTTGTACAATATATCTACTATGATAATGTTTTGCATAGCTAGACATGTACAACATATACTGAATTACTTATCTCCCCAGAGGGAATGGGTGACAAGGAGGAAGGAAATGGATCTGAAATTCGAGGTCTTAACATTAAATGTTTCAAATATATATAGATACTATTATTAATACTCTTTTGCTTATAATTGGGAGATAAGATGTGCAGGCATTGGGACACAAAGATTCATCTTCCTCTAATGGAAAAGTCGATGGGGGTATGGGAGAAGGTATGGGAGAGAGCAGACTGGAGGAAGCGATATCTTGTGGGATTGCTATTCTGGGAGGGTGGGTAGGGGAATAATGGGGGGAAAATGATTGTAACTCAAAATCTGGCGGAAATGAATGATGTAAAACAGAAGTTAATAAAGTATTTGTTTAAATAAAAAAAATTTAAAAAAAAATTACAAAAAATAAAGATAAAAAAAAAGTAAAAAAAAAATAAAAAAAAAATCAATACCTATATAAATGTACATTTGAACTTTTAAGAAAAACCCAATCAGAAGTAAGAAAAAAAACAAAACAAAAAGATGTCTTAATAGTTTTCTTTCCTTGATCTTATTACAAAACATGTCTTTCAAAGCTTTTTTTACATGAGTTCATTTTGATAGTGAGTTATTACAAATCAAACCTCAGTTTAAGTTCAATGACATAAATATGAATAGTAAGTAAAATTTCCATTTGATTTCTGTAATGGCAATGTAATTTGAAGTTGAAGATCCCTTTGTGTTAGCACTTAGTAACTGATCAAGCAAGCCTCTGTTGGGGAAACAGAAGGTATGAACTCCTGTCTCCTGTTGCTGACATAACAGGAAGGGATTGGCGAAATAGAAAGTAGGTAATGTCGTGTATATAAGAAAAGCCCCATTGGGCAGCTAGGTGGCACAGTGAGTAGAGCGTCGGGCCTTGGAGTCAGAAGGACCTGAGTTCAGATCTGGCCTCAGACACTTAAGGCACACACAAACAAAAATCTAGCCGTGTGACCTTGGGCAAGTTACTTAACCCCAACTGCCCTCCAAAAAAAAAAAAGCCCCAGAGAGGCACAGTCAGAATTTCTTGAGACCAGTATCTGATAGCAGAGCAGCTACAGAGGAGAGAATGGAGAACTGAGCCAGAATTTCCTGAGAACTTGTGGTGCTGGAGTTTCTTCTAAACAGGATCCCGGAGCCCAGAGCCTAGAGCATAGAGCCCCGAGCAAGGAGCCCGGGTTACTGAGGAAGCATGACTAGGATGCTGAGATTTTGTTTGTGGATTGGTTGAGCCTTGAATTCCCTGGAGCAGAAATTGTGAAAGATCTGACATGGACCAGACACTGTGAACTTTGGGTGTAGAGCAGGACCTACCCAGAGAGCTGGACAAGGAACTGGGAGCTGTCTGCCATTGAACCCAGGTGACAGTCTGGTGAATCCAGGTAGAATCTGTGACCATGGAAGGGGATCCAGGGAATCTGAGAACAAGCCCCAAGTCAAGATGAAAAGACCTCTCCCTGGGTACTGAGTAATGAAGAAATTGTAGTTTACTCGTGACCTAGGGGTAGAGGGTCTGTATTTTCTATTGTATTTAGTGATTAATGATACTTAATAATTGATTGCTGAATAAGTGACTGACTGAGTTAGCTTAAGACTTTGACCATTAGTGGAAGACTTTGACTATTGAACTTTGAGACTATATTGTGATTTTACTTAGTAATTGATTGTTGAAGAAGTCACTGACTGAGTTAATTTATGACTTTGCCCCATGAGTGAAAGACTTTGACTACTGTACTTTGAGATGATTGTTCTTTGTTCTAAATATTGTGACCACTTTGGTGAAAACTATGTGGCCATTTTAAGGTTAAGCTGTTGTGCTGTAATAAGTTGTAATATTGTGAATGCTGTACCTTGATTTTCTGTGAATATTTTGCTTTGCTTTGTTATGGAATAAATAGAGTATTCATTATACTGTGTAATCAGAATCTTAAAAGGTGTTCACAGTAGCATTCTTCTGGAAAACTGCTTGTACATGGCATTACAATCTCATAATTTATATATTGCTCATAATCATTAGTTTTTTTTATCCTCATATCTTCCTAAGATCTCAAGATAATGTCAAGAAAGTCATTTAAAAACTTTTGGATTTTTATTTCATTTTCTTAGTGTACCCTGGTCAGAAAATCCACTTTATCATAATTTAGAATATGAGTCAACAAACAGTTCATTCTCTCCATTAAGTAACAATTCTAGGATGGGAGAAGCATCGGTGGTCACACAGAGACATGTCTTTTTATAGGGAACAATTAGGCTTCTGGATATGAACTATTTCCCTTATGATAGAAAATAAAAATCGTGCTGGCTTCAAAACTAGTCGATCACTAGTCTTGGGAGTAGTCTGTGTTTCAAGAAAGGACAAAGTGACTTTTAAATCTTCTAATTTGATATTTGCCTAATGTGTTAGAGAGAATGTAGATTCTACCTGTTCTTTGATTGGCTTTGTATAGGAATTGCACACATTGTCAATTTACTCAGTCTGTAGAATGGTTAAGCTTAACTCTTTATCACTGTTATGTTGAAGGATTCAATCTGTACATTGGGGCAAAGTAAGGAATCATCTGGTATAAAAATTAAAGGTATCTACAAAACTGTAAAAAAATAATATGCACCATTATTGTGACTACTGTTAATGCCCCACAACTATGGTTTTCGGTAGTATATGGATTTACAATGAAGTAGTAGAGCTATTTAAATAGATTAGAGATACACACTCCACTTGCATTTTAAGCTTCAAAACACCACATTTGGATCCAAAGGGTCCTTATTGTCACTGATCCGTGTGTTAATCCTGATACTAACTGATGAATTCCTCTCAAACATAATTGGATCTTACTAATGGTCAGATAGGACAGCAGAACTACCATTCTTGTAGAACAAGACTGGATATCCTTTCCTTATGTGTTCAAGGTCTTTATCACTCTATATTCCTGGTGAGTCTGAAGTTTCAGTTGAGAGTTACCCATCTGAGAGTTAACACCTGGTTTGGAATTAGTTTAACTTTTAATGATTTTGCTGAGAAAGATTATGTGTACATTTTCTAAGTTTCCAAAATGTAATTTATAAATGCATCAGTCAAAAATATGCTGATGTTTGTATTGACATTGATTCTAATTTCATTTAGATTTAGGCTATAAAGCAAACCTCATAATATACAGAAACAATTAACTTTATGTAATACAGTTCACAAGTAACCCTATGACTTATTCTCTAGGACAGTTTTACAGAGTGGCTCCACATTTTCATTTCCCACTAAACCACAGTTGGAATGGGAGAGTGATTAGAAAGGAGGCACAAGGACACCCTAGCACTTATACACTTTTCTACATATTTAGACCACTTATTGACTGAAGTCATTTATAGGCAAAGAGAATAGAAAGAATACTTGACATTTCATCAGTATAGAGAACTCCTTAGTGAGGAAACTCCTATTAGCATTCTACTTTGTCATCTTCTCTGGTATTTATAATCTTAGAGTTAAGTGACTTAGTAGATAGGGGGGCTTGGAGTCAGGAAGGTGCAATTGAATCTTTTCTTAGATCCTTATGAACACTGTGACCCTGGGCAAATCACTTAAACTCACTATGCCTCAGTTTCCTCATCTGTAAAATGGGAACAATAATAGCAATAACCCAGAATTAGTGCCAGGAACAAATGACAAAATATATGTAAAATGCTTTGTAAACCTTAAGAGTTATTATTTTTATTAGAGTAGGAGTTCTTAAGCTAGGGGTGTAAACTTGTTTGTTTTTTAATATTTTGATAAATGTATTTCACTGTGGGTCATCTAGGTATCACAGTGGATAGAGTGACCTGCCTGAAGTCAGGAAAACTCTTCCTGAGTTCAAATCTGGCCTCAGACATTTACTAACTGTGTGACCCTGGCCAAGTCCCTTAATTATGTTTGCCTCAGTTTCCTCATCTGTAAAATGAGCTAGAGAAGGAAATGGCAAACCAGTCTAGTATCTTTGCCAAGAAAATTCTGAATGATGTCATAAATAGTTATACATGACTCGAAAATGACTGAAAAACAAGACAAATGTCAATATTATTGGTTTCCTTTGTAAGCCTATATTTTATTCTATGCTTTATTCTGAATTCAAAAACATTATTCTGAAAATTTATACATTCTGAGAATATCTGTAAAACAAAAACAAAAGTTTAAAATCTCTTGTTTTAGAGGATTGTTTAGAGTACTAAAGCCTTAAATAAAATGCCCAAGGTCATGTAACAAGGTGTCTGAGAGGAGACTTAAACCCAACTTTACTGGCCTTGAGGCTAAGCATTAATATGTTAGCTTACTTTTTGTTGATTGGTTCCAGTAGGACTGGGACACTAGATGGATAAGCTTGAATAGAAGGGGAAGTTAGAGAGAAAAGGTTAGCATTTAAGGCAGGCAAACAGGCAACTTATTTATGAAATACTTATATAAATAAGAGTGAAAAGAAAGACAATTCCTGACCTCAAGGAAATAGAGGAGGGAGAAAGAGGAGAGGAAATATAAAGGAAGTTAAAAACTGGGAAGTAGGGGTGAGTAGAGAAAGTGCCTGTCAGGAACATGATCTCAAAGCCCCAAAACTAAGAAGAAGGAGGAAGAATATGAATGGTGGCTGACCTAGGAACTTCCTGAGAATGGAGGCCCCAAGAGGAAGCCACCAGTGGGAGAAGAGGGTTGGCAAAGGAGAATGGTATAGTGGATGGATGTTCCAGGATGAGGAGGACCCAGTCATGGAGGGAAGTTCCAGGATGAGACAGCAGCAGAGAACTAATGGCAAAACACAAAAACTCAAAAACAGAGCTAGAATGAAGAGAAATTAAGGCTGAGCAGCCTTGGCCCTCCTCTAAATGGAGACCTAGTAAAGAATTTATCAGTGCTAAAAACAGGACTGGAAAAGAAGAGAGGTATTCCAGGGTGAGAAGGCCAAAGGGAAAGATGGATATTCCAGCACGAGGAGGCCCTAAGTGCTAAGGGAAATTTTAGTATGAAGCTGTAGCTAAAGCATGGTAGCAAAGTCCAGAAGAATAGAAGCATCGATAGGAAGGAAATGAATGCCAAGGGCATTTTTCGTGAAATGCATTACTTATTTTGGCAGTAGGAAGGGGCCAAAATCAAAAGAGGCTAAACTTCTTCAGGCTGTACATAGGTTTTTTGCAGTTCAATTTCCAAGTAAATGTATAATTAATGATTAAGTTGTTTTGCAAATAAACCATATTTTTTTTAAAAAAGGGAAATTTCAATTAATGAATTACACTTAATATTTAAGATTTTTATTTATCATGAAATCACACTAATGTTAAAAAATTACTTTGCTAATTGGTACAAGTTTTAAAACATTTTTCAGATTTTCTTACTGTTTACATTTAATGGGATGTATTACACTTCTTGTAAGCAGTTTATTATACTCCTGAATCATGTTTGAAATAGATTTCTTTAGAAATTTGAAAACTAACCTTAGTAACTGCCTCATTTTCTGAGGCTAGTTTATTGAAAAACCATTGTTCCCCACTGAGATTTTTCAACAATTTGGACACTTTAATTTGTTTTTCATTGGTGTCCAATTTGTTTAAGTCAGGATGTTTTGATTCTAAATGGCAACAAAGATTGTATTCCTTTGGAAGGGGCTGTTAATTCTTGGCAAACAAGGCACAATATTTTGTCTCTCATGTTAGTAAATAATTACCTATTTGTCCACTCTGGATTAAGTACTCTATGTTCTGATTTGATCTTCTGTTTCTTTTTATCACCCATTTTGCAATCACCCCCAAAACTTTAATGTCAGAATAAAAAAAATGTCCATGGGGTGGCTAGGTGGCACTGTGAATAGAGCACCAGCCCTGGAGTCAGGAGGACCTGAGTTCAAATCTGGATTCAGACACTTGACACTATTACTAGCCATGTGACTTTGGGCAAGTCACTTAACCCCAATTGCCCCCCAAAAAGCAAAAAAAAAATGTCCATAGCAACTGCTCTCATACAAAGTAATACTGAACTGAGTGTCTGACCTCAGAGATAGCAGAGGAAGGGAAAAAGCCCTTGAGTTGTTGCCACTCATCTCATGGTGACTGTCAGTTATGGTGCTGGCTGTACTCACTTTGTCCCTGTTCAACAGCAGTAATGACCAAAAACACAATGAAAAGATAGAGTCTAACTTCTCTCAGACTAGAGACAGACTGACAATGCTTGGTTGCCATGAGTCATGTGACAAACAGGAGAGCCTGTATGGTGAGAACCCAACCACCAAGTTACTTGATGAGCACAGTAGTGACTAGGGAAAAGTGGCTGAAGCAGGTGCCTGACAAAGCACTCTTTACAACTTTACTCTTTTACATCCTCTACATCTTTTTTGAAGGCTGCCCAAAATCCTTTGGTGGGCCACAACTGCCTGGCAGGCCATATGTTGCGCAGGTCTGGTATAAGGAGCTGCCTGAATTCAGGAAATAGCATGAGAATGTTAAATTCCTAGAAATAGCCATAGTGGGAGTGGAGGGGACTAAAGCAGCTGTCATCAATAAAACAAGGGAAGCAAACTAGGTATACTTCACAAAGACACCTGTTTGTTTTACAAATACACTCATTCCCTTCCCAAAGGCCTATAGAGTTGCAACAATTACCTGAAGAGTGATACAGCAAAGTGAGCTTTTAAAGTTCTACTTTGGCCTCAGACCATTATGCAAATAATATTTTACTAATGGAATAACAACATATCCTTGTGGGTCACTGTAATGGTTAATTATAACTATGTTGGTTGTTTCATTTACATCTGTTAGATGCTTCTTTTTCTTTTGATTAATTAATGATTAATTAATTAATGGCAAAGTTTAAGTATCTGTCCTCTAAAATATTTCTTCTTCCTGTTGTTGTTGTTTTTTCCATCATGCCAGACCCTTTGTAACCCCATGTGGGTTTTGGTGTTTCCATTTCCAGCTTATTTCAGATGATAGAACTAGGGTAGCAAATAGGATTAAATGAATTGCCCAGGATTACACAGCCAGTAAATGGGTTTGAACTCATTAAGATATCTTTCTGATTCTAAGCCTAGTGCTCAAACCACTGCACCATCTAGGTTAAGAGTAATTTAAAAATATGCCAGGTATGTATCTAGATCTATTGAGAACTGAATATATATATATATATATATATATATAGAGAGAGAGAGAGAGAGAGAGAGAGAGACAGAGACAGAGAGACAGAGACAGAGAGAGAGAAACTGTGAAAAAAATGAAGCAAGTTTCTCTGACAAAGGCCTCCTCAAACATATAGGGAACAATGTCAGATTTATAAAAATAAAAGCTATATCCCAATTGATAAATGATCAAATTATATGAACAGTTTTCAGATAATCAAAACTATTTAAAGAGATATGAGAAAAAAATGCTCTATTGATTGGAGAAATACAAATTAAAACAGTTCGAGGGCTAAAATGATGGAAAAAGAAAATGACAAATTTTGGAGTGGATGTGGGAAAAATGAAACATTAATGTGCTGTTGGTGGATTCTACTGTTATGTAGAACAATTTGGAACTAACCCCAAAGGGCTACAAAATCATGCATAACCTTTGACCTAGAAATACCATTACTAGGTCTGTATCACAAAACAATGTGAAAAGAAAGAGGAAAAGGACCTATATGTACAAAAATATTTATAGCAGCTCTTTTCTGGGGATAAAGAATTATGAGTTGAGAAGATGCCCATCAACTGGAGAATGGCTGAATAAATTGTGTATTGTATGTGATCATGATGGAATACTACTGTGCCATAAGAAATGATGAGTAGGATGTTCTCAGAAAGACCTGGAAAGACTTATATGAGCTAATACAAAGTGAAATGTACTATATACAAAGTAACAGCAATATTGTAAGATTATCTTCTATGAATGATTTAGCTGTTTCCAGCAATACGATAATCAAAGACAACTCTGAAGGATTTATGATGAAAAATGCTATCCATCCCCAGAAAAAGAACTGATGGGGTCTCGATAAATAATGAAGCAAGCATACTTCTGTTACTTTATTTTTCTTGAGTTTTTGTTTTGTTTTGATCTATGTTTTCTTTAACAGTATGACTAAGATGGAAATGTTTTCCTTGACTTCACATAGTGCTTTAATCCTAATTAAGCATCGTGACTCTAAATATTGCTTTGTTTCTGTTTTTTTTTAGTCTTCAACCCTTCTTTACTATAAGAATAAGGACAACAGGAATGCCATGGAAGTTTTCAGGAAGGAAAAATTACTATGGGCTGCTATAATAATGGTAGGTTTTATAAAAGAGGTGCAGTGTTAATCTGGATTTTGAGGAATAGGTAGGATTTGGATAGTTGAAGAGGAAGTTAGGTGGCATTTAGGTTGAGGAAATAGCATAATCAAAGATGTGACTGTGAGAAAAGGCATGGGTTTTGACTTCGATGGATGGTACATGTTCAAAAATTAATAGCAAAGTATTGATTAGCAAGTATGGGAACACATGATAGTGTATCTTGAGACTTAGAGTTCTGAACTTATGTAGTGTGTCACTCTAATTTCTTTAACCACTGAACAAACGCATAAAAGTACTGTTTTATAAAGACTAGTCTGACAGCAGAATGATGGATGGAAAATCAAGAAACCAGCCTCCATCAGGAAAGCCAGACAGATATATAAAATATAGGTCTCAAAGAGAGAACAAATTTTGTGTATCGGTTTGGCACATAAGAGGTGGAGGTGGGCAGGCAATGTATGAGTATTGAAAATATGGTCTTAATAGAAAATTAGTTTCAACCTAAAAGAAAAAAAAAGGCGGTTACAAGTTTCTATGATGACCAACCTTACTTTTTCTACCTAATATGAATGATGTGTACTTCACATTTGGATGTGAGTGATGTAAAATATACAAAAGTTATACATGAAACTACAAAAACTTTGAAGTATAAATGAAAGTAATTGATTTTGATAACTTTTATTGAGCCTCTGGGATCTGGAAATTCAAATCTCCTTAGAATAATGCAGGAGCTATCAATAAACATAATATGCAGATCAGATAAACAAGGACTTATTGAGCTGCTCTGCCTCCCCTGCCTTTACTATCATATTCTAGCCCTCTCTCCTATAAGAAATAATCATAACAAAACACATACTTGTAGCACATAATAAAATCAACTTGAAACTGAAATGTTCTGTTATTCACCTCCCTTCCTTCCCATGTTTGTCTTCTAATAGATAACAGAAGTAATTGAATTCATAGAGGAACAGGAAATCAAATGCTCAGATGAGCTATCTAGATGAATTAGACTAGTTATCAATTGGCAAATCCATATGTACAATAGAATGAGAATCCAAAGTTGCCTCAGGCTACTTTAATCGAAGAAATTGCAGAGTAATTCAAGTGAATAATAGTGCTGGTTTATGTTTCTCGACTTTCATGTTATTTTATTTTTGGAAAAAAATAAAGAAATCAAAGCATAGTTATGTGTTTATGCAGCCAGGTTGTACATTACAAGGAAACCATTTTTTAAAAACTACTATGTTGACACATTCTTCAAGCTAAACAAATTAAAGGGGTAGTCAATAAGAACAAAGATCCCTGAACCACAGGAAGCAGTTCTGAGTTCTAGATCAATTTCTAGACCACCTATTTGATATTTGTCTGGACAAGCCATTTAAAAATCTCTGGGCCTCATTTTCCTCATGTATAAGAGGAAAGATCATTAGAAGACAGATTTATAACTAGAAGGGATCTTGGCAATCATTTAGTCTCAGCTTAGCCTGTCATTTTATAGATGAAAAAAAAGCAAAGCCATTTAGAGGTAAAGTTATTTTGCTAAAATTACTAAGGCAATAAATACATTGCAGAACTAAGATTTGAAGTCATTTCTTCTAATTTTAAATGCAGTATTCTTTCCACCATACCATTTAGGGCAAAGTTGGGTAAATGATCTAAGGTAATGTTACATTCAATATTACGTGCATTAGAGAACTTTACAGTTATTGAGCCCCAAGTATGGTTATATGCTGGATACAAATTCTGACACTGTATAATTTTATACGTGGGAGAGAAAAATAGTTAAATAAATTAAATGTCTAATTCTTCTCTGGAAGTACTGACTGTGAGTGATCACTGTTAAATAATACAGTATCCCTGGAATATATCATCATAGATATCTACACAAAATATGCTTCTTTGATTAGACACAGTTCTCTGCTCTCACATTTGGTGACATCAGACCCTACAAGAAACTTTTTATTGTTGATGTTTCTTCTCCATGTTGTTTGTGGAAAACAATCACCTCTCACACTTATTACTAAATTAACTTTTATTGACATATAATACAATAAAATTAAATGAAATTAAAAAACTTATCTCTATACTATATCTAATTGTTTACAAACCATTTAGGTTTTGATATTTATCTGAAATTAGGTCAACCTAAAGAATTAATCTTCAAAAACTGATTTTGTTTCTAACATTCTTTTAAAGTTTAAGAACAGTAAACATATAATACTTAATCTTCCCTATAATGAGCTATAGATAGTTGTGAACCATAATAACAATAGTAATAATACCTTCAATTGACTGTGTCCATTTTGCCTTTGCATCCTTATTACCTAACATAGACTTTGTACACAGCAGGTACTTAATGCATGTCCAATTTTCCTAAATTTATCATTGTACATTTTTTCTTATAAATGGTATTATGACTTTATTGATTTTACCAGTAAATGAATGGACCAGACTATGACACCTAATCTGCCATACAGATTGCTATCTTTTTAACCTCCTTTTCGTGAAAAAGTTATAACTCAATTTTTATAATACTTTATTTCCATAAGAAAGCAGATCTGATTTTATAATCTAAATGGGAAAGTACATGCAAGATTTTTTTCATCCAATATATTAGGTGCTTACATATCATATATGTCAAGAGATACCTATTGTTAAAATCTTGGAAGACTTATGGTAATTTGTATTTCTCAGAGCATCCTGTACACAGTAGGAGATCAGTTAATATTGATTAGGTGATTTTGTAAGAGAGTTCATTTATCTCCCAGTTGCTATTGTTGATTGTGAATTTTACAATTCTTCTGTTACAACTATTATACATTTAAGTTTAGAATACTAATTAGAGTACATACATGAATTTTATAGCTTTAGTATTTATAAGCATATCCTTTCTTTCAGAAAAGTTAGGTTAAAAGTGACTGTACCCTGATTCCAAGAATGCTTTTATTCAATTCATTTTTAGAAATCTTCTTGGAATGACATTCTTTTGAAAGACACCAATAATGGCACAGTTCTCTCCTTTAGGGGTTGAATTGGATTTCTGGAAGTAGCCAAAATTTTTCAGCACCAACTTTAGCCAGTCAAATTAAAGATTTCCTCTGCATATCATAAATTGCTAATGATTGCAGGTCCCAAACTAGAACATCTCTCTTGAATTGTAGCCATTAAATAGCCATGTGTCTTCTTTGAGGCCCAATTTTTTTTTATTATATAACACAAGGATTGGAACATAGTAGGACCCCAATAAGGATTTATTGAAATGATTCAAATTCATCAGTAAAATAGAGATAATATTATTTAGACTTCCTATTCCACAAAGTTGTAAGAATAAAATAAAGTCTGTAAATCACTTTGGAAATGGTGAGGTGGTATATAAATATAGGCTATTACTTTTTCCTCTCTATTATGAGAACAAACATCTCTTACAGTGTCATAGCTGGTGGGCAAGGTCAAATCAAGAGGACTTCCCTCTCTGAACTATGTAATTCTTTAGGTTCAATATGTGAGAGCTCTGCTCATACTCTAGTACTTGTTTTCCCCTTGTATCATGTCTGTCTCTCATTTTCTTCTTCGTAGGAAAAAGATTCTTATCTTTGTTTTTGTGAATTTACAATTTTTCCCCATAACTTCATTTCAATAAATCAGATTCCTTTGTAAGCCTATGTGTTTTAGTCTACTTTATGTGTTTAAAATTATTGTTATGAGGAGGGAGTCCACAGGTTTTGCCAGATTGCCAAAGAGATCAGGGACACACAAAAAGTTAAGAATTATGCAATTGGTGTACTTTTCATTGTTTAGAATAGAAATCACTACTACTAACCACGAATACATTTAAAATGAATGAATTGCAGGTTATATTTACTTCCCCTAAAAGAACCATGTGACCCCAAATCCTCTTTCTGGAAATAAGACACAGTAAATTTTGGCAGTCTTTGTTTAAAGAAAATCATCCCTTTCATTTTTCAACAAGTATAAATTTTACATATTGTAAGGAAAATAACTTTTAATACAGGAAGAAAATGAACCATGATATGTATAAGGGATCCTATTGAGGGGCTCAGGGATTCATAAATGGGAAATACATTCTCATATGACTGCTGAGATGTACACTGGTTATAAAAACCTCATAATTCAGCAAATATTCCAGGCCATTCGTTCTTTCAACATTCAATTCATTTAATAATTTCTTAACATTTGTTACATGTTATTATATGCAGGTAAGTAGAGTCACTAGGTAAATAAGACATAGCCTTCAATGTCAAGAATATCACAATATAATAGAAATAAAAACACAAACCTAGGAAAAATATGCCACAAAATATTACATAAGTATGCGTGTAAAACTGTTAAGTAGAAGGGACAATAAAAGTCCACTGGAGCAAAATAATACTTTAGGCTTGTGGAAGTCAAGGAAAACTTCATAAAACTGGTAGCTTTTCCAATTTAAAGGATGGTTAGGATTTCAACAGCTGGAGACTGGTGATATGGAGCTCACAGTATGAGCAAAGGGAGGAGACAGAAAAACAAGTGATATGTTAGAATGGTAGAAATGTTTTAATACTAGTATAAATGTGTTAATACTAGTATAAATAGAAAAAAAAAGTAGTGTGTATGCAAATTGTTAAAGTTTAGGATTTCTTTAAGCAATAAGATAAATAATCCATTTTGCCTGGTCTGCCCTTAATTAGTATGTGACTTTTTTTTTCAACTTTAACCTAAAGAAATCTTCTTTCCTTGCAGCCCTTTGTAGTAATTCAAATATCCTCATCTTTGTCATTATGAATTCCTTTCCTTTCCCTTTCCTTTCCTTTCCTTTCCTTTCCTTTCCTTTCCTTTCCTTTCCTTTCCTTTCCTTTCCTTTCCTTTCCTTTCCTTTCCTTTCCTTCCCTTCCCTTCCCTTCCCTTCCCTTCCCTTCCCTTCCCTTCCCTTCCCTTTCCTTTCCTTTCCTTTCCTTTCCTTCTCTTCTTTCCTTTCCTTATCTTTTCCTTCCATCTTTTCCTTCTTTCCTTCCATTGTCTTCATCTTCTTCATCTTTACTTTCTTCATGATGAAGAAATTGAGGTTCAGAGAGTTTCTATGACTAGCCAAAGGTTATTCAAGTCAAAGTGGTCTCCTGGGTATTCTGTATATGGGATAATTCATTTCCTGCCTTTATGACTTTGTGCAATTCATTTCCCATGATGGGAATTCCTTTCTTCCTTAGTTTCTCCACCAAAAACCCCTACCTTACTATAGGGCATAACTCAAGTTATCACCTTCTATCTTTTGAAAATGATTTATGAAGTATTACTCACCTATCACATTCCCCAAATTGAATGTAATTTATTTGAAGGAATTTTTTTTTCTTTTTTAAAATCACCACCACATTATTACAGAGTCCTGTACAGAGTAAGTACATGATAAATGGCTATTGAATTGAAAATTATATCTAATAAAAATTTGGAATTTGAACTCTTCAGTGCTCTTTCTCCTATTCAAAGATCTGATGCCTCATTATCACATCAAGGATTCTTGAAGCCATGAGAGACAATTTTTCCCATCTTGTAGAGGCTTTGAGTATAGGGACTGTTGAGGTTTTAGGGAAAGGGCAGGACAGTGGTACAAGGCAGGAAGAGGCATAACTAAGGCAAACATAGTCTATCATCAAGAACACTTAGGTCCCCCCAAATTTTATCATTTTACAAACAATAAAATAGGTACCAAGAAATGTACTTTCTTCTTTTGGGTAACCCTGAAAGTAGGTAATAGCTTAGTCTTAAATGTGATGTTTCAGGGATGCAGCTCTAGTGGTTGTATTTCCATGCTTAAATATGAAAGTATAGAAAGAGATTTGGTATTTTTTTTCCTCTTGTGGGATAAATTTGCTTGCTGATATATTAGGAAAAATATCTTTAGCTATGTTATTATTCACAGATGCCAAACCAGCCTTGCATTACTGATCATGGCAATCAGATACTTTTCAGGCACAATTTCATTCTCTACAACTGAATCAAGTGCCAACATCTATTGTCCCCATAAAGATGGTATGTCAACCTATGGTCAAATTATTTCAGTCATGTGTGTTGTATTAGTATAATCTATAACTACATTGTTATATGTCATTAATCTTGAAGGACATCCCTTTCTCATTTATATCTGAGAATATTCACTAGAAACTTTACTATTTCTTTTCCTCCCCCTCATCACTAGCCATGCTCCTTGTGGCCTTAATCATCTTTTCTAAGAATTTTGCAGACCTTTGAAATCTATAACATCAAGAAAACTACAAAAGACTGAATTCAGTCAAGAGGAAAGGCTTATGAAAGGGGAATAATAAATAGTCAGGCAAAATGTCGATTTTCATGAAATTCAAAGCACAGAGAAGTTAAAGGTCTCTTTCTGCACAGGAAAAGAAAGGGCTAACAGTTAATGTAAATGTAATAATGCCTTTTATTATTCACTAGACTGTGCACCATGCAATATATATTATAAAAGTGGAAGAAAAGTCAATAGCCATGTACAAAATAACCAACTTAGAAAGGCAGATTGTAGTTCCTTGGGAAATGAAACAGGGAGGGGAAACTTGTTCCTGATACACAATTTTCGTGGTCAAATCCAGGCCCCTTAAAGATATTCTAAAGTAGATCACCTAATGAATTGGATATCTATAGGCAACGCATAACCTCAGATTTTCTACTCTGTAGATGTTCTAGTGAGACAGACATTTCTGGATTTAAATGCTTTCAACCAGCCCTAGAGGATTGGGAAGTTACTGGACTTCAAAAACAGCACCCAGACTACTGTGAAGTCTGAATTACAAAGCTACCTAACAACTGAAATCTACAAAAGAAGTTCACCTTCTAGGTTTAAAGGCTCTCACGCTCAAGCTATTTACTGATACTCTACTCCTGAAATTATCATGTAGTAACTGTTTATCATTTAAGATAATTTTTCTTTTATTTTCATGATACTTAAATTCATCTGACAAATAAGGTGAATAGGAACCCAAATACATCCTATATAAATCAGGGATATTTAATTTGTGGTTCGTGATTTAAAAAAAAAAAACTGTACTTCAATGTAATTAGCTTTCTCTATAAACCTATATGTTTTATTTGATGGATTTAAAAGTCCTATTCTGGTAAGGAGTCCATATAGTTTTTACCAAGTCTTTTGCAAAAGTAGTTTATCATACAACAAAGGTCTATAATCCCTATTATAAATGATGTGAGCAGGTAAGACATCTGACAAATGTGAAAACTGAGGGATGGGTAGTGAAACTATGATTCCATTGCTACAGGTTTACCTGGGAGCTAAAACAAAACAAAACAACTCCACGTACTTTTTTTGCATGTTAGTCTTTAAGAGATGGTTAGAGATTAAGTGATTTCCTTAGGGTCATGCACTTTGTGTCAGAGACAGAACATGAATTGCCTTCTTTGTGACTGTGAGAACTGCTTTTTATAACTCTACTACCTGAACTTGTCATAATTTAACAAGAAGAATATAAGTAAATTCAAAATAAAATTAAAATTAAAAAATAACATCATTAGACCCACAATACTAGATATATACTTGGAAGATTTAGATTCACTTAAGATAGGACTTCTAGCAGCCCAGTTTTCCCATTTGAAAATAGAGATTATAAATACCATAAAACAAATAAAAATATAAATGACAGTCATTAACATCCTAAGAAGGAAATAAGCATTTATTAAATGCTTACCACAAGCTAGGAATTGTGCTAAGCACATTATAATCATCTCATTTAATCTTCACAACAACCCTGAGAGGCAGATTCTATTATTATGCTCATTTTATAGCTGAAATAATTGAGGCAGGCAGAGGTTAAATGACTTGTCCAGGATCACACAGCTAGTATGTAACTGGAGTTAATTTCAAAATTAGCCTAAGGTCACTGTAAATATGAAATTAGACAAGCATGAAAGGATGTTGTAAACTATGAAACACTGCCTAATGAAAGATATCACTACTACTACTACTACCACTGCTACTACTGCTACTGCTATTGCTACTGCTACAATTACTACTACTACTGCAAGTCAATCATCAGTGAGGAATAATAAAGCACCTACTATGTACCAGGAATTATACTAATTGTTATATATATAAACACAAAATATCTATTCTCAATAATGTGATAGTCTAATGAGGAGACAAGTACACATACACATATGCATATGTATATATATATTTACATACACACATGCATATGTATATATTTAAATATTTATTCTGTGTGTGTGTGTATATATATACACACACACACAGAATAAATATTTAAATCATACAAAGCTATTTATTTACTGTTCCTCTATTCCTGCAATAATCACTTAGCAACTGTTTATCATTTTTGAGACAATTTATATTCTATTTTCAGGCTAGACATGGGTTAGGCCAGGAATCCAAATACATCCTATAAATCAGGAATTCTTAATCTGGGGTCCATGAAATTTTTTTTAATGTTTTGACAACTTATTTAAATGTAATTAATTTCTTCATTTAGATTAAATTAAATGCCAGGTAGTTAAATACAAAGTCGAGGAAGAGAGCAAGTGAAACTGTCAAGTTCAGTAATGGCTTCATGTCGAAGGTCATGCTTGAGATATGCTTTTGTGTTTTTTTGGAGGGGGCAATGTAGGGCAATGGGGGTTAAGTGACTTGTCCAAGGTCACACGGCTAGTAAGTGTTAAGTGTCTGAGGCCAGATTTGAACTCAGGTCCTCCTGACTCCAGAGCTGGTGCTCTATTCACTGTACCATCTAGCCATCCCTCAGATATGTTTTGAAGACAGGCACTCAGTGAAATAATTTCAGACATGAAGGATGGCTAATGGAAAAAACACAGAGATGGGGGATAGAGTGCTGCATATGTGGAGCAGACTGGATGACAAAGTGAGTAAGAAGGTAGAGGAGGTAAGAAAGGAAAGGTAGAGTCCAGATTGAAAAAGGCTTTAAAAGTTAAAAAAAGGGACCACTGCAGTTTTTTGAGTAGGAGACTGATATAGTCACATTAAGATCTGTGTAGAATATGGACCAAAGCAGGGGAGGACTAGAAGGAAGGAAATCAATTAGGAGGTGACTTTAGCAACAATACTGTGAGACATCCTAGGAGAATAGAGAGCTTTTGAATTGGAATAGAGATAAGCTCCTTATTTTAATGACACTGAGGTATTGCTTAGCTTCCTAGGTATAAGATGGAGGGGGTAGGGAGATATTTGGCTAGAGAGACTGCAAAAGTCATCATAAGTATAATATGTCAGCTAACTAGCTTGATCCTAGACTGCATGAAGTAAAATATAGTACCCAGGGTCAGAAAGGGCACAAGCTTACTGTACTCTAACCTGCTCAGGTGATATCTAGAGTGCTCCATTTGGGCCTTGGTATACTATTTTCTTTTTTTTTTTTAATTAAATTTGTTTTATTTTTTATTTATTTATTTTAACAAATGCTTTATTAACTTCTGTTTTACATCATTCATTTCCACCAGATTTTGAGTTACAATTTTCCCCCCATTTTTTCCCTACCCACCATCCCAGAATAGCAGTCCCACAAGATATCCCTTCCTCAAATCTGCTCTTTCCCATATATTCTCCCATACCCCCTTCAACTTTTCCATTAGAGCAAGGTGAATCTCTGTGCCCCAATGCCTGTACATCTTATCTAACAATTACATGCAAAATAGTATTAATAATAGTATTTATATACATTTGAAACATTTAATTTTAAGACCTCGAATTTCAGATCCATTCCCTTCCTCCCTAGTCACCCATTCCCTCTGGGAGGATAAGTAATTTAGTATGTGTTGTACATGTCTAGCTATGCAAAACATTCCCATAGTAGGTATATTGTATAGGGCTGCTTATAATTCCCTCCCACCCATACCACCCCCACCTGGTGCATTCCCTACTCTGATCCTGTCCCTCTTCGAAAGTGGGTACTTCCAACCTCCCCTTGCCCCAAGAATGCCCCCCCATCCATCATCTCCCCTCTCATACCCCTTCCCCCTACTCTCCTGCAGGGTGAGATATCCCATTTAGTATGTATATCATTCTCTCCCTGAGCCAAATTCAATGAGAATGTGGTTTTGCTTTTTTTGCCTTCTGGTTCTTCCCCTCCCCTGCAGCCACTTCCCCTTGCTTCTTCTACATGGGATAGTTTACCCTACCCTGTCTCTCCCCATCTCCTCTTGCCATTTTCCCCTCCCACCTCATAATTTCACCCATTAAGTACCATCCCTTCCCAACAAATTCAACCTATGCCCTTTATCCATGTATAACTGTAAACATATATACATACATTCACATATGTATTCATATGACTATATACCCTTCTTCCATTATTTTCATTCTGAGAAAGGTTTCATCAGTCATAGTTATTGTTTTTCCATGTAGGAATGTAAATAGATCAACTTTGATAAGTTCCTTTTGATTTCTTTTCCCTGATTACCTTCTCAGGTATCTCTTGCTTCTTGTATCTGTATGTCAAATTTTCTATTCAACTTTGGTTTTTTCCTCAAGAATGCTTGAAAGTCCTTTATTCCACTGAATAACCATATTTTCCCCTGAAACAAAATTCTCAGTTTTGCTGGGTAGGTGACCCTTGGGTTCAGTCCCAGCTCTTTTGCCCTCTGGAATATCATATTCCATGCCCTTCGATCCCTCAGTTTAGAAGCTGCCAGGTCCTGTGCTATTCTGATTGTGTTTCCACAATATTGAAATTGTTTCTTCCTGGCTGCTTGTAGTATTTTCTCCTTGATCTGGGGATTCTGGAACCTGGCTATAATATTCCTGGTAGTTTTCTTTTTGGGATCTTTTTCAGGAGGTGATCTGTGGATTCTTTCAACCTCTATTTTGTCCTCTGGGTCTAAAGCATCAGTAAATTTTCCTTGAGGATTTCTTGAAGGGTGATTTCTAGGTTCTTTCTTTGATCATGGCTTTCAGGTAGTCCAATAATTTTTAAATTATCTCTCCTGGATCTATTTTCCAGGTCAGTGGTTTTTCCCATGAGATATTTCACATTGGCTTCTATTCTTTCATTTGTTTGGATCTGTTTAACAGCATCTTCATTTCTTATAAAGTCATTAGCTTCCATTTGCTCCAGTCTAACTCTGAAGGAATGAATCTCCTCCGTGAGCTTTTGAGGTTCTTTTTCCATCTGGCAAATTCAGCTTTTTAAGGCATTCTTTTCCTCATTGCCCTTTTGGGCCTCCTTTGCCATTTGAGTTAGTCTATTTTTTAAGGTGCTGTTTTCCTCAGTCAGGCTGTTGACCCCCATTTCATACTTTTCCTGCATCCTTCTCATTTCTCTTCCCAATTTTTCTTCCACTTCTCTTATTTGATTTTTAAAGTCCTTCTTAAGGTCCTCTATGGCCTGTAACCCACTCATATTTTCCTTTGGGGCTTTTGGAGCAGGATTTCTGACCTCACAGTCTTCCTCCTGTTCTGTGCTTCGATCCTCTTTGCCCCCAAAATAGGAGTCTAATGTTGCACTTTTCTGTTTTTTTTTTGTTTGTTTGTTTCCTTTGCCTTGGCATGTTGCCACTTAATTACCTGACTTTTGGGCTTTTTGCCACAGTATGACTCTGCCACCAGACAGGGGAGCTTCCATCCTTAAGTTGGGGTCTTCACAACTTCCGTTTCTGGCAAGCTGGATACCCACCCCACGACCTCCACCCCATACCACAATCCAGATCCAGGGAGGTTAAAGCAAGAGCGATTACCCCTCAAGACTGATCACTGGATCTCCCTACAATTCGCAGGCCAGGAGCTGGAGCTGCCACTGAATCTGCAAAATGGCGTGTCTCCTCAGAGGCTTCTAGCCGCTGGGGAGGAAGCCAACACGTTCCCCAAATACTGGTCCCAAAGTCCATAGGGCACTAACCTCTCACTTTGTCCTAGGTATGTCTGTGTTGATAATTCTGGAATCTCCACAGCTGCTGGTGTTCTGGGGTCCCTCCACCTGGCTGCTGGCCCGGCCGCCCTGGGGCTAAAACAGCAGCTCACGTGGACCTGGGCTCAGCTCTCTGCACACTGGGCTGTGGGTTCCCAGTGTGCTGTGCTGTCAGCTCCCAGAGTGCTGCGCTGGCCCTTCCTGCAGGGCTGCTGGGCTGTCCTCAGTGGGAGGTTAGCTTCTCTGTGTTGTTCTGTGGGTGCTGGGGCTCCAGAAGTTGTTCAGAGTCCCCTTTTACATGGTTTGGGGGTGATCTGGGGGGAGAGCGCCTTGGACGTGCTATTTCTACTCTGCCATCTTGGCTCCGCCCGGTATCCTATTTTCTGAAACTGACAAACTAGAGCTTACCTTGAGAAGATGACCCAGATGACAAAGGGACTAAAAATTATGGCACATGAGAATAAATTGAAGTAACCAGAGCTGTTTGGCTTGGAGAAGAGAACAGTGTGGCAATGGGTGGGAGAAGAGAGCATTCATAGGAATATTGATTTATCACTCAAAGGGACCTGAGGAATCCTATACATGGAAGTCTTATATTTAAAGACCAAGGAACCTAAGAACAGAAAGATTAAATGATTGTCCAAGGTTGCATGAGCAATAAGTAGCAGAGTCTCCAGGATTCAAATCCAGATTCTATGACTCTAAATCTGGCACTCTTTCATCTAGCCTCCTTTGACCAAGTATGCAAGAGAAAATCACTTTTAGGTATGGGATGATGTCCCTCTAATGTAACTGGAGACACAGTAGATGGTGTGCTGGGCTAGGAATCAGAGTTCAAGGCCACCCACAGACATTCATTAACTGTAGGACCCTGGCCAATTCACATAACCTCTGTTTGCCCCAATTACTCATTTGTAAAATGGGCATAGAAATAGCACCTGCCTATCAGGGTTGTTCTGAGTATTACATGAGATAATATTTGTTAAGAAGCCTCAACAAATGCTTAATCTCTTCCCCTTCCTCTTTCCTTCCAAGTCAAGGATTAGGTGATTCTGATTTAAATGTATGGTGGCTATATTGGGATTTTCTTATAAAGTCTTCTAGTAAATAAAGCAAAGAAAAAGTACTTTGAAAGATGTTTCAAAATCATGTGTCTCAATATTTTACTTTAAAAATATAGTTGCTCTATCTAAAGGGTATGAAATAAACAGATCTAGTTTTCTGCAATTTGCAGAAATCATCTTAATATCCCCCAAAGTATTAGTACTTCAGGTCCTCAAGTCTATAGCCCAGCCTTAAGAGATTTACTTGCTCTAACTAAATGTCTGAATCAGATCCAATTAGAAGACTGTTATAATGGTGGTTATAAGAAAATACTGCTTGTTATCTCAATAAAGTAACTAAGGGTGGAAAAATGTTATATCCATGAAACAAATGCTCTGGCTAGTGGAATGCAAATTATACTGGACATTCCCTGAAGTTAAAAAATAAATAAATAAAAGCATAACATGAAAAGTGTTTAAAATCATAGCAAACTCAATTGTCCACAGCAAATTTTGCTTTCAAGTTAAACAAAACAAATGATCCAACTAAGTTTTAATCATTGCAATGCATTATTTATCTCAAATCCTTTTTGTGGCCCAGGTCCTAAAAGTTTTTCAAAGAAGGTCAGTGACCCTACAAAGCAACTGTAGACTGTTTAGAGAATACAGGACTTGTATTAAGCTGGTGGTAGAATTTCAGTAGTGGTGCTGTCTGTCTTTAACATGGAAGGCAGGAAATATTTTTAATGGAAGGGCTTGGGAAGGAGAATGTAGGCACCTTGTTTTACAATATACAATATATTGCTTCACTATATAATCAAAGCAATATCTAGCATTTATAAGGTACTCTAAGTAACTTATTGCAAAATAACTTATATACATTCTCATTTGATCCTTCCAATTGCCTAGTGTGGTTGGTGCTATTATGATCACCATTTTATACATGAGCAAACCCATGATTGAAGAGTTCCAGTTGACTTGACCAGAGCGCACAGCAAGCAAATGTCAAGACGTAGGATTCAAAATCATTTCCTCAACTCCAAGTCTAACACCTCCTTTTTCCTACATCATGGTACTTCTCAGCTAATCATTTATTTGGAAATATTAGTCAAGAAGTTTCACTGACTTTCTGATGCCACCATGTTAAATCATACACTGCTTTCCAATTAAAAACCTTTTATGTTCTGGCTTCCATTTGTTTTTTCGTGCTTATTATACATTCATTGATCACTCACATTCCCTGTTCTAGCTAAGCTGCCCTACTTGATAGTCTCTACATTTATCTTTTATCCTCATGTCTTTGCACAGGCTGGTCTTATTACATAGAATGGTATCCTTTCTTAGTTCCCTTTTTTGTTTTTTTTGTTTTTTCTTTTTGGAGGAGGAAGGGCAGGGAAATTTGGGTTAGGTGACTTGCCCAAGGTCATAGGGCTAGTAAATGTTGTGTCTGAGACTGGATTTGAACTCAGATCCTCCTGACTCCAGAGCCAGTGCTCTATTCACTGCGCCACCTAGCAGTCCCTGCTTAGCTCCCCTTGAAATGTGTGTGTATGTATATTGGCATACTTAAATGTGTACATGAGCAATACTTATAGATGAATATCTGTATCTATACAGAATATCTATCTAAAGAATAGACAGATGGACAGATAGCTGTATGTATATAGAGATGATATTTATTTTATCATATTTTATTCTACATATATGTTGTATCTACTTTTCTGCATACCCATCAACCTCTTCTCAGTAATTGGCTTCTAGAGAGCAGTGCTGTTTGTTCTTGTCTTTGTGTTTCCAGTGTTTAGCACAGACCCTGGTACAGAGTAGGCATTCAGTAATTGCTTTTCAAACTGACTTGAATTGTGTTATAAATTCCCAGTATATTAGATACAACTATTTAAATGGAAATACTAAAACATTACTCCAAAACCAAATAGAATTTTTTTGGATTATTTACCTGATTATATTATGAGTGTAACACTACATCTGGGGCTACCTTCCCAATTTGGTACTCATACTTTGTAGGTGAGTTACCTTAGAGAGAGGGGATTCTACTTCTAGGAACAAGGGCAATTTGTGAGTCCATACTCCTAAAATTATAGGTCTCAAGCCTCTACTAGTGTCTTTATCTTTAGTAGTCAGCCAGTAAACACAATCAGTTCAAAGCAAAGGCATATATAAGATAACATATTAAGAGCAAAAGCTATAAAGCATCTCTTCCTGCCCCACCCATCCCCCAAATAAACACGCTCCTAAAAATACAAACAGTGCCAGTAGGAAGGCAGGGCACAAACTAAAATTATACTGGTTACGAAATAAATACACAGGAAACATATGGGGTCAAGGCCTTTGGCACCATTGGGCATCAATTTCTAGTGCCTTTTTGTGTTATACTCATGCTGTTCCTTACTGGTCACACTAATGATCAATTCATGCAGTTCAGCCCCTTGGACCTGCTCCTCTTCCCAAGTGTATTCTGAATTACCAGAATTAATCCTCTCCTGAATCCATAGGTCTTTGTAGCTGCCAAAGGTCATGTTCCTGCATGCTGTTTTGTGCCTTGCCTCCCTCTCTCTCTGACTCCAGAATTGGGTGTATTCTCTCTTATCAGGTAAGTAGCTCCACTGTAAGACTCTTTGAGAGAGGGGTTGAGGATAATTAAAAATCCTCCAACAATATTCTCTATTGTTCTCTGGTAAAATTAGAATAACCATACCTCATAAAGATGCTACCTGCCTGCGTGGCCAACTAGTTTGGCTTTTCAAAGTTCGCCAAGGACGTGGTCAATCTTATGTTAGCCAAAGGCAAACGGCCATTCCAGTTTCATCAGGGAAACTTTTGCACTCAAATCTTAGAAGTTCTTTGTTCTCATTTAGCACAGTAATATCTCATTATCTTTGAGCCTTCTAAGATTATATCAACTTGGCTGGGGAGGACAAACAACACCCCCTTCAGACCTCCAATGCATAAGAAAGAATTGAAAACAACAGTACATAGGCTCCATAATATTGTTCTGAAACTGATCTTGTTTCACCCAGCTTATTCCCCGAAGAAGCTTAATGTTCTCTTTGATTATATGGAATACTACTGGCACCCTTTCCACCGAGGTGATCAAAGGGGAGTCACAGCATGGAAGAGTCCCCCTCTGCATCCCGCTGATTTCATATTATTTTGTCCCTTGATTGGGAACTGCCTCCTGCTAGGACAAGACCTCTAGCAATTTTAATCACTCCTTATCATCAATCACCATCCCTGAATCTGGAGGGGGAACATTCCCTAAACTCTGAGTTGCAACTCATGGTAGATTAGAACCACTAGTGTGGTTATACTTTCCCTCTCCAGCACATGTAACTGATAAGGCCACAAAACAAATAAGCTCTTAGGTTAAAAACAATCAAATGTTTTCACTTTTAGAGCTCTCTATCTTTTCTACATGGAAAACACACAAACAGTAATAATAGAAAAATCTGTGTTTTGTCACCTTAGGAAATCTTTCTTCTGCTAGAACAGAGGCACATGTGGGGACCAATGATCATGTTACAAAAATAACTCCTTACTGCTTCCATACTTACACAAAGTTCTAAAGTGAAAGGGATAAGGACAGGGACTGGACATGGGATTTCAATGATCTAGGGAAGAATGAAATGAACAAACTTCCTCTGCCCTTGTAATTTGTTATTTTCTCTGACAAAGAAAAGCAACCACAGAATGAAATGCCAATACCCAGAAAAAGAAATAAATATATGCATATTAAAAAATCTCTGTATTTAATCTTTAAATAGCTTTATTAGTATTTATCTCAATTTCCTCTGTTGTCACCTTAACTGTATAGACAAACTAATGAAGCTGTTTCATTTTTCCTAGTTTGGCTCCAAGTGATGTCATTCTTCAGCCCTCTTTTTTTTCCTATATGAATCTTATGTATTTCTCTGGGGAAAGTTTCATTTCTAGAATTAGCTTTGTAAAGGTAATTTTGATCACAAGAAGTCTGTATTAAGGTATGTCTTATGAGGAGCAATCTAGATGCTACTTTACTGATGAAGCACTCTGGAAAGGGGATCTCCAGATGTGTCTCGCCAAATTTCAATCTCCTGTGATTCCTCCAATTCAAAATGGGTTATGGAAGCAGATCTCACAACTCAGAGAGACCAGGTAACAAATAACTTCCTTGTTCATATATTCAGAATTCAAGCGACAGATCAAGCCAATTTCATTGTCATAAACAGGGGTAAGGGTCCTGGTGGTGGTGATATCATCAGCTTTCAGACTCCAGGAGCTATAGTCAACCAGGTGCATTTGAGTGTGAAGGGACATTTTTGAGACCATGGGCTGGGTAGAGAAGTTCTCATTCTCTTTCTAAATCACTCTACTATTCTTAATTATTCCCTGCTGACACTGTCCATGTATCAAAGAATGCTTTGGGATTAAGTGACTTGCCCAGTCACAGGGCTAGTTTTGTGTTGTGTCTGAGGCTGTATTTGAACTCAGGTCCTCCTGACTCCAGGGCCAGTGCTCTATTCACTGTACCACTTAGCCTCCCCGAGCTTTGACTATCTTTAGGCTTATTTTTATAGGCATTTCTCTCAAAATTGAATTTCTTGTACTACATCCCCACTAGTCTTTAACTCTTTGATAATTTAGCAGCATTTGATTATCTTCCACCTACTGTTTGATCTTCTCTAAAGAAATCTCTTCAGATCAATGAAACTTTTGAAAGTAGACAAAAGCTTTGTGAAGTAGTTCACCTTTACTAAACAATTCAATTAAGCAAATACTGAGCACATCCTGTAATGCATGACACTATACTAGACTGGGATAATATTTACCAAAAAAAACTACCTGCCAATTTAGTTCTCTAAAGGTGTGTGACTACTCACTATCTCCTCCCTCCTCATTTCCCCTTCACTGAGCCTGCCTTACAGTGGCACAATCTAGTAAAGGGGCTGTAATACACACAAAAATTATATATTTTTTGCATTTCACTGAGGCTCCATTATAATACCTCATATGAAGTATTATGCCTAACATTAGGTGGTCTGAATTCTCAGAGACTGGTACAGTAGTAATGAACTTTGTCAGGTTTTAGTATGTCTTAAAGACTTGAAGTAAGTTGTACAGTCCAGTGAAAAGAGGAGGGGCTTCAGAGGAACCTAGGTCAGAGGGCTTAGGTTCAAATGTCACCTCTGATATTTGCTATGTGACCTTAGGCAAGTCTAAACCATGAGTGCCTCAGTTTCCTCATTTGTAAAAACTTGAGGTTGGACTAGAAAGTCTCTGATGTCTCTTCTGCCTCTAAAACTATGAATTCCATAATTCTATATACGGGCCCAGCTTAATGAGAAAGTGAATGGGGCTAGCAACTCCAAACTAAAATATGCATTGCCCCTTGAAAAACAGTTATTATAAAAGAACTACAAATATTCATATAAAATTCAGATAGGGGCCTTCTAAAAGAATGGCAGCTACATTAATTAGTCAGTTCTGTGACATCAGTATTTCCTGTAGGGGACAAAGAAATGCTGTTTTTATTTCTTTTTCTGTGCTTAGCATTTAGCATAGTGTCTGACATGTAGTGGACACTTCATAAACATTTACTGAATGATTGATGCAGGACTACTATTGTTTGATGGCCAGTTGGGCTAAGTTCTAAGGCCCATCATTCACCAGATTCGCTGCAAGGTTATGAAAATCACATGGAAAACCTTACAAATATTTCCTTGGTTGAGAGGGAAGAATTAGATAAAGAAAACGAGAATTCTCCAGAGGTGCCAGCAACTATATCAAATAAGCATTTGTATGTATACAGCACAGTTCACTTCAAAGCTACCAGAACTGCAGAAATATGAGTTGGTACTGTTTTAAACATAAATGCCATGTTTATTAGCAGTTTATGACATTTAATATTTGCCCACCTATTATTTCACATGTGAAATCACATACAATATATTTCCAAATTAGCCATATAAAAAAAACAAGAAAAATAAAGAAAATAATATACTTAAATCTGCATTCACAGTTCATCAGTTCTCTCTTTAGAGGTGGGTAGCATTTTTTTTTCCCTTGTGAGTCCTTAGATCATTATATTGGTCAGAATAGCCAAGTCTTTCCCAGATGATCATCATTATAACACAGTTCTTCTCACCTCACTTTGTTCATTTAGTTATTGCCAGAGTTTGGGGTTTTTTTTTTTGTTTGTTTTTTTCTGAAACCAACTCCTTTCTCATTTTTTTTGGCACAATAGTACTCCATTACAGTCATCTGCCACAACCTGTTCAGTCATTCACCAACTGATGAGCATCCCCTCAATTTCCATTGTTTGTCAGCAAAAAAAAAGAGTTGTTACAAATATTTTTGTACATATAGGTACATTTCCTTTTTCTTTGATCTCTTTGGGGTATTGACTTAGTAGTGGTATTGCTGGGTTAAAGAGAATGAACAGTTTAATAACTCTTTGGACATAGTTTCATATCATTCTCCAGAATGACTAGAACAGTTCACAACTCCATTGACAGTTTATTAGCCTCCCTATTTTCCTGTATCCCTTTTAGAATTTGTCATTTTTGACAGGTGTGAGGGGGTACCTCAGAGATGTTATAATTTGTATTTCTCTAATCCACAGTGATTTAGAACATTTTTCCATATGACTACAGATAGCTTTAGCTTCTTTTTTCTGAAAACTACCTGTACATATCTTTTGTTGTTGCTGTTTAGTTATTTCCAGTCATGTCTGATTCTTTATGACTCCATCTGGGGTTTTCTTGGCAAAGATACTGGAGTGGTTTGCCATTTGCTTCTCAAGGTCACTTTACAGATGAGGAAAGTGAGGCAAATAAGGAAGTGACTTGCCCATGGCCAGGCAGCTGGCTTGTCTGAGCCCAAATTTTAAGTCAGGATGATGAGAATTCCTGGTGCCAGGCCCATCACTCTATCCACTGTACCACCTAACCATCCATCCTCAAAAGTCTCTTTTGTTTCTGACTGCTGTGCCCCTCAACCTTCCCTTTTATTACTGCCATCCAATCCTTATCTTTTTTCTCCTTTTATATACCAGTTGAGGAAGACAGATCGCTATACCCAACTGATTCTATATATGTGTGCATACATGTGTGTGTGTGTATGTGAGCGTATTCCCCCTCCACTATAATAGTTATTCCTTGTACACTTATATGAGAAAAATTTTCCCCTTTATCCCTATACATTTCTCTTTCTTACCCTTTTAATATATATATTTTGCTTTTGGGAGGGCAATTGGGGTTGATTTGCCCAAGGTCACATGGCTAGTTTTTGTGTTAAGTGTCTGAGGCCTGATCCGAACCCAGGTCCTCCTGACTCTAGGGCTGGTGCTCTATTCACTGCGCCACCTAGCCGCCCCCTATAATGCTTTTTAAAGAAAAAATCCTAACATAATTGACTCACACACGCTCCCTATCTTTGTAGATTCCTTCTAACTGCCCTTAATTTTTTTTAGGACTTAAACGTATCATCTTCCAATATAGGAATGAAAACAGTTTTAACGTTAGTCTCTTATGATTTCTCTTTCTTGTTTACCTGTTCATGCTTCTCTTGAGACTTCTGTTTAAATGTTAAATTTTATATTCAGCTCTGTAGATTTCCTGCAACCACAAGCACTACTGCTCCTCTCTGCCTTGGAACTACAACCAGTCCCCTGAGCCCCTTCTGACATATCACAAGTGCTCTTCTCCAATCTCTAATTGTGACCCAGAACTGTGTATGGTCAACAGGGCTGCAAATCAGCACCAGCTGCACCCAGTGCCAGCAAAGGGTGCCCTGATTTCTGACCATTCGTGTGACCCCCTTACTCTCTGTGGGCTGAGAGCTCCCAAAGTTGCTGCTGCAGGTGACATAACCACCTTTAAGGCCCACTTTTTGCTCCTGTAACAATTTGGGTCAACTCTCACCTTAGGGTAAGACCTCTCCTGCTTTCCTTCTTTTTTTAAATTAAATTTTATGTTTATTTTTAGTTTACATAATTCATTTCCAGAAGATTTTGAGATACAAATTTTCCCCCAGGCTTTCCCCTACCCACCACCCCAAAACAGCGATCCCACTGTATACCCCATTCCCCAATCTGCTCTCTCCTATATCCTCCCCCATTTGGTAGGGCAAGATAGATCTCTATACACCAGTACCTATAAATCTTATTTACCAGTTGCATATAAAAATAATAATAATATTTTTAAACATTTGATTTTAAAACTTTGAATTTCAGATTCTTTCCCTTCCTCCCTCATCACCTACCCTTACTGGGAAGATAAGCAATTCAATATAGATTGTACATGTGTAGCTACAAAAAATTTCCATTGTGGATATATTGTGAAAGACTGACTATATTTCCCTCCATCCTATCCCACCCCCACTTGTTTTATTCTCTACTTTGACACTGTCCTTTTTAAAAAATGTATGCTTCCTACTGCCCTCCCCCCAAACTTCCCTCCCCTCCATCATCCCCCTTCTCATCCCCTTCCCCCTACTCTCCTGTAGGGTGAGATACATTATTTAGTGAATATATCATTCCCTCACTAAGCCAAATTCAATGAGAGTATGGTTGACTCATTCCCATTTGCCTTCCTGTTCTTTCCCTCCATTGTAACAGTTTTCCCTTGCCTCTTTTATATGAGATAATTTACTCCATTCTGTCTCTCCCCATCTACTCTCATTATATTCCTCTCTCACCTCTCAATTTCACCTTTTAAGTATCATCCCTTCTATTTAGTTGGTCCTGTGCCCTGTATACCTGTACACGTATATATATGCACTCACATATGTATTCATACACCCATATAACCTCCTATATAGACATATATACATATGAATATACATATATATATACACACACACACACACATATATATTTATATTCTCTTCAACTATTCTCATACTGAGAAAAGTTTCATAAGTTACAACACTTATTGTTTTTCCATGTAGGAATGTGAATAGTTTGACTTTGATAAGTTCTTTATAATTTCTTTTCCCTGTTTACCTTCTTATGCTTCTCTTGCTTCTTATATCTGAATGTCAAATTTTCTATTCAACTGTGGTTTTTTCATTAAGAATGCTTGAAAGTTCTCTATTTCATTGAATGACAATATTTTCCCTGAAACATGATACTCAGTTTTTCTGGATAGGTGATTCTTAGGTTTAATCCTAGCTCCTTTGACCTCCGGAATATCATATTCCAAGCCCTTTGATCTCTCAATGTAGAAGCTGCCAGATCCTGTGTTGTCCTTATTGTGTTTCCACAATATTCAAATTGTTTCTTCTTGGCTGCTTGTAATATTTTCTCCTTGATCTGGGAACTCTGGGAGCTGGCTATAATATTTCTGGGAGTTTTCTTTTTGGTATCTTTTTCATGAGGTGATCAATAGATTCTTTCAACCTATATTTTGCCCTCTGGTTCTAAAACATTGGGGCAATTTTCCTTGAGAATTTCATGAAGGATGACTTTTAGATTCTTTTTTAGGTCATGGCTTTCAGGTAGTCCAGTAATTTTTAGATTATCTCTCCTGGATCTATTTTCCAGGTCAGTTTTTTTTATAATGAGATATTTCACATTGCCTTCTACTTTTCATTTGTTTGTATCTTTGTATAGTATCTTGATTTCTCATTAAATCACTAGCTTCCATTTGCTCCAGTCTACTTCTGAAGGAATGATTCTCTTCACTGAGTTTTCAAAATTCTTTTGGCATCTGGTGAATTCGGCTTTTTAAGGCATTTTTCTCCTTATTGGTTTTTTGAGCCTCTTTTGCCATTTGAGTTTGTCTTTTTTTTTAAGGTGTTATTTTCTTTAGTCAGGTTGTTGACTCTCTTTTCATGATTTTCTTGCTTCATTCTCATTTCTCTTCCCAATTTTTCCTCCACTTTTAATTTGGTTTTCAAAATCCTTTTAAAGCTTTTCTATGGTCTGTAACCAATTCATATTTTTCTTGGAAGCTTTTGGTGCAGGAGTTCTGACTTAGTTTTCTTCCTCTTTTTTAATGCTTTGAACTTTTTTGTCCCCAAAAGAGGAATCCAAAGTTGGATTACTGTGCTTGCTTTGCCTCCTTTCCTTGCTCATGTTGCCTCTCAATTACTTGACTTTTGAGCTTTTATGCCACAGTAGATCTCTGCTTCCAGAGAGGATAGCTTTATCCCAAATTGCTGGGGTTTTCTTAGCTGCTGGATCTATTAGTTGGCTGCTCTCTCAGAAGCCTCCACCAGCTCTAGCACCTTGTCACACACCCCAGGACCTCTACCCTAGACAATGATCCATATCCAAGCAGGTTAAAGCAAGCATGATTACCCCTCAGACTGGGTGCTTGGTCCCCCTACAACCTGCAGGCCTGGAGCTCTGAAGCAGCCACATGGTGGCAGCTGCATGGCAGCTGCACCTCAGCCCCTTCTTCCTCTGGGGGGCAGAAGTCAGACCATACTCCTGGGCCCCCTGTTCCTACAAAGTCCACACTGACTTCTCACTTGCCTTTGCATTAATGGGTTGATAATTCTGGAAACTGCCACAGTTACTGGTGATCCACTCTCCAGAAGTTACTCCAGTTGGTGGCTGGTTGGGGTGCCCTGAAGGCTAAAACTGCATACTCACACGGGGCTGTGCTCTGCTCCCAGCATGTTGCAATGGACCCTTCCTGTCTGCCTGCTGGGCTGCTTCAGCAGGAGGTTTGTTTCTCTCTGTCACTTTGTGGGTTCTGTAGCCCTAAAGTTTGTTTAGATTAATTTTTATAGGTATTTGAGGTGGTTATGGAAGGAACATATGGAGTTTTCCTGGTTCTATGTCTCCATCTTGGCTCTGCCCCCTTCTTGCTTTCCTTCTAAGTTGCTTTAAGCTAGAACAGTGTTTTACTCTGACCTGTCTGGTGACTCCTCCACTCTAAAATTTGATTTGAGGACTTGAAAATATTTATAGGGAATGTTGGATGAGTTCAATTGGGTGACTACTTATAATTCACTATCTTAGCTTCGCTGCTATTTGCCCAACTCTTACACACACACACATATGTATATCTTTATCTCTCTAAACAGATCTCTTTCTCTCTCTCTGTCTATATATACATACACATATATGTGTATATATATATGTGTATATATGTACACACATATATATATATACACATACACAGACACTCACATACACACAAATCGACATTAGGGATTGGCTTAAAGTCTTCTGGATAAGAAGTCCAAGGGCCGTGTTACATCCACATGTAGAAGATGAACTAGAAGTGATCTCAGAGATCACTCAGTCTGATTCTTTTATTTTATAAATGAAGACATTGAGACACAGAAATGATGTTATTAATCCGAGGTCACAAAGAAATTATGTGGCAAAAAGCACAATTCAGAACACTTTTCTCTGACAAACCCATCCCAGTGAATTGACCTTTATGTTTCACAGAGTTCCTGGGTTTGATGTCTATGCCATAAAGTTTCCAAATCCAATGTGGTGGTTACAAAATTCTATCCCTTCAAAGGCTATGCTTTGTATGTTAAACCTTTTTTCTCCTCTACTTTTTCTAACAGCAGATGAATTGAATAAATAAAGCAAATATTGAATCCCAAAGATAAGATGATATCAAAAGGGAAAATTGCAGAGGGAGCCAAGATGATATACTCTAGCTCCTTTGGATTACCAGGTTGAGAGGTAAACCATTAGTTTCCCAATGATTCTACACAATTAATCAAAATGATCATTTGAAAAAAAAATACTTGTTTTGAAGTCAGAGGACCTAGGTTTGAGTTCTAAGTCTGCTCCTTGCAACTGTGTAGTTTCACCATCATAAGGTATTTATTTCTTCAGGGGAAGGGCTAGTTGTTGGTTTTTTTTTTTTTAATATTCTTTGCATTCCTAGCCCTCAGAACACAGAAAACACTTAATAAATACTTACTGATTTGTTTATGTTTATTTGACATTGGGAAAATTACTTTAAAATCTTTAAATTTAGAAGCTGATTTTCACATGAAAAAAATGAAGGTGTTGAATGTAATATTCATGTCTGGTCAAAAACCTACCCTCCTTGATTATATTTTCAGAGAGCAATTCATTGGCTAAATCTAATAGTTGACTTTATTTCTGCTGAAAATATGACAGTTCTAGAACAAAAGAAAAAAGTAGTTTCAATCTATGGTCAAATTCAGAATAGTTCATAAAATGTGACTTATCTTATATATTATCATTTTGGATCCTTATAGAAAATGCATTAATCCCTTTTTCTTTATTTTTAACTAATGTTACTGGCACATAAATACTGTAGTAGTACATTCTATTGGCCAATCTTGTTACCCTATAGTTCAGTTTCTATTAATTGGGTTGCCTCAGACTAGCACACACATATTCTGTAATCTCCTAGCTGAGAGTTAGATACTTTTTCAGTTTGATAGTTCCCAACAGTATATACATTTTCTTTCATTGGTCTTTTGATTTCTATTTGACTATACATTACTATGATGTAGGAGACTATACTTTAGTCAGGAATATTTACCAACCAAATGAATACAGGCACCCACACTAGTTTGAAAAATATTTATAATTTGAGAGAGTGAAAGCATTACTCAAATTTTGGCCCCAAAGATGCACAAAATAATGTCATGATTCTATGCAGCAATCTACAAATAGACATCTGTCATTTTAGAATTGAGAATAATTAATGATTGCTGATAAGTATGAAAAATACAAGTGTAAGAAAACAGAGGGGTAGCTAAGTGGCACAGTGAATAGAGCACCAGCTCTGGAGTCAGGAGGACCTGAGTTCAAATCCAACCTCAGACACTTGACACTTACTAGCTATGTGACCTTGGGCAAGTCACTTAACCCCAATTGCCCTGCCATCCCCCCTCAAAAAAAAGACCAGAAAACAGAAACATTGGGAAGCATTAGCATAATACTTTCTTAGAAAGGTATTAAAATAGCAAACAAAGGATGTTCAAATTTAAAATTAAATTACTACTTTTTTTCTGAATGTAGAAATGTTTCTTCCCTTCATTATGCAAGGACAATTTGTGTATCAGTATAAACTTGTTCATGAAATTATAATGATCTATATCTAAAGTCAGTTGTATCCAGAAGAAGAGGTCATTAGAAAAAGGTCCAAGATGATGAAGGCTGATGTTGCCAGGAAAGTCAAAGGGGAAAAAATGTGCGAGGAAATTCCAGTGTGATTATTGGTAGAAAAATGGATGTGAAGGAAGATTCCATGGGGGAATCTGGCAGTAGGAAAGGGAATGAGTGAGAATGCCATAGGGGAAAATTTGCTGTGGTAAATTGACTGCTTATTAGGAACAAAAAATATCAGGAGGTTCAAAGGCAGAAGACTTGAAAACATTGAATTCGATTGAACAACTCTCTTTCAGACTAAGTAGATACTAAAAGATTATTTCTATATTACAGGCAATTTCTAATTGATGAAAACCTGACTTTCAAACAGAACAAATTTGTGACTGTCTAGAACTCATGAGCAATTGTATTTTATAAGAAATATGATGATGGAATTTAGATTTAGAAGGAACATTAGGAACAATGTAGTCCAATCCAGTTATTTTTACAGATGAAGAAATGAAAGCTCACAGAGGTAAACTGACTTGCTAGAAGTTGTAAGGTAAACTGGCAGAGCCAAATTGATATCCAGCTCTGATAACAACTTTTTGACTCTAGATTTCTGAACCAAGGATTCTTTCCACTAATAATTACCAACCATTTTAAAATATATTAAGTATATAAAGTCTTAACTGTTATTTAGATTGAGGGCATACAGAGTAACTTGAATGACCTAATAAGTACAACTTAAGCTTCTTAAGGAGAGGGCTTCTTTAAAAAAAGAAAAGGTTTCATTTATTTTTGAACTACATGTGAATTTTTTAAAAACTTTGTTTCCTAAAAATTGACATAAAAATTTGTTTCCTTCCTTTTACCCCATCCCACTGAAAAGGCAAACATTTTGATACTGATTATACATGTGAAGTCATACAAAATACATTTTCATATTAGCCATCTTGCAAAAGAAAATACAAACAAAACAACAAAAATAAAGTTTGAAAAATATTTAATTTGAATTTTGCTTATCAATAGTAATTTAGAGTATTTAGAGTATTTTTTTATGTGACAAATGATTTTGATTTCTTCTTTTGAAAACTAGCTGTTCATACCCTTTGACCACTTATTAGCAGGGAAATGACTTTTTAAAAAAATTGCCTCAGTTCCTGAGGCCTCTTGCAGGGAAACATCATAATTTATATTCCTAGTTTCTTGTTTTCCTTCTAATTTTGATTATGTTACTTTTCTTCCTTTCAATTTAATGTCACCAGATTTATCTATTTTACTTCTTGTAATTCTCTTTATTTCTTGTTTGGTCATAGATTCTTCCATTATTCATAGATCTGGCAGTTACTTTTTTTTTCTGTGTTGCCATAATTTACTTAGATATTACTTTTTATGTACAAATATTATATTGTTATACAAACTATTATATAACTTTTTTTATGCCTTTTTGGAGGGCAATTGGGGTTAAGTAACTTGCCCAAGGTCACACGGCTAGGTTTTTGTTTGTGTTTGCGTTAAGTATCTGAGGTCGGATCCGAACTCAGGTCCTTCTGACTCCAGGGCCGACTCTCTACTCACTGCGCCATCTAGCCGCCCTATTATATTACTTTTTATGTAAAAATTATCTAACCACTTTGACCTTATCTTGGCATAAAGTGTGAGATGTTTGTCTACACTTAGTTTCTGCATAAATACTTTCTATTTTCCCAGAAATTTTTCAAAATGGTATTTATACCAAAGCTTAGATCTTTGACTTATCTAACACTAGATTTATATAGTAATTTAAAACTCTGTATTGTATACCTAATTTATTCCACTGATCCACCATTTTATTCCTTATACATTTTTAGCCATTTTTGATGATTACTGTGCAGTAATATATTTGAAATATGGAACTATTGGGCCACCTTCATATTTTTTATTGATTCTTTTGATATTTTTGACCTTTTGTTCTTCCATTTTGTTACATTTTCTTCTAGCTCTATAAAATATTTTGGTAGTTTGACTGGTATGGCAATGAATAAGTTAAATTATTTAAATAGACATCATTTTTATTATATTGGCTGAGCCTACATTTAAACCATTAATATTTCTCCAATTGGTTACATCTGTCTTTATTTGTGTGAAAAGTATTCTGTAATTGTGTTCATATAATCCCTCTGTCATAGCAGGTAGATCCCCAAATATTTTATGCTATCTGCAGCTATTTTAAATGGAATTTCCCTTTCTATCTCTTCCTGTTAGACTTTGTTGTAATATACAGAAATGCTTATGATTTATGTGGGTTTATTTTAAATTTTGCAACTTTCCTGAAGTAGTTAATGACATAAAGTAGTTTTTCTTTAGTTTTATTTTGTAGGATTCTCTAATTGTACTATCATGTCACCTGTAAAGAGCGATCGTTATGTTTACTAATTATCCATTTTTATCCCTTCAATTTCTTTTTCTTGCCTTATTGCTATAGCTAGCAATTCTAGTACAATGTTGAATAATAGTGGTGATAATGGACAAACTTGTTTCACTCCTGATCTTATTGGGAAGGCTTCAAGTTTAATCCCATTACAGATAATGCTTACTTTTGGTTTTATATAGACACTACTTATCATTTTAAGAACATCTCCATTGATTCTTTGCTTTCCAGTATTTTTAATAAGAATGGGTGCTACATTTTACCAAAAGCATTTTTTAACATCCATTGAAATAGTCATAGAATTTTTGTTGTTTTTGTTATTGATATGGTCAACTGATAGGTTTCCTATAAGTCCTGACTGATAATTGTATATTATCATTGTGACATATTTCTATAATTTCCTTGCTAATATTTTATTTAAAATCTTTTCATCATGTTCTCTAAAGAAATTGGCCTATAGTTTTCTTTCTCGATTTTTGCTTCCTATGACTTAGGTATCAAAACCATATTTAATTAAAAATAATTGATAGGACTCCACCTGTTTTTCCAAATAGTGTGTGTGTGTGTGTGTGTGTGTGTGTGTGTGTATGTATGTATGTATGTATTTCTTCTTGCAAAACAATTGGTGTTAAGTGACTTGACAAGAGTCACATAGCTAGTAAGTATCAAGTCTGAGAATTCAAATCCTCCTCACTGCTGGACTGGTGATCTATCCATTGTGTCACCTAGCTGCCCCCCTTTTTCAGATTTTTCTTTTTTTTTTTAAACTTCAATACACCATAAGACAAGAAAAGGAAACATATGATAAACTCAAATACAAAATAAGAAAAGAAAAAATCCCTTATGCACAGTGGAATATAAGAAAGAATTCAGTATATACAGCAATAAATTTCCACTTCAAGAAATCCTATATCATTAAAACTACACATTGTGTTTTGAGCTGTCCATCTTTTCTTTGCTTCCTTGTAAGTTTTCTTTTTTTCTCCATAAACATGTGCACACAAATCTACACACCTATATATTTATAAGCATATGTATACATATATACACAAATATATATTTACAGACTAATATATAGACTTAGGTATCCATAATCCTACTCTTAAATAAACATCTACATGTATATGCATTTTTATGAACTGAATTTTGTTCTCTATTTCTCTGAAATACATATCCAAGTCTTCCCATATTTTTTCTAAGTCCACCAACTTATTGTTTCCTATATCACAGAAATATTCCAACCGTGTGTGTGTTTGTGTGTGTGTGTTTGTATGTGTGTGTAGTGTATAATCTAAAGCAATAATGATAAGGCTGGCACATAGTGTAGTTTTTTTCTTTCTCTTTTGATTAAATCTATTTTAGCTTTAACTTTGTCTGAGATTATGATTATTACCCCTGCTTTTTTCCCTAACAAACTCTACTCCTGATTTTTATTTTATGTTAGTGTATCCCCTATTTCAGATATTTCCTCACAATCTATTCTACTTCTACCTGTTACCTTGCCCTCCTATTAGTTAGTCTACCTCGCCCTCTAAAGACTCCTTTCTTATCCTCTTCCCCCTCCCTATTCACTTGGCCTTTTTTCTTTCTTTCTGAGTTTAGAAGACTTTAATGCACTTCTAGACATATATGTATTGTTCCCTCTTTAATCTATTCCTGATGAGAGCAGGGTTCCAGAACTACCAACCCTCCTCTCCCATCTAATTCCTCTGTCAGTTCTTCCTCTTGCACCTGATTTGTATAAGATTTTTTTACCTTTTCCTAGATGATTTAATTTTTAGTACTATATCATACTTAGTTCCACCCCAGTCTTTCTTTTGAACTAACAAATTACTAATAGCAATCTTAGACAATTTACATCTCCTCATATAAAAAGTAAAGTCTGTCCTTACTGAGTCAATTGTAATTAATCTTTGATATGTACATTATATTTTTCTTGAATCTTGTATGTCAGATTTTCTACTGATTTTAGATCTCCTTGCAACAAAATCCTGAAAGTCTGTCAATTCATTAAATATACATTTTTTTTTTGAATTCAGGATTATGCTTAACTTTGCTCGGCATGATATTTTCGACTGCAACCTTAGTTCTTCTGCTCTTCCATATATAGTATTCCAAAACCTGCAGGCTTCTAAAGTAGCTACCTCTAGATCTTGTGTGATTCTAATTGTGGTTCCACAATATTTGAATTGTTTTTTTCTTATTGCTCATAATATTTTCTCCTTGAGCTGGGATTTTTGGAATTTGACTATGATATTCCTGTAGGTTTTCCCTGTAGGATCTCATTCAAGTAGTGATCAGTGATTTTTTTTCTATTTCTACTTTCCCCTCTTGTTCTCACACTTCAGGACAATTTAATTTGGAGAGGGCTCAGCTGAATGCTTTTTCTGCTATATCATCTTGGCTCTAGCCCCAGAATACAAGGAGAGGGTGTTTTCCTTTTTTCTTCATTTTTGTTTTTGTTTTCACTCTTAACACAGCCCTGTGCCTGGCACATATTAGCCATATTACTTCTTGTTGCAAAAGAGACAAAAAAAATTCTACTGATCAGTTTTGTTGCCAATGGGTCATCTCTATGTGGTCTAGCAAATAGGAGATATAAAGATGACATGAAATACGTTAATGCATGCTTTTGTTATCAAGGTATTTGCTTCAAAATGTGTTGAATAATAGTGGAACTAACGATTAACACAGTGATCTCGGTAGAAATTAACAAAGATTGCACAATAGAAATACTATGTTCAGACATCTATTTCATGAAAGAATATATACACCAAAGTGACACAAATCCCCTGAAATTGTTTACACAAATAATAAAAATACTTTCCAGAAGATTAGCATGGATACCAAAATCGACAGAGAACAACTAGCACAATCTTTTTGGAAATAACTGCACAGTATTCCCCAAAGATCCTATACATCTATAAAACAAAATACAATACCCACAAGAAAAAATTGTGCAGTTAGACTGAAAATGAATCTTTCTAAAACAATGTGGATATGAAAAGAATGTGACATGCAAGGATGTTGAAAATCAACATTTGGGAAACTGAAAAAGAGAAGAGTTACATTTATTGGGCAAAAACTGTATAATGAAAATGAGGTACATGGAAGGTATAAAAATAGGGTTTCTGAGTTAGCTACAAAAGGAAAATATAATTGATGACCAAGGCAATAATGGAATGAACCATTATGTTTGACCTGCTTTTTCTATGGTCCCCAAAGCAGAATATTTGTCAACTATACTCACTTATAAACACAAGTTAGTAATAATCCAAGTATTAATGAAAAGGAAAAAAAAGTATGATATGGCAGTTTCTCAGATTATAGATACAAAAAGCATAGCCAAATGGGGATAATTTTTGATAAAAGGAGGTGATAAACCCACAATATTGGCCCATATCAAAGAAATTTATGCAGAACACAAATTCAGAAAAATCAGTACTATTCACCTATTTGACTGATACAGTAAAATATGGCTGGATTAAATCATAAGATTCTTTTACAAAAATTAGAAATAATGCGAAAAGCATAGACAATGAGACACAGTAGCAAGATGTAATGATTTAGGATGGGACTTGAACTTCTCTACTTACTAACTCTGTAACCACAAGTAAATTTCCTCTACTCTTTTGATTTTAATATTCTGTAATAATAATAGTGTAACAATCTGTAATAAATAAATAATAATCTGTAAAGTGAAAGTGTTGGACTAAATGATATCCAAAGTCTCTCCCAGAACTAAATTGCAAGAAGGTAAATGGGGAAAAGAAATCATAAGGAACTTATCAAAGTTGAACTATTTACATCCCTACATGGAAAAATGATAATTATAACTTATGAAACTTTTCTCAGTATGAGAATACTTGATGGGAATAGAAATGTATATGTGTTTGTATGTATACAAACATATATGTATATATATAGGAGGGTATATGGGCATATGAATACATATGTGAGTGTTTGTATCTATGTGTAAAGGTATAAATAGACAGAGGGCACAGGAGCAATTGAATATGAAGGGATGATACTTAAAAGGTCAAATTAACAGGTGAGAGAGGAATATAATGAGAGGAGATGGGGAGAGACAGGATGGGGTAAACTATCTCATATAGAAGAGGCAAGGGAAAATGGTTATAATAGAGGGAAAAACAGAAAGGCAAAAGGGAATGGGTCAACCTTATTCTCACTGAATTTGGCTTAGGGAGGGAATGACATACACAATAAATATGGTATTTCACCCTACAGGAGAATATAGGGGAAGGGGATGAGAGGAGGGATAATGGAAGGGAGGGCAGGATGATGGGGAGGGAAGCTGGAAGCTGCCATTTTTGAAAAGGGACAGGATCAAAGTAGAGAATAGAACAAGTGGGAGTTGGGATAGGAGGAAGGGAAATATAGTCAGTCTTTTACAATATATGCACTATGGAAATGTTTTGCATAGCTACACATGTACAACCTATATTGAATTATCTTCCCAGTAAGGGTGGATGATGAGTGATGAAGGAAATGAATCTGGAATTCAAAGTTTTAAAATCAAATGTTTATATATATATATATATATATATATATATATATATATATATATATATATATATATTCTATTGTTAATATTGTTTTACATGTAACTAGGAAATAAGATATACAGGCACTGGGGCATAGAGATCCACCATGCCCTACTGGGAAGTTGGAGGGGGTATGCGATAAGATATGGGAGAGAGCAGATTGGAGGAGAGAATATCTAATGGGATCAATATTTTGGGGTGGTGGGTAGGGAAAAACGGGGAGAAAATTTGTAACTCAAAATCTTGTGGAAATGAATGATGTAAACTAGAAGTTGATAAGCATTTGACAATTAAAAAAAAGAATAAATAGAGAAGAGTACAAAATGGCTATGGGTAATTATCAGAGTTATGTGTGAAATCTCAAAGTTTTTCTGGTTCTCTAGTTAGAGCTGCTCTGAGAAAGAGACTTCAGTGAGATCCATATATTAATCCTAATAAAACCCTGAGGCAAAAAGAAGAAAGTATTTCTAGCTCCAGCACATAGAATGGTTCCAGTTAGTGTTATAAAAAAGGCATTTAGATAGGATGATATACTAGTAAGAACTAGGCCTGTAATCAGAAGTTCTAAGAGGACTTATAGAGAGAAAGCTAGCATGGTCCATATACAAAAGGATTATGCTTCAGATGCAATTTTTCAGAAAGAAAAATATTTATTGGCATCAGGACAATGAAATTATTGATAAAAGCTATTACATTTCTAATGTGAATGTAGTTTTATGGGGCAGATTCAGTCTGTGAACTACAAGAATAATAATACCAAATGAAAAATGTGTTGTTTTAGATCAAGACCAAGGATGTGTGGGATTCAAACATATAATATGAGGCAAGTCAGCCTAAATGAAATAACAAACCTTTTAATATGAGACACAAGAGAAAGCATGTACTAGATGAATCAGACCATTATCACCAGGTGGTAATAATCTCTCTTTAGGCCATGACAGAGATATCCTAGGACTTAGAACCTAAAAGCCATAGAAATTTCAGTTTTCTGCACAACTCTGGTCCTTTTTCCAGTCTAATTTCCCACAGCCATCATATAAGGATGCAACCCTTGCAGAAAATGTGCAACTGTTCCTTCCACCCTAAGAACTGTCAACCAACTGTTTTCTGCAAGCATTTAAATATATTAGCTCAAGAATATCAATGTCCTTAGACCACTAATATGACTATTATGCTGGTCCTTAGAGTCATTGTCCTAGGGAGCAAAAGTAGAAAGAGATGTGCTATCTTCCTCTCTATCCCTGGGGTCAACAGTAGCAAGTGCTACTGAAGATGTAGAGAACAAAGTTTGTGATATCAAAGTCCTTGAAACTGCCAAATAACACATCATATATAGAGTTTAATTAATGGAAAAAAACATAAAAGAAGATGTACTATCATCTGCTTTGCCACTGTATCCATCTAACTTCCAGTTGAAGCCTCTGATGTATGATGTGTCCCCTTGTTAAAATATGAGCTCCTTGTGCCCCGGGATTGTCTTGCTCTCCTATTTGCATCCTCATTATTCACAGAGATCTTTGCATATAATGAGAGTTTAATAAATGCTTTTTCACTGATACATTCATCCGTTCATAAAGCAGATGACAGAGTGAGAGTAAGTAGTCTTTGTGAAAATGAGGAATAATAATGAAAAGTTCAGGACAGACCCTTTTCAGATTCCAAAATCTGGGGTTCAGAGAAAATGAATACTTTTCCCATGGTCACACAGTTCATCTTTAAAGAAGGAATGTCTTACATATTATTTTTTACTGTCCTAAAAACTCCATTTTCCTCAGAACCAAATATAAATTTATTTTTAATTTCATTTTTTTAAAAATTGCTGTTGCTGTTTTCTTTAAAAAAAAAAAGCAATCTAGGATTAGCATTACATTTTCAAAGCCTGGCCTTTGCTCAGTACATCAAGCCCAAAGTCTTTGTTCTTTAAAATTTATTTTAAAATTGACAATACTTTTAGGCAGAACTTTTCTTTTTCAGGTCTCCTCTCTCTAAGTTCAGTGATCTTTGTACCACATCAAACTACCAGACTATATCTTCCCCTCAAGATATTCTGATAATAATCTGAAGTCATGATACATAGGAAATAAATATGTTGCTAGTTTGTAATGCCTTGTCAGTACAGAAAATTACCCTCAAGTTTACACAAAATTTATATTAGAGGGTAATATGAATAAAGGCATGGGCAAAAGAATCAATTGAATGTTTTGAATATGTCTAACCACATGAATACAACATATACCACTATGATATAGGACTTCTGTTATCAGGGTTTCAGTGACAATATTTGTACTGCTTTCAAACTACATATTTATGAGGATGAGATTAAATAATGAATAAGAAAAAGTTTTAAAACTCTAAAAGAGTATATAATAGTATTGTCGCTGAGACCAATTTACTTAAAACTGCAAATGAAAATTACCTTTAAAAATGAGCTCAGACTATGTCTTCTCTTGGCACCTCAGTTTCCTCATTTATTAAGTATAATGACTGTCATCATGCCTAATTTATTAATGTTTGTACAAAACACAGAGTCAACCTCATTCTTATTAAAATAGCCATTAAAGTTCTAAGCATTACTTCTGTAAGTCATATACTAATAAACCTGTGCCCACAGCTTGGATAGTAGGCAAACACATAACCAGAGCTGTAAATCTACTATCATTTTTTTTCATTCTCAATAACACTCTCACAGTAGGTAACTAGTAAAATATCTCTCAGAAGTCTTTAAACTGAAAGCAGAAGCTTCATTAACTCATTTCCTACTGTTCTGACAGAGAAATGTATCCTAGAAGTCAGAAAGTACTAAACAGTGGGTGGCTATAGGTGGAGAAAACTATATGGTAACATATCAACAGGATGGACAATGAGAAGAGGGAAACTGAGGGGGAAGCTGGTAGGAAGGACAGTATCAAGCAGGATTTGTGCAGAAAAGGAAAATTAAAATAAGGATATAGTAGAGACTATTGAGAGAGTTGGCCAATAATTATTATGGTCAAATAGGGTACTTGCATTACACAGAACCCTAAGGGTATTGGGCAAATAAAGATTAGAGAATGACTACACCTCTATAAAGAATGGTCCACTATAGAAGACCATAATATTTACAGACATATATATCTGAAAGGAGTCTTCCAAAGACCATCAAACCCATCTCTTTAATTTTACAAATGAGAACACAGAGGCTTTTACAGGGGAAGTGATTTGCCTAGTATTGCACAAATTAGTGGGAAAGCTGAGATCAGAACCAGTTTCACTAGTTCTCAGTCACTTTAGTAATCTGATTTATGGGAAACTATCTTAATGGAAATATAACTGAAGATCTTCTCAGTGGGAAGAAAAGAGCAACATGTCACTACTTAGACTCTACACAAAAGAGAGAAATAATTGATTTAATGCAGTATCTGGGAAGAGCTTTTTTAAGCGTTCAAACTTCAGGCAACAATAAGAGTACTCAGATTTATTGTGGGTAAGCAATTCTAGTTCTTCTTTAGGTTAGTTATGATGTTAAACTCAATCAGAATCTATTCCAGAGTTAAGAATGACATATAAAATGACAAGCAGAAGGTATAATTGGAAACTGAAAAGAAGATGAAAATGGGATTTGGGCTTTAAGAAGAGGAGGAACATAATGTGGAGTATAAAGTGAACTGTAACAAGGAAAATTATGTATATTACCAACAAAGAGGAAAACATTAAGAAGATTTGAGTACACTACTATACTTTGTTAGTATGCTTCCGATTAATTCATAGGTAACCTCTAATCACCACATAGCCCTGCCAAGAAGGCTAAGAATTCATCCAACATCTGATGCACAGTAAATAAGTTGAACAATGATGACTTACTTAGCCTAACTGGAAAAACAATCCTATTAAGAAACCTATGTTTATCACCAAGAAAAGCAAGAAATGGAAGGTGATAGACACATGTAGAATATTCAAGAATCTCCTGCCCATACTTTTGTAATAGTTCCTTTAAGAAAATCAACTGAATGCACCAAACATGGAGGGTAATAGACTTCTTCAAAATAATAGTAATAATGATAACAATAAAATGATTATATCTCTATATACAATAAAAATAGTCCATTATTTTCAATATAAACAGTATCACCAGCCATAATGCAAGAGTTTTGTCAAAATAATTTGTCTGTTCATAGTAAAAATTATATTATTAGAGTAAAGGCAAATTCAAGGGCAAATTAGAAGAAAAGGCAAAGATAAGGTCACCATCTCATAGATTTAATGCTAGAATATACTTTGTCATCTAGTTTATCTCCTTCGATTTATAGATAAGGAAACTGCTACCATGAGAAGTTAAGTAACCTGCTCAAGTTTATATAAGTATTAAGTAATAGAGTCAAAATTTGAAATGAGGTAAAGTGATATAATATAGCGTGAATGCATATCCAGCCAGACCTATTTAACAAAGATTATTGTATCTAAAATATGGGAAAAAGAAAAAAATAAAAATAATTCTATCATACTTATTTAAGGGAGTTTAAGTGATGCAAACAGCCACCATAATGAAAATGCAGAAAGAATGAAAAACCATGTTATTCAATAACCACTTGACCTCCTTACTCAATCAATAGACAGCACCACATGTTCTTGAGGAGAGGGGAGGAACATTACAAACAGTATCACCTGACAATAAGAGACAGGGAGATAAGGGAAAGATAAGCCAAATAAATAAATTTTAGATGACCTTAATCAGGTCATTCTAATTCCATATGTAGATGAAATTGGAAAGTATACCACTAATAAATAGAAAGGAACAGATTTATTCATATTTATGATATTGCATTTTCATTAATGACAGTAGTGGAAATATCACATTGAATTCTCTTTATAGAGAAATTGCTCCAATATGTGAAGTGAAAAAGAGAATTAAAGAGATAATATCCTAAAGAGTGGACAGACTCTCTACATATATAAAGAAAAAGTCTGTGCTGGAGGTGATACCATTTTAAGAGTGTTCAGTGATGGCTTTTTATGCTATCTTAAAATGATGAATAGTCCAAAAATAATGAAAATGATTACAAGTTATATTACTACTAAAAAAGTATAACCAAGAAGGTATCAACAGCTGCCATCTTATACACTTACTTGCAAATCATTAGAAAATCTCTAGGGACTGGTGAATGTATATATGCATGATGAAAACAGAAGATCAGGTTTTCACATGTAAATTTCTAAATACACTGTATCTTCAAGATCACAGAATTACAAAATGTATTGCTTACTCAATATTTTAAAATTTTCACCCAGTAGAGCAAAATTTATCCTTAAAATCTTTAGTTGAATAAAGTTTTTCCCAACCACATGCTAAAATCATTGAAAACTGAAAGACAGATGCAACCACAGAGATTTTTTGCTGAACTATCCATTGAGTATTAATGTGAGGTTACTGAACTAGGAGATAAGTTTAGGAAATAAAACAATCTCACAGAAGAGGTATAAAATCTAAATAGATAGCCTTTACCATTGATGCTTTTGTATAGAAGTTACTATTTTCAAAAAGTATTATGCTATTTCTATTTAGTCTGGCAAAATTTCAGGGACTAATTAATGGATATGCCACATAAATGGAATATGCTTCCTCTTTATGTTATCTTTATAAAGTCTTTCCTTTCCTTTAAGATGAAATTCAAGCTCCATCTTCCACATGATGACTAGCTTAATCTTTCCCCGACTACTCGTTTACTCCTTCTTAAAGTCCTATTTATTTATTTATTTTCATATTTGTTATATGTGTATATCTTTATATGTACTTCTTGCTTTCCCCAATAAAATGCAAGACTATTGAGAATAGAGATTGTTTTCATTCTTTTGTACTTTTATCTCTGGCACTTAGAAAAATGCCTGAAACATAATAGATGCTTAATAAATATTTGTTAAATAGAATCCTATCCTGGAAAGAAATGAACTAAAATACCCAACTTGGACAAACTCTATCTAGCACATATTTTACACAAGTGTTACAAATGAATAATGATCTAGTTCTTGAATAAAATAGGAAGACTAACTTTGTGACATTTAAGAAATGGTATAGTGATTAAATAATTCTCTAAAATCTGAATACAAGCATTACCCTGAAGGCAAAAGAGAGATACATGGTGACTGTAAGCAGGGAGCAGGAGATAATTGATAAGGATTTATGAAAGAAAAATAATGTTATCAAAGGACTGTATGAGAGATAGATAAGAAGGATTGGCCATATGGCAAGGGCATGGTTTAACAGAAGGACAGTCTGTGTGTTAGCATCTTTGCAATAACCAGAGAAAGCAAGGAAGATTTCCTTGGTGAATAACCTTTTCTTAAAAATAAAACAGCAATAGTAATAGCTACATTTTTTACATCACTTGAGAACTATCATTTCATTTTATCCTCAAAACAACGTTAAGAAGTACATGCTATTATCATCCCCATTTTACAGATGAGGAAACTGAGGAAGTAACTCACTCAGGGCCACATGGCTACTAAATGTATAAAGTCATATTTGAACTCAGGCCTTTTTAACTCAAGGGCTCAGTTCTCTATTCACGGTGTCCACACAGAAGAAATATAGCAAAATACATTAAAATACATTTAATAGGCAAAATGCTAGTCATGCAATGAGAGCTGGGGATGGATACTGCATAAACAGCCTAGGAACTTCACTGGAATCCACATATTAAGAGAACCAGTGGTAGGGTGTTTCAAGGACAAGAGGCATAAAGGTTAAGAATAGCGAGTGTGAATGGTATGTGATTTGTACCCAGTGATGAAATATTCCCATCACAAAAATCATGGATCCATTGTTTCGGGCAGTATAGCAGTTCATCTAAAAAGCATCTAAATGACATGGAATGACATACCTAGAAGGGACCTGTTGGGACATTTGGTCCAACTCTTTTGTTTCTATTTTTGTAGAACTTAAAGCCCAGAGAAAGGAAAATCTTTGCCGAGGGTAATATAATTGATGAGGAGGCAAAGCTAGAGCTAGAACTAGGACTCAGGAATCTCAAGTAATGGTGTTTTGCACTAAGCTCTACTGCATTCCATAAATGTTTAAGTTATCTATAAATTTTCACAGTTGCTATAATTGTCTGTGTAACGCAAACTTGTTATTTCTTCTATAATATTATTCAAAATACCAGATGATGGCAATTCTAGTTATATTTCTATTGTGCTGCTGGGGTGACCTAGAAATAAAAATTGTCCTGATGGAGAAAATGTGCTATTCTTTCTATAGAATTATATACCAACAACTGAAATGGTTTATCCATTCCTACACATAAATGCAACCACAGTATTTGGTTGTATGCTTTTAACCAAAGGAAATTGCCCTGAATCAATGAAACTCCTTGAAGGTGTCAATAGCTAATCATCAGCACCCATTCATTATTCACTTTGCAGATATTACACAGAATCCCAGAGCCACTTCCTCCAAGCACTGTAGTCCTGGCTGACAGATTTCATAAAGTAAAACCTTTGACTTGACACTGAAATAAAACGCGAATACCATCCATTTATTACAGAGTTTAAAATACCAACTGTGATTAGGTTTAGAGGAGGACAAACGGCCTTAACAAGGACAGTTAATTAAAATTACAAGTTAGATGAAACATACATTATTAGTCCTGAGGGAGAGACATTCCCCCTCACAGTATCTGCAATGTGTGTAAGTATACTTGACATGTAGAACAGTATAATAAATTATTTCCATTTATTTTACATTGTAGCTTTAGAAGGCACCCCAATGGTTTACTGAATGAATTGCTTTTGCAGAAAGCAATATCCAGTCTGTAACATGTGACTGTTGCTAGCTTTCTTTCTTTTCCTTTTATTTATGTTTTTCAAATACATTCTGATATAACTAGCTTGCATGTCAGTAGCATAGGTATAAATGGAGTTTAGTCTCAGGATGACCAAATCCTGAAGTAGGGGGCACTTTCTCTTCTCATCCCCCATCCCCAGGTTTGTGCTTGAGATCCTTAACCAGCTCATGCTGCCACCCACATAGTTTCCTATGACTGTGAATCCTCTTTTCCTTCACCCTTCAGACTTGTAGCTTCATAGTCCTCTGTCTCTCTTCAATGCTCTTCCCTTACTTGTGCCCAGATTAAAAAGAAAATACTTAGTTAAGGCTTTGTGTAGTGGAAAGAACATTGATCTAGGAATTAAGGAGCCCCTATCTACTAGTCTAGGTTCTACTACCAGTGATGTAGTCAAAGACAAAACACTTAACTTCTTGGGACCTTATCTTCTTCCTCTTTAAAAACTATGGTGATTGGGTGAAAAAGACAAAATTAAATGGTTAGCAGGAAGCAATGTGTCATCTGCAGAGATCACAGATTCATAAGATATGATTCCAAATCCTGATTCATAAGATATGATTCCAAATCCAGATTCATAAGATATGATTCCAAATCCTGGCTCATTTAGCTCTGTGACTTTCACAAATCACTTTCCTCCTCTTGGCCACCATTTTCTCATCTATAAAAACTAAGTATGTGGAATGGGAAGCCTCTCAGATCCCTTCCAGCTATAAATCACATGACTCAATGAATTCTTAAGTCTCTTCTAGCTGAAAACCTTCTGAACTGTAATAGTTCTGCTGGCTAGTGACTGAGAAACAATGGCAAAAGAGACAAGGAATCTTAGATGAGCTTTGCCAGTGTCATTCATTCAGCCATTATTGCTGATTGATTCAAAACCAAATAGTTTGTCATTAGCTGCATATGAATGGGTGGCTCTTCCTTAGTGCATGGATGTAACTCCTTTTAATAGGATTTATCCGAGAACAGTGAAAGAAAAATTTAGCCTTAAATCACTTGCTGCCTAATCTCTTGCCTATTTGGCCCTAATTTATAGAACCCCTTGTCTTCTGGAATCAGATTTACAGAGTCCTTATCTGCTTTATAGTCTCAGCTGAAGATTTAGCTTTGGTGATTTCCGTTTAATAATTCATCAAGATAGAAGACTCTGAGGTGTTTGCCTGAAGGTTATGGCATCAATGCAAATGGCTGATTAATTGATTTATAAATGGAGAGGCAAAATAGGAGTTTAGAAACTGCTGAATAAAGGTGAGTTTTCTTGGTAACTTAGGCTGTACAAATCACAGACGTTTATATTGTAGCAAAGGAGATGCAGTACTACTTGTGGGAGAGTAGAAGGAAGACCTATTTTTGAGTCCTGGATCTCCCATTTAAAAGCTGTCGCACATTGGCAGGCCAATTAAGTGCTCTTAATTTCAATTTCTACAACTATTGAATGAGAGTTGGTTAAGACAGCATCTTACATCATTTTTCATTTTGGGGATTCTGTGAGTAACAGTCAATGAGTTAAAAGACCTGAGTTCTAGTTGACACTATTAAAGTTACATCTCTGTGGGTCTCAGTTTCCTCATCTGTAAAATTAAGAAGTTGTTCTAGGTTAAAGACTATAATTCAGCAAATATGTACTAAGATACTCTCATGAGTCTAAATATCAACTAGTGAATGAATAATAGACCTTAAACTAAAACCTAGTTTTTTTGACTCACACTATTGTACTTTCTGGGAAGAAAAAAAAATTCAAGGGATCACTGAGTTTTAGATTTGGCAGCCCCCTTAAAGGTATGAAAACCACTACTTTTTAATATGTAGTTTTAAAAATAGCAATAACTTTGCATTGCTCTGGCTTATGTAAATTGAGAGCACTTACTTTCAATTTTAAGACGTGTTATTCAGTCTCCTAAACGGCAGAGACTGCTATTTTTCCTCTATTGCTTTTCTTTTTTTTACTAGTACTTCTGTTTTTCTTAAGCTAAGATACTATATAAATCAAATAAATGTATGTAAATGGTTATTTTTCATGCTGCCATTTTAAAAATGCTCATTTAAGTATGCCATTTTGTCATATTTCTCAAATCCTCATAGAAAAATATTGCAAGATCATTTCAGAACTTAAGGCTGATAATGTAACCAAAACATATAAAAGGAAGAGCTATATGAAAGAAAAAAAGCTCGTTGAAGTTCCCATGCCTTATAGAAAAACAACAGATTGACAATGAGACAAAAGAAACCTTGCCATCATTTCTTTTTTTTTGCAGACAATGCTTCTGGTGAATAAGATTGCTTATTTAGCTTTTTCATCTATAAACATAATTTTTTCTGGGTAAAAAAGAGAACCAAACACTTAAACATGCTTGTCTTTTTATTATTATTATTTTAAAGAAACTACTGGGTCAAGTTTCAATTTTCCTATCAAATAGATTTTCACATTCAATTAATACATCAAACACTTATTAAGTGCTAGTATGTGCAAGGAAAAAAAAGGTAGCACTGACCATATTTTAATATTCAATTTACATAGAATTTTAGTTTCATTCATCTTGGTTCTCATTTCAGGGATACAGATTGCAGGCCATTCATGCCTTCTCCTCCCATGTGACTCTTGTCCATATGCATTCCCTTGTCTTTACTGTAGTGTCTAGTGATCTTCCTAAATTCTTGACTTTGTGAAGATTCCTGTGTGACACACAGATTCTCTCCTCTCTCACTACATGAACATCCTACCTTTTCCAAGCAAACATTTCTTTGATGGTATCCTTTACTCAGATTCTCTTTGCAATCTCCTATTTGTTATGAGTTGCTGCCTTGTCATAACATCTTTCCTTTTCATGAATTTCCTTCCATTTCACTGTTTGTGATACTCTTCATTTTTAATTCTGAGTTTAACTCATTTTGATTTCTCTTGTCTGAATAATTTTCCAATTCATAAGATCCACAGACCCATTAGGAGTCTCATTTACCTGTATATGCTTATGTGAAAATGTATATTCTCCATATATTTTTTTTCCTGTAGGGATGGCTAAACAAAATTTTTTGAGTGGGTAGAGACCTTGTCCAGAAGGCTCTTCAATATTTTAAACCTTAGAATTATAGGCTTATAACTTTAGAAATGGAAGGTACTTCAGAGATCATTTATTCCAACTTCTTCATTTTACATATGAGGAAACTGAGCTCCAAGAAGGTTAAGTGACTTGCTGAAAGGTACACAGGTAGCAAGTATCACAAATGGGATTCAAATTCAGTTCTTGGTGCATTCAGTTTGGTTCAATTAGAACAATGAGAGCATGTGGATTACCTCATCAACTATATGCAGTCCCTGTTGGTGGTGAACAGCTTTAATGAACATATATCTTCATTTTATGCTTCACCTGATTTTAACGATCAGAGGGGAACACAAATTAATTTCTACATGTTTTAAAAAATATATTGAATAACTTTGATGGAAAAAAGGCTGGCAGGTAGCATCTTACTCAGCCAAATCATTTTTTAGAAGAAATAAGCAATAAGCACAGTGGTATCTCTATCTTTAGGAAGCTCCGAGATGATGAAGCTGTCAAACACTGGGATGTACTTTGTGAAAACCTCTCTGCTTCTTACTCATACCATAATCAAGTAGCTGTATAAATTATTAATGTAAAACATATAAATAGATGGGGAATTAGCTATAAAGATCCATAGGGAATGATGGTCTCTCAGTTGCCCTTCTTTCCCTGCTATCAATAACTTTGGGAATTTTCTCCCATTCCTTTGGAACATTCTTTACTTTCAGATTCATTAGGAATCAACTCTTCAATGCCCCTCAAAGAATGTAAATTTCAGCATACATCTCTCCTAATATGATCTCCTTCAGCTCCTTTTCATACGACTATTCTCTTTTTGTCATTTTTATATCCTTTATAAAATACAAGGATTGTGATGTTAGAGTTTATATTTGAGGGTTCCACTGTTCTTTATCATGAAAAGAGTTCATTTTAATTTTCTTTACAGATATATTTTCCATCTTTAGTGTACTGGTTATCTGCCTTCCCATTTAATTTTTAAGAAACCTTGAGAACCACACCTGTTATTTCTTGCCAGGTTTCTTTAGATTGGTTTTCCTTTCCACTATTTCTCTTTATTTTGAAGCAATAATGCTTATCGTATTCTATCATCATTCTCACTAAGGTCTTAAAAATGAGTTTGGAGCTTTATCTGTCTTTTCTGATCTGGAGGTATCTTTGCCCTTCACCCCTGAGAATACACCTATACCAAGTTCATTTCTGGACTTTTCCTTGAAGGGAGCAGTTCTCAACTTCTACATTTATTATTGTTACAGTGGTGTTGTATTATTTGTGAAACTATGTGTGTTAAGGAAAAGATATAGGCAAAGTAAGGAAACTACATTCAATCCAACTCCAATATTACTTAGGCAGTTACTAGGTTTAAGTCTTCTTGGTGAGAAATGTATACATACAGAGCTCAATCTAGGAATAACATACATAATTTAAGGGATCTGAGGAAAAGGGATACGTTAGGGGAAAGTATAATGTAGAAGAGGTATGTACATATGTCATAGCTAAAGCGGGCCTCTGCACACTGATTGGGGGAAAACAGTTAAATGTGATTTTTCTGTTTTCATCTAAGATATTGTGCCTCGGATAAAATTGTCAGTAAATACCATGAGTGAATTATGCTTTGACTTCTGAAATATCAAATTTCCTAGCATTATATATCCTACATGAAGTCAACATTTTCTTTTTGTGATCAGGGAAGGATTTGTAGATGACATGATATTTGAGTTGGGCTTTAAAAGGAAGGGCAAGAAATCCACTAGCAAGGAAGCAAATGAGGATGCCACATGGAGACATAAAGATTTATGGGCCATGGTGGTAATGTGCTAAGAATAATAGAGGAGTTATAAAAATAGATTTCTTTTTCTATTCTGTCTGCCATAAGATGTCTATTCTTTGAGCCCAAATAGCTTCCAATTCTTTTCTCTTCTCAAGAAACCAGGCAAGGAGAAAGAGCTAAATGGAAAGTTCCTACATGAAGAGTAGGAAAAATAAGAGAAATCATAATCATATTTCTCATTTGTACTTTAATTTGTATTTTTCAGATTACATTCATATGTCATTGCTAGCAAATATAAAGAACCTACTATCAAGTACCAAAAGGGACCAAGGTCCCTGTATGTACTTCTCTTGCCTTATGCATGGGCTGAAGATGAAAACTGTTCATTTTAGATTGAGGGACTCACAGGAAAAGAAGGAATAGATTATGTGCTTTTAAACATTTTCTTCCATGCCCCTGATAGCATTACAAGCATTACACATGTTAGATATCTGTCAGTGCTATCTTCATCTGTCTTCTTGGGAGGTGAGTTCAACAAATATGTCTTAAATACTTACTTTTGCCAGGCACCGTGCTAAGTGCTAATAATACAAAAAGGCAAAAAACCATTCTACTTACAGTATAAATGAAGGAAGAAAATGCAAACAATTTTGTATAAATAAGATATATGCAGAATAAATTGTATATAAGTAACCAAAAGAAGGTACTAGCATTAAGGGTGATTAGATAAATTCCTATCATTCTTTTAAAGCTGAACTGAAATATCATATTATTTAAAAAATCTTCCTTGGTCATTTTCCTCTCATTTCTTCAATAATTGGGCTTCACAAAATGTTTTGTTTTGGGCCTCACATAATGTTTTGTTTTGAAAATCTGCAGTACACTTATCATGCAATTGTGTATATTCTATTTAGCTGTATTTTTATTTATCTCCCTAATAAACTGTAACTTTCATAAAGTCAGGGATTATATATTTGCCAATTATTCTCATTTCCAAATTCTCTCCTTCCTTCCTCTCCCCCTAATAAATTGTCCTAGGGGAAAAAATAAGAAAAAGGAAAAATGCTTCATTCTCTACTCTGAGTCCATCAATGATCTATTTTGAAGTGTATAGCATTTTTAATCACATGTCCTTTGGAAGAGTATTGGATCATTGCATTTTTCAGACTTACTAAGTATTTCACAGTTGATTATCTTTACATATTGCTATTACTGTGTACATTGTACTCCTGGTTCTGCTCACTTCACTTTGTAATAGTTGACATAAGTCTTCTCAGGCTTTTTAAAAAACATTATTTTCATCATTATAGCACAACAGTATTCCATCACATTTATATGCTATAATTTGTTCACCCATTACCCAATGCATAGCCATAGACTCAGTTTTCAATTCTTTGCCATCACAAAAAGAGCCATTATAAATAATACTGTGAATACTTTCTACATTGTGTTCTAAAAGTAAAATATCTTAGGAAAAGGGTTCTTAATTTTTGTGTGTGCCACTTATCCCTTTGTCAAACTAGCTAAAGTCTATGGATTGTCAAACTAGATAAAGTCTTGGAGTCATTGTTTTAAATGTATGAAAAAATACAAAGATAAATCAATTATACTCTGTCAATAACAAAGCAAAACATTCACAGACCCCATTTTAACAATCCCTATCTTAGAAATATCTTCTAATGTATAAAAACCTTCTAACCAGGTTAATGGGATCTCTTCTATGAGTGAATGAGACTTATACTTTTGGAGATCAATGAAAAGAGGAAATGACTGTGCTTTAATCAAAGATAAAGTCCATTCCTGGTACATAGCAAATACAGAGAAGCTGCTCCCACCCACATTGGTGGCCAACACAGAATGTATGTTCACAGAATCAGGTCCTGGTGTCTCTAAATTATATGCTTCCATCTTAGCTATTCTGGATATGTGGCAAAGCCCTCTTACATATGTGAGAGCTCAAAAGGCTATACAAAGAAGGTAAAATAATGCAATTGTGTGTCTAATTTCATTAGAGGGAAAAGGAAGAAGCAATCTGGGAAACATGAAGTTATATTGTTTTCAAAGAAAGAGACTCATCATTACCTTTTTTAGAATAGTAATTTTTGAATCATTTCCTATCTTTAGAAAACATATGTTTTCCTATCACTATATCTAAATGCAATAAGCCTTGGAATTTGTTGAAAACTGACCACCCACTGAATAACAAGTAATTGCATCTATAATGTTCATTTCATAGGATCTATTTTTATGTGTATATGATTAAAAAAATACTCTTTACCTAAAGGGGAAAAAAGAAGCAAAAATGTTGATTTAGGGACACTTGTTTCTCCATTATTTATTTGTGACTTAAGAATTCTATTTTCAAAAAAAAATTCAATTTTCACTCAATTAGCACAAAAGAAAGCAGTATAGTCTTAAATACGAAGTTATACAATTTTAAAAGTGTTTTACTAAAATAAATTTATACATATTGACTCTTTTTGAGAAAACTTGATAGAAAATTCACAGTGACTGTGCCAATTTTTATTGTGAGCAAATCAGTTTAGAAAACTAATACAATGTAAACCCAATTCACTGGAAAATTTTAAAATGCATTACAAATAACAACTCACGGATCTCTAATTTATATTGTCACATATCAGAGATATACTTTTTCATTTGTAAAAAGCCACATAAACAAAAAAGGTAGGGAATGTCAGTATTTCTGAGTTTCAAATTTAGGAATAACGAAGGTCTCTAAAGCCTAATAATAACTGTCTTGGGTATATATTATAAGTATTATTTTCTTCACTATAGATAAAGAAATTGAGTCTTAGAGATAGCCAAACTGTCTTCATTATTATTAAATTAGGTGAACCCAATTCTCCTGACTTCAAATTTGGCATACATACCAATAAACTATATTGCTTGAGAAAAATTTAGTGCCAGAGAAAAAAAGTATCAGATAAGGGGTAAATGTAAGGAATAGGGGAAGAAATGGCTAATTTGTGTCAAAAATCATCTCCTGAGAATATCATTCCCTGGGCTCCACTATTCCATTCAGCTATATTTTTTTTTGTCTCACAACTCTCAACATCTTCACAGCCAAATTAAAAAAAAATAGCTCTTATTTGTTGTTTCTCCTTTTCCTCAACACCTTGAAATCTGGCTTTCATCTCAAGAATTCTAATGAAACTGTTTTCTCCAACCTCAAAGAGCCTCCTTATTAAAACTCGGGTTTATTGTGTCTTCAAGCTATTCTTTCCACCACAGCCCTAATCATCTTCCTAAACCAGCACAACTGATTATGTTATTCTCCTCTTTCAAGTTTACCAGTGACACTCCATTGTCCAGGTCCCAACCTATCACCTACAGGCTTTCAAAATCTTTTACAACTTGGCTTCAATCTACTTTTCCAATCTTATTTCATACTACTCCTATTTATGTCTTCTACACTGGGTCCAAATTGGATGACCACAGTGATTTTTTTAATGATTTTTTATGCCCTGTCCTTGACCATAGCTGTCCCTTTCCCCATATTATTCCTCAGGTTTTGAATGGACTCACTGAATCCACAATATCATGCATTGACCCCTTCCCTTCCTTTGGGACCTAACTTGGATGTCATTCACTTACTCTTTGAAATTATTCATTAACTACATGGGCAGATGATATTTGTAACTCCTAATATCTTTGTCATTATTAGGGTAGTTAGAAGGAGTATATATAGACAGAGGGCACATGTACTAGTTGAATATAAAGGAATGATATCTAAAAAATAAAATTAAGGAGGGAGAGAGAGAAAAATATACTGGGAGAAAGACAAAGGGAGAGTTAGAATAGGGTAAATTATCTCACATAAAAGTGGCAAGACAAAACTTTTACAGTGGAGAGGTAGAGAGGGGAGGGGAGGTGCAGTGAGTGAACTTACTCTCATCAGAATTGGCTCAAAGTGGGAATAACACACACACTTCCTTGGGTGTAGAAATCTATCTTATGCTATAGGAAAGTAGGAGAGGAAGGGGACAGAGAAAGGTAAGGTCATGTGGGAAGTGTGATAGAAGGGAGGGCAGACTAGGGGAAGGGGTAGTCAAAAATAAAATACTTTTCAGGGGGAAAGTGTGAAAGAAGAGGGAGAATAGAATAAATGGGGAGGTAGGATGGAGGGAAATATAGTCAGCAATAGTAACTGTCAAAAATTAAGCAAGTTTCTCTGATAAAGACCACATTTCTCTGACATACAGAGAACTGAGTCAAATTTATAAAAATAAGAGCCATTGCCCAATTGAGAAGTGATCAAAACATTTGATCAATTTTTGAATAATCAAAGTTATCTATACTTATATGAAAAATACTCTAACTCAGTATTGATTAAAGAAATGCAAATTAAAACAATCCTGAAGTATTATTTCCTACTTAATAGCTTGTTTAATAGGACAGAAAAGGTAAATGACAAATGTTGGAAGGCATATGGGAAAATTAGAAACTAATGTACTTTTGGTTAAGTTGTGAATACATTCAGCCATTCTGTAGAGCAATTTGGAACTATGCCTAAAGGGCTATAAACCTTGCATATTGTTTGACCTAGCAATACCACTACTAGGTCTGTATCCCAAAAGAGAGAATAACAAAGAGGAAAAGGTCCTATACATACAAAAATATTTATAGCTGCCCTTTTCTGGGGGTAAACAATTAGAAGTTGAGGGGATGCCCATCAACTGGAGAATGGATGAACAAATTATGGTATGTGATTATGATAGAATACTATTGTACTATAAGAAATGATGAGCAGAATTCTCTCAAAAATACCTGGAAAGACATGCATGAGCTGATTCAAAGTGAAATGTACTGTGTGCAAAATAACAGTAATATTGTAAGATGATCAGCTGTGAATGATTTAGTTATTCTCAGCAAGTCAACAATCCAAGACTACTGTGAAAGACTTAGGATGCAAAATATTATTTATCCCCAGAGAAAGAACAGTTGGTTTCCAAAGTCAGATTGAAGCATGCTTTTTTAACTTTATTTTTCTTCAGGCTTTTGTTTATATTTTCTTTTACAACATGATTATTATGAATATGTTTTGCATGACTACACATGTACAACTTATATGGTATTGCTTGCCTTCTCATTGCAGGGAGTGAGGAGTGAGGAAGGGAGAGAAGATCTGGAACTCAAAGTTTTAAAAATGAATGTTAAAGTTGCTTTTACATGTAACTGAGAAATAATAAAATACTAAATTAAAACTTAAAATAACATATAATAGGAATTGTTCTATTCTTCTACAACTTATAGTCTCAGAACACAGAGGGAATGTAGAAATTATGCACAAAACATTATGTAAAACTTTAAATTTCTATATTATATTATATTTCTTTAAAAATATTCCATTATTGAAATTCTATAATTTATTGCTACTCTAGTACCTTATGATAGCACAAAAATGACCTTGGGTTCATAAAAATAAGGTGATAAAATGCTAAATTTTGCAGGTTCTCCAAAATGGGGAAAAATAAATTCAGGGTCCTAAAACAGGACACTTGCTTATTTTCAAAGCATCAGCCCAGTTAAGCTTTGAGGGGCCAGGGTCCTCTCAAAATTGCTGGCCAATGGATATTGTTTTTTTCCATAAAAAATCATGAAGACCACTTACTAAGAGGAAGAGGGCTTATTATCTAAACTTCTAATTAAATAATGAATTTTTGAAATACAGAAGGGGGAGGGCAGAGCCAAGATGGCAGAGTAGAAGCACAAACTTGGCCTGGGCTAAGGCTCCAACCACTTCCAATACCTGAAAAAAAATGACTCTAAAAATTTTTTAAAGCTACAAAACACACAAAGAGACAAACAAATCTCCCACTGAAGGCAGCCTGGCAAGCTGAAAGGAAAGGTCTATCAGCAGCACTAGGAGCTGAGTACAGTCCTCTGTGAGCTGCAGTTCTGGCCCCAGCATGGCCCAGACCAGCCAGAGCAGACTTCAGGAGAGTGAATCACCAGAAGCTCTGGCAGTTTCCAGACTTCTCAACCCATAAACACCAAAGAGAAAGTAAAAGATCAGTGGGTAACTATGTTGGAAGGGTAAAGGAGGCATGGTGGCTGCAGCTGCTGCAATGTGGCTGATTCTAGAACTCCTGGCCTGCAGAATGTAGGGGGACCAAAAAACCATTCAGAGGGTAATCACTCTTGCTCTGACCTGCTAGGATCTGGATCATGGTCTTGGGTGGTGGTCCTGTGGTGTGTGGCTAGTATGCCATGGCTTGTGGGGGCTGTAGAGAGGGCACCCAACTAATAGCTCCAGCAGCTTCAAAAACAGCAGTGATTTGGGACAAAGCTCTCTCCATTCTGTAACCAGAGTGCTACTGTGGCAAACAGCTCAAAAGTCAAGTAATTGGCAAGATGAGTAAGCAGAGGAAGCACAATCAGACCATAAAATCCTTTTTTGAGAACAGTACAGATCAAAGCATGGAACTGGAGGAAGACAATGAAGTCAGAACTCCTGCAGCAAAAGCTTCAAAGAAAAATATGAATTGGTCACAAGTCATGGAGGAACTCAAAGAAGGATTTTGAAAATTAAGTAACAGAAATAGAGGAAAAATTGGGAAGAGAAATGAGAATGATGCAAGAGAATCATGAAAAACAAGTCAACAACATGCTAAAGGAGACCCCCAAAATACTGAAGAAAATATCACCTTATAAAGTAAACTAACTTGGGGGTGGAGCCAAGATGGTGGAGTAGAAACAGCATTTCCAAGGTGCTCTGCCCCAAACAACCTCCAAACCATGTAAAAGGGGACTCTGAACAACTTCTGGGGCCCCAGCACCCACAGAACAACACAGAGAAGCTAACCTCCTGCTGAGGACAGCCCAGCAGCCCTGCAGGGAGCGGGCAGCACAGCGCTCTGAGAGCAGGCAGCACAGCAGCACTGGGAACTTACAGCACAGCCCTCTGGGAGCTGAGCCCAGGTCCCCGTGAACCGCGGTTTTAGCCCTAGGGCGACGGGGCCTTCAGCTGGCTGCAGGGACCCCAGAACACCAGCAATTGTGGCAATTCCAGAATTATCAGCACAGATATGCCTAGGACAAAGTGAGAGGTTAGTGCCCTATGGACTTTGGGACCAGTATTTGGGGAATGCATAGCTTCCTCCCCTGGGGGCAAAAAGCTGCTGAAGAAACACAGCACAGAAGCCATTTTGCAGTGTCACTGGCGGCTCTAGCTCCTGGTCTGCAAACTGTAGGGAGATCCAGCAATCAGTCTGGGGGTTAATTACTCTTGCTTTAAACTGCCTGGATCTGGATTGTGGTCTGGGGTGGAGCCAGCTTGCCAGAGAGTGTGGAGGCTTTACAGAGGCCACCCAACTGGCGGAAGTTGTGAAGACCCCACGTTTGGGCAGAAGCTCCCCTGTCTGGTGGCAGAGTCCTACTGTGGCAACAAGCCCCAAAATCAAGTAATTAAGTGGCAACATGCCTAGGCAAAAGAAACAAAATAAACAGAAAAATTCAACATTAGACTCCTATTTTAGGGGCAAAGAGGATCAAAGCACGGAGGAGGATTGTGAGGTCAGAACTCCTGCACTAAAAGCCCCAAATGAAAATACAAGCTGGCTACAGGCCATAGAGGACCTTAAGAAGCAGATAAGAGAAGTGGGGGAAAAATTGGGAAGAGAAATGATAAAGATACAAGAAAAGTATGAAATGACAGTCCACAGCCTGACTGAGGAAAATAACACCTTAAAAAATAGACTAACTCAAATGGCAAAAGAGGCTCAGAAAGGCAATGAGGAGAAGAATGCCTTAAAAACTCAAATTTTCCAGATGAAGAATCTCAAAAGCTCAATGAGGAGATTCATTCCCTCAGAGTTAGACTAGAGCAAATGGAAGCTAGTGACTTTATGAGAAATCAAGATGCTGTTAAACAGATCCAAACAAATGAAAGAATAGAAGGCGATGTGAAATATCTCATGGGAAAAACCACTGACCTGGAAAATAGATCCAGGAGAGATAATCTAAAATTATTGGACTACCTGAAAGCCATGATCAAAGAAAGAA